>CM063714.1:14768353-15368353 GCA_032441835.1 Slavum lentiscoides | reverse complement strand
TTAAAAATTACATTAATTAATAATTAATTTCAATATGGTCATTAGTAAATATACAACACTATCATCATGTATTTTCTCATTTAAATTAATTTTTATTTTCCATTAGATAAAATTGTATTTACATTTATTATTTACAACAACTAACATTTTATTATTAAAATGGATAAAACAAAATAACATACCCGATTTATCATAAATTCAAACTATAGTTTTAACTTGCGAGTAAACAAAATCAATGTAGAAAGTATTTTAAGGAATTGCAGAAAGTTCAGACAGTTTGAAAAAGCAATAAACTAATAATGAAATTATTGTCGCATTATTTTGATAGCAAAACTTGAAAAATATACTTATAATGTAATAATATCACTTAAAACGTTTTTGAAATATTATTTGATGTATATTATCATTTACGAAATGTCACTAAAATGTCAGCATAAGTTATAGTTTTTAACTTTTTATTATTATAAATTGATCAATACAACACATTGTATCGCTCACTCCTTGTGTACATTATTATTTATTTTCATTAGTCTACAGGTAAATTAACTGTTAGTAATAGTATCTAATTTCCAGGTAATTAACGGTTTATTATTACTCTATCATAGTTATCAAATTTCCACAATGTTCAACATGTACGTTATACCGAAGTAATATTATATTCAAATCGAACAACTTGCTCATACACACTGCTAGGGTTTTCGTTGAAATAGTATTTAAAACAATATGCACGAAATGTAAATAACCACTTAAATCATATTTTAAGGCTTAAATTGTTTGTTTAAGAAGCACAAAGTATGAGTCACTAGAAGAATTCTTTTCATTCAAATTAGCAAAATATATCGTAATTAATAACATATTTGTAAATACTTTTTAAATTTTAAGACACGAAAAGCACGAAGACAAACAGAATTTTATTTTTAATTATTTTTATATTTAATATATTCTAATGTAAAAAAAAATATATATATAAATGTTTGTTTACATGAAATATTATAATAAAACATAGTGGTCATCAATCATAATCATCATATTGTCATAATATTTCTAAAACTACTCCTCAATAAAATGCAGTATTATATATATATATATATATATATATATATATATTTTTTTAAACAGTTAAACAAATAAGAAATATAGTATAATATCATTGGTTTAAATAATTACAAATATTTCATTTTGCTCGATTCGTTTCAAAAACGTAACTACATTGGTACTGAGTTGCTTTAAAATTTCACTAACATTTTGTATGTAGGAAACAAACAATAATTTATTCAAAAAATTATTATTAATTTAAGAATTTAAGAGTACACCAATAACCAATAATTTTCAAACAAAAAACTATTAAATGTCACTTAATTAAGTATATAAATAATAAAAATAATATCAGTATGGCATTTACGGGAACATGTGTGACAAATAAAATGTTTTTAACGTCTGGTCAACCACGATGTTAATTTCAAAATCAAATAACCACAAACTAGCGTGACAATTAATTTTTTTTCTCTCACATAGAAAGGCAGAGAAACGGTGTGTTCTAATTCAATAACTCTGCGTGACACACGACCCATTTGTTGACGCAAATGTGCTACCTCTTCGGATATTGTCATTGGTTCACTGACGCTCGCATTGAAGAAGCTCATACTTGAAAATATAAAATAACAAAATCAATATTAAATACAACAACATATTAAGAAATCATATTATACATATAGTTAATATTTAATAAGATGAATTAATGAAAATTAAGAACTCTTCTTCTACACTCCGTCCGTATGGAAAGAAAATATCAATGGACGATAAACCAAATACGGTCATTCCATCTGTCAACCGTGGATAAAGCTTCCATTAATGAATGTCTACACTACCGTCATAATTCTTTTAATGGAGGTGGTATAGGTATAAAACATTTTGATATTATGCTATACTAGAATTTATTATAAACCCAAGTTACAAAAATAATACTTTAACTACATATAAGTAGGTATTTCAATAACTAAGTTGTCATTTTCAGCACAAACCAACTATTCATACAACATAGTAGTTGGCAGTGGCGGCTTAAACTTTTTTTTTCTTGAATCACATAAAATATTTTTACACCATCCACCCAAAAAAATGTTGAGATACACAGCTATACGACTGAATTTACTGACATTACATAGGAGTTCTTATAAAATAAAAGTAGATACTTACTTTTCTAGTACCCCCACCCACCCATTAATATTTTTGTTAATCATGGGATTCAAATAATCTCCTTCGAGCCGCCACTAGTAGTTGGTTTGTGCTGAACATGACAATGTAGTTATTGAAATAACGTATACACAGTTAAAATATATTATTTTTGTGACTAGGATTTATAATAATTTCTAATAACACATTATATTGTCTCAATCTCTTTGATGGATATTATATAAAAAAAAAAAAAACATTGTTCAACTATTCTATAAACAATGAATTTTAGATTAAAATTATTTATTATTAAAGTGAAGATTCATAAAAAAATAAAAAAGACAAAGTAGCAATATAAAATTTCAAAATACGCATTGTGCATAATCATTTTGTCAGAAAATTCTTTAGCTTCTTTTAGTAAATCAGATTCATCTTCACGCTGTACAATATTTTATTTGAATGAAAATGATTTACACAGTATATTACTGAGTTTAAATGAGCCCCAGTTAGGTTAGGTAAGAGAATTCAAATTTTTATACTTTTGTTAATTTTCAAATAAATGATATTACTCTGATTTTAATTAAAAGCCCAGTGAAATAAATATAAATATCTGTATATTACCCATGAAGAGATGGAAAAACTAAATGTCAATATCTAAAATGCACTTTTAATATAAATTATTTTAACTACAAGACCAATACTTAGGATCCGTTTGCTGCACTGTAATAGTATTATTCACTACTTCTGTATGGTTCGAAGGTAAAACACTCTGTTTAGAAGACATCGATTGTTTTTCAAAGTCGTCCAACACAGAAGGAAAATAGTGCCTTGACATTGTAATTTTTTGTGGAGGAGTCTAAAAAAAAAATTATTTTTTGTCAATTAATAGGTATCAACACAGCTATGTACGTATAATACTTATATTTGTTTACCTGAACACGAATAAATTCTTCTGGAGGTGGCTGTGGTATGATTAAATCATCAATTGCAAATTCTCTTGGTTGTGACGAAGAACCCATGTGTTGATTGTTACCTAAATTATTATATTTAATATTTTATCCACATATTCTTATACCTATATATTTTTTTTTCAAAAAGTAATACATCAAAGCTTTCATTAATCTTTATCTCGACAACAGCGCAAATTAAATTTTTAAAGAAAAATAATAATTAATACCTAATCTATAAAAAAGCAGATTAAAAAAAATATATTATTAGGAAATAATTATTCAATATACCTAAAAGAACAATTTTTTCCGGAACTCTCATATCGAAATTGTCGCCAAAACGGCTATTGTCGTCGACGTAGAAACTCGTTGGGCGGAAATTTGAAATGTCACCGTTCACTCTGATACTCTTTGGAACTTGCATTTTATTGCTAATTTCTTCGGTGAAATTCAAATCATAAACGTGCTCGTCCATCGTCAATTATTAAATCTACACAAAATACATTTTTTTACTACTATCGTAATTTTTAGGAAATAATATAGTATATAATATATATGTAATTAGACCCACATCAATTACGTCTTCGGGAAATATGAACAGATCTTTGAAAACACTTGCCCGGCAACTTCGTAAACGCTGTTTGAAATTAATGATACTTACACTAAAGAAGTAGGTATACACGAATTTATAAAGAACAAAAGAACGAACATTACAATTATTTTTTCCAACATTTAGATCGCGTTCCAATTTATATTGATAAGAGAAACATCCGTTAAAATGCGAATGATAGCAAATGATAACGTGGTGCCACACTGCAAAATTTCTCGACCGAGGGAACAATTCCTCAGAAAATTTTCAATTTTCGGTTTTTATTCGAATACAGACTTCCCCCTCCTCTCCCCCAAGTCTCAAATTTGACATATTCGAAGCCGAAGTGTTCCCTTCCCCCAATTCAAAAAAAGAAAAAGATATTATAATAGTTTATATATTGTACCAAACTACCAAATACCAATGGGCAATCACCGACTACGCGACAATGGAATTTATACAAAAAAACTAATAAAATTATTATTTTTATTTACAAAACTCCTTATTCTAAATTGCCGGGGGGAGGGGGATATTGTAAAAGCAATACCTCCTTCTCAAATTTAAAAAAAAAAACTTACAATAATTCGATATTATATTGTTGAACAAATTATTATAAAATTCTAATTCTTATTTTCAACATATTATTTAGGTATTTTACACATTTATTTCATTCGTTAGAACGTATCTAGACATAGATGCATTATAAAACAATTAAGTAAAATGATTTTTTTTGATATTTAACGTTTTACAGTTTTATTATTTAATAAAAAACTCTTGGTAATATGACTTGATGTGTTTTAAAAACGATACTCGATTTAAAATACACCTTAACAACTATACAAATTTATTTTTATGTTAGGTTGTACTAAACGTTTTATGTAAAATAAGACAAAACCTTTTAATTTGAGGTGTACTTAAAATTTAAATGCCGTTTCAAATTTTAAATTAGAATTTTTTGAAAATGGAAAATAAATTTGTTTTGTTTTATATACATATATTATAAACCTAATGTTTGAAGTTTGACTTTAGAAAGACCAGGTACAAAAAAATTGTCAGACACATCTGATTTTTACAAAATCAAATTTTGTTCTTTTATTATAATAATTATGAGAAAAGTTTGAAATTTCTATTAATTATTTACGTAAATCAGTATTATACATAACATATATGAAATACAATAATAATAATTGTGTATTTATTATATTATTGTTATTGTGTATCTATTATGTAGATTTGTTTTGAAATAATTCAATCGATATTTTGAACTAAACTATATATATAGCCTTTTGAAAATATTAACAATTTTTGGTTTTTTTTTTATGGTAAAAAGTTAGTAAAAAATCTTAATTTCTTGGACTGCAAAGTTATGAAAATTTAATACAAGGCTATAATCATAATGTGGTATTCCAACAATATTCAAAAGTATTTAAAATCGTTATCCATAATTTTATTTACGAAGCATTTTTATAAACTACTCCATAATCACTTCTAATATTATGAATGTCAAGTATTGGTCGATTAAAAAAAAACAAAAATTTGGTAAAATATATAGGTAATTATTTATTAAAATAATTATTGTATGATTTCTTAACTTTATTGTATTGGTAAATATTTATCAGTTATTTTAATTTGATTCAGTACTAGGATACAATATTAATAAAAATAATATAGTCACAGATAAATGACTTTTATCAACTAATAAATGTTAAAACAAATAAATTCAAAAACTTAGAAATAACAGAACATTAATGAGCTAAAAATAAAACAAGTGCACTTCATTTCTACCATATTTGATTTTAAAGTTCTGCAACATATTGTATTCATTAACGTGGTATTAAGTGTTGGGG
Organism: Slavum lentiscoides; assembly: GCA_032441835.1. NCBI lineage: Eukaryota > Metazoa > Arthropoda > Insecta > Hemiptera > Aphididae > Slavum > Slavum lentiscoides. The sequence continues at coordinate 15,362,801 of CM063714.1, read as the reverse complement.
ACAAAGTACTAAGTTTTAATGTTTTTCAATTTATTTCACAATATACATTAAAAATGAGAGTTTAATCATTGATTATATTAACCATTAATTATATTATATTATATTTAATTAATGGTTTACTAATATCACCCAAACACTTACAATATCTGTATTCCATATTCACTTATAGTATCGTATTAAATAATAAATTATTTAATTAAATACAATTTATACAAATACTATTTGTAAATGTATATGCATTTAATTTAAATTTTAGATTTTGTTTTGTTTTCATTGTTTATAAATTGATAATGATAAATAAATAAATAAATAATAATAATAATAATAATAATATACAATTATTAATATAATACTGAAGTTCTTATTACTGTTAATATTACTTTTTAAGTGTTACTTGGAAAATATAATACGTTAAAATGTAATTTTTTAAAAATAATTGTGAGGAACAAATTAGAAATAAACAATAATATTCAATATTCACAATCTTACAGTAATAATTAACTATAAACAGAACTTTTATAATATACAATTGATAATGATGAATTTATGTTACATTCAAACCGATTTATAGGTATAAGAAATACGAAAAATATAATTATTATAAATAAAATAAAATGAGCAAAAAAAAGTCCTATACTAACTTAATATTATAATTTATAGAATCACATAATAATGACATATTTTGAAATTAAATAGTTTTAATAATATTGGCCCTTAGAAAAAGAAAAGAAAATTATTACATAAAAATCGATTGTATCTGAAATAATCAATTGATTAAAATTAAATTATTACTGTAATTCGTTTTATTTCTTCCATACCTATAGAACTGTATTTATACTGTTATACATTTTATTTAATATACTGAACAAAATAGTGTACTATGTTCCTTAGTTATTTATTGTTCAGCAAAAAATGAAAAACATTGCTAAAATAGGAAACACAATATTAACATATTTTTAAATCTACATATGTTCATTACTGGGTAATTAAAAATTGGTGAACCAATTAACATAAATAGGTAAACGCTAATTTGAAGTTATTATAATATAGTCAAAGCGAGATTGACATAATATTATAATATGATGCACTAAGAGGGACTCAGCTGGCAGTAAAATGAAATAATATTAAAGAAAAACATAAATATTAAAAATGTAATTTAAATTATAACTGTCCGTGGCGATGAATCCTTTCAACATAAAGATCAAATAACAATCTGTTACTTTCATAGTAATATGGATTTTGATCAGAAGTCAAATCTGGATCATAGTGCAAATGTTGAGGATTTTCAACTTGAATATTCTGTTGATTACTTGCACTTGGATGACTGTAATCAACTGCTGTTTGCTGGGTATATTGTGATGATGTAGATGCGTTCTACAAATTAGTTTGTAAACATAATAATTAATAATTAATAAATGTAACAATTAACAACAAAAACATATCATGTTATTTATGTACTTGTAGTTTATTCTTTATTTCTTTGTTTGTTGGTAGATACGAATTAGAGTTCAGATATTTGTCAGAGTTTTATAAAATTAAAATAAAGCATTCATAGTAATAATAATAATAAATAATACTAAAATCAAATAAATTTTGTTTAAATATGTTTTGTAGTTATTTGTATTTTAAATTTATTTTTAATATTGATCTTTTAAGTCAATATGTTTAGTTAACATCTCTCAAACTACATTAACAAGTCTGTATTATATACATACATATTTTTTAATGTGGTTTTACAGATTTTAACACAAGTCATAACTTATACTTTAATATAAGTGAATGATGATATTTCTTATTAGTAATATTAATATATATTAAAATGTTAAAATTAGTATAAATGTAATTATAATGTAGAATTCAATGGTTCATAAAATGTAAAAAATAATATACAATAGAACCTCGATAAGTCGAAAATCTAAGGAAATGATACTTTTTCGACTTATCTGGGTTTTCGACTTACTAAGATTTTCGAGTTATCAAGGTTTAAGAAAAAAAAAATTCAACTTAAAGAGCTTTTTAAATTATTTAAATTAATTTTATTACAAACATTATATTATAAATTACAGTGGGTATTATCTTTAAATGATTATTAAAAAAATATGATATAAAATGTGTAGGTATAATGTTACAATTTTACAAAAAATATTTTAAGATATTACTTTCAGTTAGGTTCTTTAATAAAATTAAAATATAATTGTAAAAACCAATAAAAATCGTCTATATTCGGAACACAGAATGTTCGCGTTATCTATAGTTTTCCTTTCGAGTAATCGAGGTTTTCGCAAGGGAATGGCATTTATTTCGACTTATCGAGGTTCTACTGTATATATATATATATTATATATATATATATATATATATATAACATTACTTACACCATACAAATTTGTGTCTACTAAACAATTATCACCCGTAACCGGACCATCTTTCAAATACATACTATGCAATCGCTTTGACAACGGCTTGTAATCATCATCGTATTCTTCTAAGGATCTTTTCCTAAGCATCACAATAATTAACCAAATTAATAAATATACATTACTTATATATGATTCCGTAACATTAATAATCTAATATCTCACCTTAAAACGCGTAGAGCATCTGCAGCCATCACAATGATTTTAATGAGATCTAATGAGCGTGAAGAATTTTTAAAAAGTCGAAGAAGTTTTAAACCTTTCGATTTTGTAAAACAGAAAAAAATATATGTACTACAAAATAAATATGGGCAGGTGTAAATTGTCGTTTGTCATGCACTGGTTTGATGTTCTTGTCTTCTTATTGGTAACTGTTTTAAATCAGAAATTATATTTAGTTATTTAAACGAAACGGTCGGAATGAGACGTGTTTGGAACGAGAACATAGTTTTGTGCAAAATAATATAACAGACTTATGGGTTTTATGCTCGGTCACATTACTAGGTACGAATCGTAAGGGGAATGTTGTTCTTCGACTCGAAAATTAAAACCACAATAAAAACATATGCTTATCAATGGATTAGTGATAACAACAACGATCAGCTGACGCATAGACATTATAAACTATATGTTATAGTTTATATGTCTATGAGCTGACGTTATTTTGTTTTCGATCATTTACGAACGCAATAAAAATCTATAAAATGTATAAATAATAGGTATGTCCGTGAAGACTAAAGTATGATATTATTGTGTTCTTAATAAATGTTATCCATATTCTCTATACTATTTCGTATTAGTATATTTAACGTTCTTTACCACGCTGAAACCCCACAAATTGGAAATAATATTCTTTAATTTAAATTTAAAACGAAATAAGTTTATTTAATTTTTTACTAATATCATTTATAATATGGAAATAAAGAATGATTTTTTTTTTTATCAAAATCGTGAAATCTTTTTTTTATTAACTATTAATTAATTTAATTATAGTTCCAGCTTACGCGGACCGGTCAAAATATTTTCTTCTTCACAATCTAACTCACATAATAAACATCCGAGCATTGAGGGCTAAAAAACTAATATTATTATTTCGAAAGTGGTTATTTTTTCAGCATTCATTATTCCAATTGTATCCGTTAAAATAAAAACTCTTATTTCCGTTTCGTTATGAATTATGATATTATAATATATGCAACAGATGATGCAGAAACTACAGGCATATATTATAAAACTATAAGACGTAATTTATTGGCCAAAAAACATAAAAAATAAAATTGACCTTCACTGTTCACACTGGTCGCATGACGTGTTAAATACAACTTCAAAGGTTCGTATTATAGCTGTTGTTTCCATAACTTACCGCCATTTTACCGAAACGTTTCCATTTCGTATTTTACATTCCATGTAAACCGTAACCTGTATAACCACTGTTATCGTCATTTGGTTACCGTTTTTCTATGGTGCTCGTACGCATAGAAAACGGAGAGAACGTTCCGTCGCTATGCGTGTAATGACGTTGCATCTCTAATCTGCGGTAGTCTACTATAGTCATATACTTTATATATGTCATAGACATATATATACTTTTATGTCTATGATTAGTGTGGTCACGCCATTTGCATTTTGCGTTTGCGACTTGCGAGTTGCGACAGTTTTCCGTTAGACTCCGTGTGCGGTGCTCTTACGTGCGGATACGGAATTTATTGTTGTATTATTATTAATTTGTTATTTATTATTTATTTTATATTGTTTTTATAATTTTTACAAGCACTTTAATTTTTTTTGTTACATAGGTGTTATCTATTCTGTGGGTGTATCACGTAATATTATAATACATGTGTACAACCATAGACATATAAAACATGTTTTATATTTCTGTGTGAACAACCCATGAAGCGCGTCACTCGTTGTGAAGTCACGACAATGCGATTATATTTTGACCGTCATAACTACGTGCTCACGACCCACAAAATTCCGAATATATAATATGACATGTGCGGGTCAGTGTTTGAAAATGTCTATGTTTGTGAATATTAATGCTTCGGTACCTGTTACCATTGATTATAGAATATATATTATAGTATATTTTATAATCAATGCTATTACATTTCTGACAAGAAATGGTACTAACCTTCGCTATTTCAGGACTGATTTTCACCATGTATTCAAACGCGAATGAATGAGAACGAACAAATGAAATTTGGTGAGTGATGTTGATGCTGGCCAACTGTACTCATTAGATTCGTTTGGCTCAGTTTATATATATATATATATATATATATATATATAAAGTATGTATGGCAAAGAAAAATCAATACTCATTTTAAATGAAATTCCGAATATTTACCTACATAATGTTTATTAATACACGCTTGTAATAGAATAAAAATGGAGGAGAGTTAATGGCTATGGTGGAAAGAAATTAGGTCTATCGATACCTACCCTGTTCTACCTATTCCATTGCTTAAAATTATGTAGGTAGGTACCTACTTATGTATGATAATGTGTATATAATTTTTACCCTTTGTGCAGCTGAAGTAGTCATTCGTATAAAAAGAAAAAAAAGATTATGTATTGCTTTCCATGTCTCTCAAGTTAATGTCGCCATTTTCCAGTAATATTTTTTATATTTTATTGTCTTTTATCTCACAAACGAGTCGTCCGCTGGTCAACGTATCCACTCGCTTTCTGAATTCATATGACGATGCTAACAGTCTCAGTTCTTTAACGCATTCGTTAATGTTTTTGTCATCCTTTCAATCGCTTGTGAAGAACTTATTATATTGATCATACATAATATTCTTTTTCGGAATAAAATATTCCATCAAATTTACTGATTACTCTGATATTTATGTTGTCCCACACAACCTACACATACATACACATCTATTAGTTATCCAGTAGATATACTTTGTGGTTATCCATGATGTCTATAGGATGTCTTGTGGATAACTATTAGATATTTAAGAGATATCCATATGAAAATAACTAATAGATATTAATATCCATAAACCATTTTTATAGTTATCTATTTTGTGTAATCTTGGATGTTATACATAGCGACAATATATTAAAATATACAAATGCAAATAATTAGTACTACATTATATGTATTTATTTATTTATAAATTATAATAACCCATTTTTTTTCCAGATTTGACATATCCGGCTTTCACGACTTAATCATTAATTCTCTCTTCTGTATTTTAATAGTCCTTCCTGGATTTCATTATTGCCTAGTGCTTTATGATTTTTTTAGCATTTTTATTTAAAACTTCTCTTCTAACATTAATTTACACTCATAAATAAAATAATTATATTTATTATTTCAAAATGAAATTTACACATGTTTCTGAATAAATCAAATCAAAATTATAGTTATTTGAGTTTTCTATTTATTTATAATAATTAAATTATTAAAATTTAATTAGTAATTTAATATTCAATTTAATTAATATTAAAATTCAAAGTATTAAATTATTATGGAGAATATAACATAAATATTATATTGCTTGCTACCTTAGTTAAAAAGATGTTCAAAAAATTGTATGTATTTTATTTGGTCAGTTCAGCTTGAGTGTTAATTTGAATTGAACTTAAACGAAATTTGAAAAACCTTTATTAAAAAATTTATTTGCTTAATTTTTTAAGTAATTAATTTAATTACATGGCGTATTAATTAAAAATACTCTTTATGTTGAAGACTATCCTTTTTTTAAATAAAAGCAGATTATTTTTGTATTTCATTAAATTTAATTTTTTTAGATGTACATAACATTTTAGTGAGTTTGATTTTTCTTAGTGTAATTTTGGAATAAGGTTGCCATTCGTCCCATTGTAGAACATACAGTCCCACTATTTTTTGAATCTCGGCTATTTTATTTTAAATTAGTCCCACTTTCATATATGGTGTAACTAAAAGTATATATTTCGATTGAATGGTAGCATACAGGTAATGAATTAAAACTGTTCTTATTTATTTGGACGAAGTTACAAAAATTTTCGTAGCACGTATTATAGGTGTGTCTGCCATTGAAATTCTGAACTTGTCGCCCATGTAGCTTGGATTTTGATCCAAATTCAGTCATTTAGATGGGGTTGTAAAGCTTGTCTAGACGCTTCTGCAGAGCTCAAATGGGTCTTTGAGTTTCAAATACTGTCAATTCGATGTTTTTCCGTAATTTACGATACGTCTTTTTATGTAATGAAAATTTTTTTTAACTAGCCTAATTTTCATCAAAGGTCATGCAAACACAAATAAATGTTCATAAGTCCGCTTTTATAAAGAATATATAGTTTATTTGTAACACATTGAACGTCGGTCATTCGCTGTAGTACAAATAAGGTACATTTTCATCAAAGGGAACAAGAGTATGATGTGTATTAACAGGGCTGTATTTGGGGGGCAACATGGGTCTGTTGCCGCGGGCGACTGATTGTGAGGAGTGGGTCAATTTTTTTTATATATAATTTCATTAATATAATCCTCACAAAACTTCACTCTGTTAATTTTTACGCATAATAATATTTTATTATTTATACTTTTATCATGGCCTTACTTTTATAACCTATTATCGAGATTTAGGTGAGATAATAATATTGATAGTTTTGTAGCATCTCCAGAAAGGTCATTTTCAACCCTAATGGTACGTCCTAGCTGAACGCGAGCGAGCGAGTGTCCTAGCTGCCTGCGGGCTACGACCAGCAAGCGCAAATGTTTTCAATGATTGCCTACACTCTACAGAAAATAGTGCTAATCGCCCGCGTCAGAAACAAACGAATTTGTTCCAACGCGAGCGACAATTTTATTATCGCCTGCCCGCCAGATTACCGTCCAAATAGGACACTCCATTAATAAAACCTACTTTGAATTGTATCGCATCGTCCGCCCGCTCGCTCGCAAAATCGAGTTCATCTAGGACGCATCGTTAGAAGGATAAAAATTTACTCTAGATCGATAATGAATAATGATTGCCTAAATGCTTTGGCTGTATTAAACATTGAAAGTGAACTAACTTCCAGCATCAATATTATGATAATATAATTAAAGAATTTGTGAAATCATAATCCAGGGAAAAAAGTTTAATTGTAAATTAAAAATAACATTGTTTTTATATTGCATTAAATTTGTATTAGGGCGTTTTTTTTTTTTTTGCCTCAGGGTGACAAATTCTTAAATACGGCTCTGTGTATTAATATAAAGTATTAAATCATCTAATATTACAATCAAATTAATATATAACTTTGTTTTCCAATGAAATATCATGGCCATGATCTAATATATAATAAGAATAATAATTGTTAATATCACACTTGTTAAAGTTATTTATTTTGTGATTATTATTCTTTTATTAAATTATTAGGAAAACTACTATAGTAAATTATACAATATTGTTAATGACAATTAAATTATACTCGTTACATTTTATAGTATTACAATATTATCTTTTGATTTTTATTGTTGTAGTTCATCTTTACATCTGCTCCAGAGTTATTTATTTTGTGATTATTATTCTTTCTATTAATTTATTAGGAAAACTACTATAGTAAATTATACAATATTGTTAATGACAATTAAATTATACTCATTACATTTTATAGTATTACAATACTATCTTTTGATTTTTATTGTTGTAGTTCGTCTTTACATCTGCTCCAGAGTTGTTTATTTTGTGATTATTATTCTTTCTATTAAATTATTAGGAAAATGACTAGTAATTATACAATTGTTAATGACAATTAAATTATACTCATTACATTTTATAGTATTACAATACTATCTTTTGATTTTTATTGTTGTAGTTCTTTACATCTGCTCCAGGCTTGTGGAATGCATGCATTACGCCCAAATCTAATGACACTTATAACATCGCATCCTGTAATGTATGTATGGATTGCACAAGATATTTTCTTTTTATAATTTATTTCTTTAAGACAATTTATAATAATTCTAGTAAAGTGACAAATTGTATTCATTACCACATTTAAATAAAAAAAAATAAAATATTTTGGTTACTATTATGTAAATGTGTAATTGGGGGTTTTTTTTATCTACAACAGTACTACATATTGCTGTTATTATTTTAATAACTTATATTTAGGTACTTTTAGTTTTTTACAAATCATACTTTACTTTGGACCCAAATTATTAATTGTTAAAAAAAAAAGCATATATAATTTACAATTAAAAACGTGCAATGCAGTTAGTTCAAAGTAAAAGGGGTGACTTGTATCTACATTTTATCTTAAACTAAGTGTATTTATAATTATTATTTGGTATTTAAAATGGCATTATTATTTAGTGCTCTTTGGTTGCATGTAAAATGTTGTCAAAGTATGGTGATATTGTTTGATGTATTTGCGAGTGTTCATATAAACTTGTTTATAAATTGTAATGTTTAAAAAGTTGCTATTATAATTTATAATTGATAGACTTGATTCCATATTTTTAAACAACTATGTTTACTTATGTAATTGGAAACACATCTAGTTCATAGTAATACGTGGGTATATATAATATTTCTAAACCAATTTGTTTTTTTTTATATATAATAATTGAACATTTTTGAGCCACTGGCATGACATTGCGTTCTCTAAGCTCAAAATTTGTCCGAATGAATGTCCTGAGCCTCTGACATGGCATTATGCCTGTAAGCTCGGAATCACTTTCCGTATGAATGAGATATTAGCCTCTGGCGTGGCATTGTGTCCCATAAGCTTATTTTTATTGGTACTGGAAATATTTATATATACTTACAGACGTGTAGACTTAAAAAATACAAATATGTAAAGATTTTTTTTGTTTTTTAACAAGTTGTATACAAAAAAGAATAAAATTTAAAATATTTTTCAAAAAGTTGCAAGTTGCAAATATTTTCCAGACATTATTTACCGTACATTTTTGTAACGTTTGGTATCAAACCAAGTGCACAGCATGCTTCATAATATTTTTTGTTAACTTATTTTAATTTAAAATATTCGTTATCGTTAAATAAAATAATGAAGTACGCGTTTTTTAAAAATGTTTAATCAACAACAATGGGGGTTCTGCGTAAACTGCATCCTCAAGATAAGACATTAATAATATATTCTACCCTCGGCCAACCAATTGTTGCCATCGTTTATTGATAATTTAATTTGTCTATACTGATATACTATATTGATATGGATTTCGATACTAGGAGACGTTAATTGTTGAAAAGGTGACATGTCGTGGTGACTTGTATATGGTTCATTCCATTAACACTAATGCTTTTCTCGTATTGTCTTTCCACAAAAACTATACGTCTATACCGAATATATCATAATTTATTAAATATGTGGTTAAAGTATTGTTTCATTATGGAAGTTAAAATTATACTCATTACATTTTATAGTATTATAATACTATACTGGTGATCATTTAAACCTTTCATTGTTGAATTAATTTCATAAAATGATCATCCTGTGCTATGCAGGACTTTGAATCCATGTTGTCCTGGGCTTATTTTTGATATTATAGTAATTTTAAATTTATTGAGAAATACAATTTTAAAAGTTTTGGTTAGTGCATTAACCCGTCATTAGTCATGTTTATATTTGTAATATGATTAGTAGCGTATGAGAGCCCAGCACTTACTTTTTCAATTTTCATTATTAAAAGTGGTATGTCAAATTGTAAATGAGAATTTTATTATAAATAATTATTAAAGATAATCATCTTATTATTTATTATGAAATCTGGCACATTACTTTATTTATTCAAAACTTGCAAAATTATAATATATACATAAATATAATATAAGTTGTATTAATGTTTTATTTTGTATCTGATTGTTCTTTTGATCCTGTTTGACAGGATTTACAGATCGTACTTATGTGTTATTTACAAATACACTTGTAACATAGCTCACAGCAAAATTATACATGAAATTTTTTTTTAATTTAATTATTTATAAAATATATTATTATATTATAAGTAATACCATTGATCTTATAATACTACTATTATTAGTATTATTATACATTCATATGTTATTTCAAGTTTTAGGATTTTTATGCAATTAGTGGTCCGAATATGTGTTTGGTGTTAAAAATATGAATGTAAATGCTGAAAATCGTATTATATAATAAACCAATGTATTTAAATAATTGGAATTCCTAATTTATTAAATAATAAATAGAAAGATGGTATGTGATTTTATGTAAATACTCGTAGCTAGTCCGTATTTTGGGTGTAGGTGTTGGTATACGAGAATAAATAGAGTTATTGAGTATCTTTGAGCTCTGTTTGATGAAACATTGGTTTCTTGGAGATAAAAGACATCCGCTGCTTCATCGTTCGCAACGCGAGTAAGGAAATCACATTTGACTTCAGACAGGCCTTCAGCATTAAGTTGAAGTATTGTGAGTTGAATCCGAGGTATAGTTTAAACTGAGGAGGTCATCTTCTATGCATGGTATGGTGCAGATGAAATAGATGCACTTGTGTCTTGGCCGTGTAATAAGATTGTAAGTTTTCTTATCACAGCAGTTACATTCAAATGTTCGCCAAAATTAACGGAATGTTATTAAAGGGATAACCAACACTCAGAGAATCACATGAGATACTACCAAAGTACAAAGAAAAGGACTCGCATTCATACGAGAAGTAGATGAATATTCTAGGAGAATATTCTAAAGTGCAAGGAGGTACACCTAGAGGCTAGAACTGGTGAAATAACAATATAAGGTAAGTACATGGAAAAGTAAATGTAAGCACCCAAACTAACTTTGTATAAAATTCATTTTTAAATACTTATTTATATAAATTTTATCCATTCATTCTTCATTAATCACTCTACATTATTACATTATTATTTTACAAAAAATGTATAAAATTTATTTAAATGTATGACTCGACCATAAAACAATTTACAAAAAGCGTTTTAACGAATAAAAAAATTAAAAAATTTCTATTCGTTTGCTGTTATAATATAAAACTTCTTGTTTCCAGACTTAAATTGAAAAAGACCTATGAAGGAACACAGAAAGTACTTTTTCAATGAAGACCATGATTTACTTTTGTGATGTTAGTTCATCATCGAATTTGAACAATTATAGAAAACAATTGTATTCTAGTAGAATGAATTTAATTCTAATAAAATCCTCACAGTAGAATGTACAGATTATTAATTGGATGGTATTTACAATATTAAATTTGCTCTTTCAAATGTTTATAATTAACAAAAAAAAAATTATGGGATTGTCGTTTAAGTATAACAAATACATCCAATTTCGTGAGTTGGTCATAAAATCGTCACCATAGTCTGTTCACGTTCACACATACGGTGTTGCTGCCACCCACTGGACCAAACACTTGTATTTGACTACTGGCATCACGGTTGTGTAGGCGTCGTTCTGTGCACCTGTCTTTGTCATTCGTTGACGGATCTACATCAAGATATAAATTTCATTATCATGTTTTGCTTATAATATGCAATTTTGTATTGGAAAAATATTTAAAATTATGTGTACATTATGTCCCATAATCAGATACAATGGATTTCCATTACTTATCAAAATCAAATACACAATTTGGACAGTTTATGGGTTTATGATGTTATGTTGTTTTAAATAAATTACAAATGAAAAATAATTAGCTGCATAAGACTTATGTATGTAAGTTATATGTAATGTAATATTTTATATATAAAAATGTCACATAACCATTATAACAATATACATTATACATGCTTTATCAAAATTTTCAAATCTAAAGTGCCAAATAATTGTAAAACTGATTTGATCTAGTTCCTAATATTATAATTGCTAAATATCGTACACTGTGGTGGTGGTTGGAGGAGGATTATAAATAAGTTTCTTATAATTTTCGCGAAGTTAATATAAATTTTATATATGAGAAAAAATTAAATGGTGAACATTTCAATTTTCAAATTAATGCGATTATTTTGTTATTCAAAACATTTTGATAAATAAGGTAAAAAGTTTGATAAAAAGAACTTTCATAAAAATATTTATATAAAATATAATATCAAATTCATAAAATAAAATAAAACGATATGGGTAATAATAAAGATAATTAATAATAGCATTTAATATTATAATTGAGATTGCTATATGGATAAGTTTATGATACATCCAAATAAACAAGTTTATAGATTCTGTTTTGTAGACCACTTGTTATAAGATACTTTACCTTGTTGTGTGATATTACTATTATTGCTATTAACAATTTGTAGTTTTTGAATATAATACATATTTTGTACAAATTACTAATAGTTATTTGAAAATTATTTAACGTACATGATTTTTAATAAACTATTATGAAAAAATGTTTAAATCGGTGTTTATTAAACTTCCTTAATGTCTACTAATTTTTTACAATTCACGTTCTGTAATTCTGATATTAAATAGTGTTGTTAAGAGTAAAAAAGTTGTTGAAAACCAATGTACCTATTATTATTATGTCCCCTGAAGAACTACATTTCATTGTTGTGATTTATACAAGATCAGATTTCCAGCGGAAAACCCCAGTTACCAACCTTCATCATCTATTTGGCCATTTTAGACAAACTACAACACTTGCAATCTAAAATTACAAACACCGAAATTTTAAATTTGTACAGTGCCTTCTGCACAACATTTGTAACTGTGATGCTCACTTTACCTATTGTGTGCGACCTTCAATATGATTTTATAGCACAATACGGCACATTATCTTTTAATAATTTAAATTATTAATTAATTAATAAGGATTTTTTAATATGTCATTAAAAATCATTTTATATAACGATTCTATATGTAAATGTGATTAAAATTTAAAATACAAAACTATAAAACTATATATATATATATATAAATATTGAAGTATAATTTATAAAATATGTGGAAAAACCTTGAAATACACAAAGAAAAATATACTTTGTGTAAATGTATAATTGTGCAAGTATTATGAATCTATGAAAAATGGGTATCTACATTAAATTTAATTATGTAAAAAAAAATTTAAGTACTTTTAAATAGGTACTCAAATTTTAAATGTTGTCTATAAGTTCTTAGAATATTTTTGAAACGGCTAAATAAACGTTTCACATCAAATGATGTAGTATCACGTATTATGTACCTACCTAATATCAATATATACACGTGATATCTGAAGAAGATAATCTCAAATTAATAAAATGGTAAAAATAAAAAGAATATAAAGGATATGTGAAAGAAATAGAAACAAAAAAAAAAAAAACTACCTACCTAAATTAATGCTTGCTGTGTTTTTGTTCGCTCTAACATGGTTTCAAAGATACATATAAATGACGAAACGTTAAAATATGTATGTACAAATTAGTAAAATAGGTATGTAATTTTACCAAAATAGGTACGTAAAGTAAAATTAACGTCAAATTGTGGACAAATCTTATCAATTATCATACATTAAATATTATCTTATGGCTTATTCTATAATAAAAATAAACATATTTTACATAAGTATTTAAGTACGAATAAAAAGTAATATTTTTTGAGTACCAACATAGTTGTTTTTGTATGAGTAGTCGACTATTTTATAAGTAGAAATTAAGTACCTACAAACTGTAATTAAAAACACAATCGTTTATTTCGGAATTTGATAAATTCGAATAATCGTATAGGTACAGCATGTGTGTTAATTAAATTGGATAATTATGATAATTAAGTGTAAATACTTAAGTTCATAGAGTGCAAATTTCAAGTGATCAATAAGTTGATGACAAAATAAACTATTTCAATTAAAAAATTATTAGAAACTAGGAAGATTATCTTTATAAACTTTAACTACCTAGGTACGCCCTTTTTGATGGTGCAGGTAGGCATAGGTATATAACATTTTAGTATTTATGATTTTATGAATTTGAATGGTAGATTAAAGATACGTAGTTACTAGTTTGTATTTTTATTCCATATTCAAATAATCAGATTCATTTCATTCACAAAATACCTTTTTTATCACATTTTAGTTCTATTTTATCGATTTTTAAGATTCACTATATTGGAAATTACTTAATATTCGGCGGAGTCCAAATTATTTCGTTTCGATATTGTTCTTGAACTTGTAATGATCCACTAGAAAAATAATAATTTTTTTATATCATTATCAATATTATTAATATTGTAGTTGGTAAATACATTTTCACGGATGGTTGTAGTATATAATATTACATAGCTAACGCCGAATTAGTTTCTGAATTTTTTCTCCCACTGGGTGAGTTTATTTCTATAGTGTGTTGACCTTCAAATATTGTTAGTTGTATTGAAAATATTTTTAAGACAAAATTTTTAAAATGCAACTTTAAATTGTCGCCAACTATTCGAACCTAAAACTAGGTCCTGCTATACTAAAATGAAGATGACATTAATTTTTCTATCGACAAATACACATCCGTTTTAATAAAACGTACAAAATATTTTTGAAACATTTCATTATTTCTAATATAACGAGAGTCACTATTATACACCAAATTTACAGACTAGTTGACGCCATTTCTTGTTCGCTCGAAAAAACAATACACAACCACTTTGTTTATAGATGTTTCACATGTTTTCGATAAAATATTATGATACCTTGGAATTGTATTTAAATTTAAAATTATCTTACCTCCGCCTTACTATTTATTATTCAAATCATAATGGAATGAACGTTATTTTTCGATCAGATCTGTTTCTGAACTATAATATCTCCTCAATTCTTTCTTGTATGCCCCAATATGCTATATCGTCCCTTAAACTTTTCAATCTATATGTACATTTTAGACCAACCCATCACCTCGATACATAAGTCATTAAATATTCTGACGACAAAGTAATCTACTCCACTCTTACACAAGCCCGGGTTAAGGTTACACTGGGCCCCGGAACATATAATAATATTAAGTGGACCCCTCTCAAATTTTAACGGTTCATTAAAAGAAAAAAGGTATTATACAAATAACTGAACTAAATACTAATGTAATATGATTTTACTTAAATTTTTTAATTTTTAATATTTTTTTTTTTGTTACAATTTTTTTCTGGCTTTATTTTTTACTGTAAAATATAATACACTGTATTTTACAACACTTATTATATTTGCTATTTCAATATGGTCCAAATCTGCATAGATGCATCATATGACACCAAGGGATAAAACCCTAAAAAAAGGTCAAAAGGTACCTAGGTATAGGATTTTCTTCATTATTTTTTTTATAACTTTCAGGTAAGTTAGCATATGAAACAATTTTTTTCATTATTGAACGAAATAATGAAATATCCTATTTCAAAATACGATGTTGTGCATGAAGAGGTTAACAGAAATTAATTAAATTCATTCGTTCACGACGCGTTTATCGCGTAAGTTGGATGTCCCAATCTAAATTTATACGCTTTATTATTAACTTTCGGGCGTGCGCACCGGCGACATTTTACACCGCCCTTTAGTAAAATTGAAGATCAGTCGTTAATACGTCCATTTAGCTTATCGGCAATTCTAGGTATTCTCTAATTATTAATTAAGATATATGATAGCGTAATCGGGATAGCTTAAACGCTTTCGGGTGAACCTATATTTAGTCTTAAAGTTAACCAGGTTCATAACATTCTATGACGTTATTGTATATTGTTTACACCGCAACGAAATTACCGCACTCGTCGAGTATACGTTTTTTTTTTCTGGACGATGATGACGGATAACAGAGCGTGACGGTTAATCAAGTTTCCACTGTACTTCCAATTTGGTATTGTGAATTACCCGATATAATTAATTATTATATATTGTATGATTAAATTATTATTAAATTATTTATGATCAATTTATTATTCAATATTTAAGACATTTTTGTGATAAAAATATAATTTTTTGAAATCCCTTTAAAATTTTTTGTTTCAAAAATAGTCCTGTGAAAAAAAGTGGGCCCCGGGATCATGCCCCTCCCTGTCCCCTTTAATCCGGGCTTGCTCTTACATATCCTCAAATTGTCTCAACAGTTATAAAAAGTCGCCTTGACGCATTGTTTCCATGGTCCTCTTGATGGGTGATCAAAATAAACGAATCAAAATCAATTCATACAACTTTCATACTCCGACATATAATAGCTACTTCCACTTTTGTCATAAAACAACCTGTCCCATCACTTCCTCAGATACAGTAAAGTACCCTTAGGGCTTCTTTTAGACAAGATTAACCTGGGCTAAACATATTCATATGATCAGAATCCACTCAACAGAAGACTTTCACTTCTTCGTATCATCCTTGGTAATTTATATAAATATTTAATAATTAAAAATAGCTTCATAAAACTTACGCTACTTAAACCAATGTGGACATATAGAATTGTTGTGAAATAGAATTATTGAAATTCATTGTAATGAGATTTAAAAATTTAAATTATTAAATTATGAAATGAGGCGCTGCTAAAAAATTATTATACAAAAGATACAAATTTTTTAAACAAAAGTATTTCGCCTGATAACAAACGTCCCCCTCCCATATATCTCTGATGTCTCCCTACACACGGAAATCGAAGTCACTAGAATTTACTACCTACACACTGTTTCAAAAATGCCTCCAAAACCACAAATCCTCTTATTACCAATTTGTCATCTAATAGTCTCCCTGGAAATCCGAAGAAGATTAAAGCACCACCAATGGCCCAAAAAGTTTTTAAGTTAACACAGTACCCAGTGTACAAAAAAAAATTTAATTTAAGTTAAAAATATAAGTTCTATTTAATCATGCACAAATGATTAAATCCCTACGTCGAAGTGCTGTCGTTGGCTAGTCTCTTCTTTGATATCCAATAATATTTTGGAATAAAATAGTGTTTTCGTTCCGTAAACACTATTAAAACACTCATATTTTCGTAGGACTTGACTTCGAAGTTGAGAACATTTAATGTATTGATACTTAACACATTGAAAACGACTAGAGAATATTTATCAAATGTGCGAAGATCAACGAAATGGAAACCAATATGTTTACCCCCGGCCGTATTTTGTATGTATGAGAAACAGACTCACAAATGTTTTTTTAATAGGCAGTCCAATTCGTCTTTATTTGCAGACAAAAAAATGTTGCAATTGTTCAGTCCCATAAATACGTTTGCCACGCTGGGTTTCAGATTGAAAAGGTAAAGGAATTGACCCTTTTTCGAAAAGTCTCGCGACATCATAGAGAATACCTTAAAAATATCAAAAACAAATAATAACAACGCGTTTCATTTCAAATAGTATTCGACCATAATTATTGTCAATGCACATAATACGTCATTGTATACATTTGCCGTAGTGAAGTCCGCCTCAAATATTTTGGAACCGTCGATAACGACCGGAATTCCGAGGGCAAGGCCGTGTCTGGTTACCGTTTGTCTTACATACTCCATCGACGGGAATATCAGGTATCTGTCCGGGGTTAGCAGCAAATATTTAATTCCGTCGAGATTCTACATAAAAAAAATTAAAAATTCATCGTGCAGAATAATACGACGATAAACGGATTCGGATTATCATCGACAAACCTCTTGCACTTGAATGGATATTTTGGGTTTTGCTGCACTGTACAGTATGAATCCGACGTTCGTCACTATGCCGACGAACACACCATATTCCAAGGGCAAGAACAGACACGCGAAAAACGTGAACAACAAGAGAACCAAATCTCTTTCTGAGAATATAGCAAATAAAAAAACAACGAGTAAATAATCGAATGATATTTTTTTTCTGACTAATACTAAGATTACGACGATTCATGAGATGAAGACATCTTATACGTATTAATTATCCAAGCGCTGTGATTTCATGCGCTAATAATAACCCATCGAATGGCATGCATTTATCCACAAAAAAAAAAAAAAAATTGTACTACAAAAAAATCCAAATATTACCAACGATAAAAGTTTAAATACGTTCGATTTTCTTCCGATACATAAGAAATCCGCGATTATTATATTTTAATAAACGCGTTGATAATTATAAGTTATAACGTTTTAATAAAATCGTAGGTATATAGTACCAAATGTGAAATGATCCATTGTCTCAAACGTTGTAGTTTGGTTAAAATGTATTCCTCGATTCGTAATAATTTAAAACTATAATAGGACTTGGTAGAGATAGCAGCTAGTATATACGCTTATACAGTTATACATGCAAACGCGTTGACCTGTTTCAAAGTCAGAGTATAGTATTATATAAAAGTGAAAAACAAGAAATTCGATTTCTCCGAAGAGTGAGTAACGTGTTGGTACGCAATTATTATTATTATTTTTTTTATAAATCGCATAATTACTTACTTTTTGATTTATACACGTATTTGATTATCTTGATGTCGATCGTCATGAACGAAGCGGCTATTATGACGGCGGCCAGTGACGTTTTGGGAATGTAATAGAAATATGGTGTGAAAAACACTAACGCTGCCATAACAGTAAGTCCTAAACTTCAAACGAATGAATTAGACATTATTTATATTATAAAAACATAACAAAAATAAAATAAAATAAAACGTTTCGCTCGAATTACTACTGCGAGCTTGCAGCGAATTCACCGAAGAAAATATCGCGCATTACCCGTATATAAACCTCCGAGAGGCGTCCGTACTCCGCTGGAATAGTTCAGTGCGCCTCTTGCGATGGCCCCGGACCCGACAAAACCTCGAAACAACGAATTTCCGACGTTCGCCAAACCGATCGCCAACAGTTCCTGGTTAGTGTCCACCGACTTGCCGTCAGCTGAAATATATCACGTGCGTTTTACACGTGTTAGGTTAAGTTAAGCTAGCCAAGTGGTAGGTATAACGCCTAACCTCGTCCCCCTTACATCTGCCAGCGACACATACTCGAAGCAAAATATCGTCTCCTCCCTTGTGATACCCTCGTCCACGGTCCCCGTACAACGTAGAAGAAGTAATCCGCTTCGTGAAAATCTTTATATTTTATTGCGTGCAACAATGTTTCTATTTCATTAGGTAGATATTCAAAAAAAAAAAAATAGGTACGTACAACTGCGATAATTATACACGAACACGAAACACCAAGAAGGTTGGTTTAAACGAGGTCGCAAAAATACCACGTTAACGTTTATCTCTTTTTCACTTATCCTACATAACACTCATTAACGTCGATATGCCAGATGCCTGAAGTCCACGTATCGCCGGTTACGTAATTTATATTTATTCTTACCCCGCGACCCCTTCGCCGGATCTCATAGTACAGGTACCACGCGATCGTGTTATGATTGAATCTTTGTCAACGAAAAATATATCCATCTCTGAAGAATACGAATCGTTTTCGAATGATATCGATATGATGATATTATTTCCGCAAACATATTTTTTCAATTCTAAATTCTTTCAATGCACCTATATCCGAGTATGATATTATTTACAATACGGATCTAACTATAAATGGCGGGCTACACCGATCTCGGCAATTACCAAGAAGAAAGTTGCTTTGTGATTCTCGTTAGTATAGATAAGACGGAGAAGACCTAAACAAACATCAACTCGATGATGTATCGTATATATCGTTGGATCTAAAGTATAAACATTATTTTTATCAATTGTCAAGCACATTTGATGCTTATAAAAAATATCGGTTCTCTTTTTTAAATTCTAATGTGCTTATACAATGACCTAAGGTTTTGTTTCGGTATCGTGTTGACAGAAATAGACACTTATCCCCAGTAAAAAAACGCGGGACTTACCGAATGTTTTGCACAGAGATATGTTTTCGAGTAACGATATGAGTGGTATCACGATAACGCCGGATCCCATAAAGAAAATCATATCAAAAAAACTTTCATCTTTAACGCTGAACTCTGGCCACTGAAAATGCGGTAGTCCGTGAGGTATTTTGCCTTGAAAAAATTATAGATCAAGTTTTTAGAATAATATTATATTAATTATTTTTTAATAATACTTAAAATAAAAAAACTAAACTACAAAACCAGACTGTAAGGAAGAAACTGACAGAAACAATGACAGACCATAAGTGGGATGAGAAAATTGATTGGGAGTTAAAATGAATGTTAAGTGAGTTGAAAAATGTAAAAAGGGTTGATGTTGAGAAAACAAGAAAGGGAAACTAAATAGTAGATGATAAATGTGATATTCGTATAGTCTCAGAGTTGTATATAGAGAGCAAAGATGGGAGTCGTTTAAGATCGGTAGTTCTAATTGATGTTGGAAATTTTGTAGCTCGAAAAACCACACCCGTTATTTCTAGAAGAAACATCTTAACTATTGAATGATGCTATACATTTTTACAAAACTAAAACTGGACCGACCAAAGCCTGGGGTAAATGTTGTTTTGTACTATATTAGAGATTTAATGAAACAATAAATTCGATATGGTTAAAATTATGCGATGTTCTATATTTCATTTTTTTAAAACTCGATGGGCCGGTTTCACCAACTATTGTTAAATACACTCTAACACCGCGTCAATTAACAATTTGTTTAAATTTAACATCTGGTTTAATTATATAAGTTTCACCGTTACATTATTATTGTTAAATTCTATTTGTTGAGTTAACAAAATGTTAGTTGGGTTACCTTGATTCTAACGTTTTCATTGGTTATACCGAAATATGATAGTAAATAAGAGATAATATAATATTAAAAATAGGCGATTATAACTTAAAATGTACTATAGTAGTATAGTGGATCTATGGTATTTTAAAATGCCGATTAAATTTTAACAAGCTGATTTCGGGTGATTAACTTAACAACGTGTTAAGCTTAACAAATCTCGGTGAAACCTAATTTTCACTAACTTATTGTTAAATACAATTAACAAAACGTTAAATCGTTAACAAATATTGGTGAAACCGGCTGATTATGAGCAGGGACGTCATTTGGAGGGGGGAGGCAGGGTGTGCGACGGCACCGCTAACTTTAAAAATGTTTATCAATTGGCCCGCCAATAATACTCCAATGCGCCGTTATAATTAACTTATACATTATGTATTCATATAAAATATGAAAAAAATATATGTATTTAGTAATACGTTTATTTTTGGTTTATCAGCTTTATTATCGAATATATATATGTGACTCCCAAGGCACGTCGGGCGGCTTTACGCGTGTTGGCGCGATACACTACACCTGGGTCGGCGCTTCCATGCGCCTGCCAATATATTTAATAAAATAAAATAAATTGTATAGGAAAAAATACGAACATTTTATGATTTTTTTTTACATATGTACCAGCTATATATACATATGTATTTTTTTTTTAATGGCCTGGTGAAATGTGAAAGTTGGCCTACCTAAAAGTCCGCACACCCGGAAACAAAAACTGAAATGACGCCCCTGATTATGAGACATAATACAATACACATACAATATACATATTACTATTTTAGCCTCTTAAACATTATTTTAATTTGATAATTAATTTAAAGTTAACCGAATTTATTTAATTTAGATGAGTATTTGCTAATGGTTCGAATACATACCTATACAATTTTAAAATTATTATTTACAACTGATATTGAATAATAGTACACCTATTTAACACACTCGAAGTTAAAAATCAAATATTTTATCGTATACAGTGAGTTTAAAATTTAAATGCGTGCCAGTTTGTTATATTGTGCATATAATTATTTAATTATTGTATATTATTAATAATAATTATCGTGTCCATATAATTTTTACCATAATTTACACACTGTATCAGTACTAATATGTTATCTTCAAATTATATATGTTATGTACATGTACATTTAGCACATTTGATAGGAAATTCACATACCGATGATTTGAAACGGGATTGGTGGTGGACTATCGGACGTAACATCGTGGTTTGTGTCATGTACGCACCAATAACAGATGATGCTACACACGATTACTACGAACGAGTTCCTAAATGCACCGACGGCCCAAATAATCACGTTTACATTTCTTTGCCATCGAGTCTGTAGTTCTTCTTCTTTTGGACCTATACGCATATTTCTAAACATCTATATTTAAAAAAAATATATGGATACATATTATATACCTATATTATGTTATTATATTATAATATATATTAAACCGGTTTAAAAAAAATGTATATAGATTATAATAATAGTTTTTTTGCTTTACAGATCATGAAAGCTTTTTGCTGGTTTAACCAGTTCTCTCCATCGATCATGATCGTCCACACGTCTTTTAATTTTCGTTGTTCTACCCAAACTTTCCAAATCCTTATTCATTCAATTTAACCATCATTGAAGATAGTAAACATCATACCAATATTTCTTACTGTGTACTACCCTCAATTTACCAAAATAAATCTCAGCCTATAAATCTCTCTACACTTCATTATGCACGTTATTTCTTCGATTCACATTAACCCCAATAGGTATTTAAAGTCCTCAACTTGTTTAATTCCGAGGTTTCGGCATAGTTATATCGGCTTCTTAATGACAATCGTACATTTTGTTTTAGTTTCATTAATTCGAAGGTCCATTTTTTCGATTGAGTTCCAATAGTTTTAAAATACTTGTTAATAAATAATACTATTTACTAGATCATATTTAGATATACCTATGGCAATTTTGTTTCGCAAAAGTTAGGCTCGATTTACAGTACAATGCGTCTATATAATATATTTTTCTATTATTGTAAATTAAGTATCCCCATTTGATGCATATTCGTGTAGAAATGCGTATGTATACTCAACGACGCTTGCTTACCTTTAAGAGAATCACCGTCACTATGCACAAAAGTCCCATGGCTGTGTCACCTACTCCGACACAATCGATGTGCTCCGACATGGTTTTAAACATCTTGAACAAGTTCCCGCCGCCTCCCTTGACGCCGATTAAGTCTTTCATCTGTGACACAATGATGAGAATAGCCGAGGCCGATGTGAATCCCGAGCACACGGGTATGGATATGAAGTCAACGACGACACTCAGGCTCGTAAAGCTCATCAGCGTCTGAATGACGCCGGTCAAGAAACATAACAAGGTCGCGTACGCCGGTCCTCGATTCCCGATCGAGTTGTTCAATAATAGGGCTACAATACCGGTGGGTCCCATGGGCACTACTTTACTAGTGCCGAACAGTGAGTAAACGAACGTGCCGACAAACGAACTATAAAGACCGTACTGGAAATAAAAACGATAATAATACGAAAAAGGGTGGAAAATATTAAACATTAAGAGATTTTATATATTCAGTTTTATGTTCTTCAAAAACCAGTGGTGTATTGGAGGGTATACGCGGATATACGCCGTATATCCAGTTCCCCATTTTCGGTTTTCTGCGTATACCCTGCCATGAAACGAACATATTATGGGTATACGCTAGTTAATTATTATTTATCTTGTCGCCACCAATTTGTAGGTTTTTCTATATCTATATAATTTGTCGGTTACCCGTAGTTACACATTTTTCTTTATAATTTTAACGATTTTGAGTGAGAGCACACCACTGCAATTCAGTGTGTGGTAGAAAGCAACGTACACATGGTTAGGTTAGTATATAATGTTGTGTTCTAGTATATATTTTCTTTTTACTATATTTTTATTAGTGTTTATAAATTTACAATCGTATTATATGGAAAATAAAGGTGCAAAACGTAAAATATGAAAAACGCACAAAAAATTACAAACTTTTTTTCAAAAAAATATTTTTGGTATGTGTTTAGAAATGTGCGTATACCCTTAAATTTATTTATCAATACACCACTGTCAAAAACTGTCTGAAATAGAGATGGCTCTCACATTATCGCTTTATTTTTCAACTAGAAAAATTACTTGCAGAATTATAAAATTCAAAAACTACGGACCTTGCTGTGGCACTCATGTGTCGTACCCACAGGCCCAAAAATTGAATATAAGACTTACATTAGATAGAATCACGTCAGTCATAGATAATAATCGGATTAAAATCGCATAGAAATGTTGGGCTGGTCGAGTTTTACTTTTGTACTATGGTACAATAAAATAAGGACAGATTTAACGCCCAAAACATTACAAAAAGGAGTTATTTTTATGTGCTTCAGAGCCGTTTATGTCATAGTTGACCTGCACTGGAAGTTAAAAAGTACAATTTACAAACTAATAAAAGATCTTATGAATATGGTAAAAATTATATCAAGTAACTGGTATTTCTGCGACACTTATAAAAGAAGAAGAAGACGGAGATGTCCGTTATAATTTTCCTCTCTTTCGATTCTCACCCTCCACAGATTTTACTTAACCCATGTAAACGACTAGGTAACGTTTTATACTAATTCTTGTTTATTTGCAGTTATAAGTTACCTGAGCTGGTACACCGACTATACCAGCCAACGCCATCGATTGAGGGATCACGGTTAAGCCGACCGTGATACCCGCCAAGAAATCGCCGATAAAGTCCTGACCCGAGTACGTAGGGATCCATTGCAGTATAAATATTTTTCTTTTGGTAAAGTCGACTAAATTTTTCACATATGACGTGCCTTTGGCGTGTTGCATTGTTTTTTTATTACAATCAAGTTGTGTTGATCCCATATCGTCGACTGTTTTTGGAGAAAGAAATAAAAATAACTTGATTAGACCGTTATTGTAAATAGTAATAGATACTGGATTGAAATTTAAAACGTATAATATTTATAATTTATTATAAATAATATAATATAATTTATTATACCACATAGGTATCATTCAAAATCAAATTATGAAAATAAAAATTATTAAGGTATACTCACGGATGACTACATGACCGTTATTTGCTATATTATAGTAACTTAATTGTATATTTTCGTTGTTAACAGATGCATTTTGCAAATGGTCGTTTTCGTGTTCATACTTCGGGTTGTCCATTTATTTATGAGCTAAAAGCAGGCATCACAGAATTATTATGCCATGTTAACTTGTATATAAAACATTTCTGTGTGATAAACTTAAAATGAGACCATTTTTGTGTGTGTGTGTGTGTGTGTGTGTGTGTGTGTGTGTGTGTGTGTGTGTGTGTGTGTGTGTGTGTTGAGGCGTTACACGGCTGTCTGCATTAATCTCCATTTTTTTCCAAAATTTAAGGTTATAAAATTTTTACATATTATATATATATATATGTATATATATATATATAAACATATATCACTGCTGTTGAACAGAGAGACACTTGAATATTATTTGAATGAAGAAAAACAAAAATTACGTATTAAAATTGTTAATCCATTGATTATAGTCTATAGGTATTATATGTTGCAGTGGTGTACACAATGGGTTAAAGGGTTTTAAATAATAAATAATGGTTGAAATATTTAAAATCGCGTATATATATATATATATATATATATATATATATATATATATATATATATATATATATATATATTTGTATATAAAAACAATAAAAAGAATTTTCTCTTTCAAAATGGGTGTGATAGTTATATGATAAGTGGGTAGGATTATAATTATGTAATAACTATCCTCACCTTCGAAAAAATTCTGTGTACGCCATTAAAATGTTGTATTTATATGAATTTAATTATTATCGTAAACAGTTTTAAGGTTAAAGTTGATGATGATGATGATGAAGTTGATAATAAAACTAAAATATAAGCTAGAGGTATATTACAATAATACATAATAAGTGTTTAAAAACTTTTTTACTATTAGATTTAAAATTAAGTACCGTGATCATAGTTGTTAATGGTTAATAAAGTAAAGTATAAATATACTTATATATTCTTGTACTTGTACTCATATTTAAGATAACCAAATATATTGTATGTAATATGAAGAATAATTAGCAAAATTTATATTTAGATTATTATACGCTGATATTTTTCTATATCAATTATCATTTGACAGACAGTTTATATAAGTGATAATATAAACTCCAAAAAAAAAAAAAAATAAAAGTAAAAGTATTTAATACTAAAATAAATTGTATTTAAAATACTGAAACGAATACTTGAGATAAATGTATTTAAATAGTTGTAGGTACCTATTCAAATACTTTATAACAATGATGCTCGATTGTTACTTAACAGAGGAATGCGTCATACGTTTTTTATGGATTTTCAAGATTTTCTGCAGTCGTTAAGTTGTTAATATATATACATGCAATAGAATTAAGATTAATAATTTATAATACGGTTATAATTTATAGCGCCATAAAAAGTGGTAAGGATTATAGGAGTTAATTTTTTTATCCGCGGTTAACAACATCATAATATTGTGAGTATGTATAAATATGTATGGTATATACCTAGTTATATATTTCATTGTATATATCTTTATTGATGAATAACGAATATCTGAAGCTATAAATTTATGTGACGTATTGAGAAATATACTGTTTTAAAAATGTAAATGCCGTAAAAAACAGGAATAATAATAATAATAATAATATAAAAGTATATAGAACCAACTAGGAAAAATCGGTGGTGAGTATTTTATTCTTAATCATTATCGATATATTTTATCGACAACTTCCCAAAAGACAACGGCAAGCATTCAATAATGGTTACGATTTGAATGACTTAAATAACAAATTTAAATTGCAAGACATGATATCATGTATTTAAGTATTAAACTGGCAACAATAAAACTGGCAACGTGTTTGAATAAAAAAAAAAACAAAAAAACAAAAACAAAATTGATTATTAAATTCGAAATATTACAGAAAATTTATCTAAACAGAATAATTTACCATAAATACGTTGAATAGTCTCAACTTTTGCACTAGTGCAAAATCTACTAAGCGCGCGTAGATGTTCTTAGCAGAAGTCAGAAGATGCTGTGAATTTTAAAACGTTTTAGTACCCACAGAATTATGCGTGATTTAAACCCCTATTTTTATTTTTTTTTCAATTAAAAGAAAATTATTCAACTAAGATTTAAACAAAAAAGAAGTATCACAATATGATTTTTTCATTAAAAAAATACAAATAAAAAGTTGTAATTAGTGGCATGCGTAAGCAAGGGGAGAAAATTGGAGGAATAATCTTACTACAAACTTTCTCTTTATAAACACAACTTTATAATACCTACTTAATAAAGTTTTACACGAGTCTATTGACTACTAAATTATTCTATATTATTATTTAGAAAAAATATGTACGATTTTTAATATTGAATCTTTTGGGGATTTTGAGTGCTCAGCCTCTCACGATACATTCCACTTTAATGTTCCTATACCCCTCCCCATCAAACGCACAAATACACACCCATTGCACATTCCTACTGGATACTGGTTGTCATATTACTAAATACTGGTCAATTTTGTTAGTCATTGAAAAAAAAAATATATATATATATATATATATATATATATATATATATATTAACACTTTTTAATTCATATTTT
This sequence comes from Slavum lentiscoides, assembly GCA_032441835.1. Classification (NCBI taxonomy): domain Eukaryota; kingdom Metazoa; phylum Arthropoda; class Insecta; order Hemiptera; family Aphididae; genus Slavum; species Slavum lentiscoides. The sequence continues at coordinate 15,335,102 of CM063714.1, read as the reverse complement.
TATAGTTCCATCGTGCGTATTTTGACATAAGGCTTTGATATCTATTAAACGTTTTTATAACTTCGTCATAATCGATTGCATTATACTTACTCGTTGTATATTAGTTCACTAATTTAGTATAAATATTTGGCAAAGTTAAAATCAACTGCAGATAATATTATTTATTTATTTTTTATATTGGTAAAGGCTTCAACAACAATGGTTTTTAGCCTACAATAACTTAATAATAAAAATAAATCTTAATTTATATGATATCTTAATGAAAGTATGAGTATGAACATTATATTTTTGAGAAATTACAATCTATGGCTTAAGTTTATATTGTGAAAAAATGTACTGATTGCAGCAGTGTTCTCTTCGTTGAGGACCTGTTGAAGAGTAGGGGGGATGTTAAGGATCTTACGTGCTTCGGTGTATTTGGGGCAGTTGATTATTATTATTATTATTATTATTTATTGTAGACATTTAAAATTGATATTTAAAAACTAAAATAGACTACTTAATAAAAAAAAAAAAAAAAAAATACTAAAACATTACTGTGACGGGGGAAATTTTGCTACGGAGGCAGCTGCCTTGTTGGAAGACGTATCTTTTTAGTGTCTTAGATTTTATAATTAAGTAATACAGCGTATAGGTACTTACCGCGTATACGAAGACAGATTATTTTTAAAAATCACTAGGGAGACTGAAATGGGATTATATCAGTTATGATTAGTTGGAAAATATACGAATAAAGAACTACGTAACCAATCGTTCACGATTCCTTTACTCCGACTTGGAACATTTAATTCTGACAATAATGGAACGCGTAGTTTTAATTGCATTTAAAATATTAAAAGTATGAAATGGTCGAAACTATACCGAAACACGCATCGTTTATCAATTATTCTTACGGCGAGTGTGATAATAATATTATTATTCATGATTTACATATTTCTAGTAATTAAAGTACAATGTACAATGGGTGGTAATTGGCGTAAAGATATGCGAGCATAAATAACAACAATAATAATAATTAAAATAATAATATTATAGAAGAAAAAAAATTATGTATGTATATAATATACTGTAGTCTGTACAGAAAAAGTACAAAAAAAAAATATATGGAATACCGGTGGTATTTTAAAACGCACTAACTATTGTTTCTGTTTTTATCCATATCGATGCGATTATTATTTTCACAGAAGTTCAAATTCGTTATCGACATATCGATATAAACGCATTTACTATGTCCATGCGTGTTATCTGTTTAAAAAGCCGTATTCGCATTTCGAAAACAATTCTTGTTTACATATATGTTAAAATATTCATAATATGAATATTATTTAATAACACATTACGAGAACAAAACATATTATGTTCTCGTATCTATTGTTATTATATTATGTATTATTATTATTTTCTTGAAATATTTCTTTTGAATAATTACAACAACGTAGTGTGTTATAAAATAAAAAAAGTTACAGAAGAGTAACAAAGGTTTAAAATTTAACATAATAATATATAATAATAATAGTAATAATAATAATAATAATAATAATAATAATAATAATAATAATAATAATAATAATAATAATAATAATAATAATAATAATAATAATAATATAATAATAATAATAATAATAATAATAATAATAATAATAATAATAATAATAATAATAATAATAATAATAATAATAATAATAATAATAATAATAATAATAATAATAATAATAATAATAATAATAATAATAATAATAATAATAATAATAATAATAATAATAATAATAATAATAATAATAATAATAATAATAATAATAATAATAATAATAATAATAATAATAATAATAATAATAATAATAATAATAATAATAATAATAATAATAATAATAATAATAATAATAATAATAATAATAATAATAATTATAATAATATTAATAATAATAAATAAAAGAACGTGATATAATAATAATACAAATATTTGTGCTAGCAATTGAACAAACTAACCAAACTATTATATATAAACAATAAATATATACATATATATATGTGTGTATACCAATATATATTATATACTATATATACCAGCTACGGCTTTGATTATTCGGCGGGGTCTGCTCGATATCACTCAGCATTGTGTATTGTTCGGCTAATAGTCTTTCCTCAGATCGTTTGTTTCATTATTTGTATGGATAAACGATGTCAGGGTATGATTAAAGCAAATTTAGTGTTAATACGTTTTTTTTTTTGATTTGTGCATGTAGGTATTCTGTATCAACCAGATCGTAGGAAGTCGAGATGGATTTCCGTCTGGATTTTGGTTTAATTTTCCTTATTTAAATTTTATTAGTCCGTTTTTGAAGCTTTACTTTGTTGACCGCCTAGTGCTGATGTTCAGGGATATGTGTATAGTGTGAACGTCTTATTTTGTTTTCTAATTTTTTCGAGAGCTGCGATCATTTCCTTGACGGATGGAAGGCCAGTTGAGTTTCGGATTGCTTTGTTCCAGACAAACCTTGTTTGCTTTCCAGTAATGCTTCTTAGAGGAGTTGTGGTTTGGACAGCTTCTATTTTTCTCCAGCTTGTTTCGGATGTATTGGACGCTCAGGTCAGCCAGGCGTAAGTCATTCAATGTAGTAATAGGTATGTGTAATACATGTCAGTAATATACTCGTATATTTTGAAAATGTTAATTTTTGTTTTAATTTAATGCGTGTGTTTTTAATTTAGTACTAAGTAGAGATTGTTTTGGTTTGGCTTTGCTTTATTTACTGTCGTTTTGATGTAGTTTTAAAAGAATCGATGTGTAGGTACTATCATATTGATCTAGTTTGGTTGACCGATCAAAGCACAAGATGATACAATGGTCACCGCGGATCGGTCAAAGTCGTGCATCCTACCGTTACTACGATTAGTAAATGCTATCGTTCCGTTTCGTAATTTTACAAATATTATTGTTCTCGGCTTTAGTTCTGTCCCGATGTATATATATAACGATTAACGAGAACGAGTTAAAATTTCGGGTTGTTGATACATATCTGTTTTATTACTTTGTAGTTTGTTTAACAATATTGTTATACATTTTAATAATAATTGAAAATATCTGCGTGTTTTTGCAAGCATTGATAAAAAATTATGTGAAATTGCCATAAAAAATACACTCAATTATAGAAAGTTAATCACTGTTAATAGAATACATTGTTTATTTCAAATACCTAAAAAATGCATATTTAATATCGTCATAAATCAATTTAGTAGTAAACTTTTCTCAGATATAATTTTTAAATTGTGTTAATCTTCCGACGCGCCGTTTACTACAGGTTTGTATTTCATCAGTAGGTGATCGATATCCCGACTGTCGTAGAACACTCGTTTGTTGAAGTCTTTTGGACGGACTCCTTGAAACACCGCGACTAAGCTCGGCTTCAAGTTATAGAAAAACAACAATTGACCCCTTCGCGAAAAATCTTCGGTTAACAATTCTATGACCTATATGTAATAAATGACAAATGTTTAATAAATAAAATATTCGAACAACAAAATGATAATCGAATAATAGAGTATATATATATATATATATATATATATATATGATATAATAGGAATTATTGATGAAATAAACCTTGGCAGCAGTAAAGTCTGCTCCGTAAATGTGTGAACAATCAATGATCACCGGTAAGTTTTGTTTTAAACTGTGCTTTACGATGATATTTCTCACGTACTCGACTGACGGAAATATTAAACATCTGTCTGGCGTCATCATTAAATAATTAAGTCCGTTCCGAGTCTGTAATTATTATAAATGTGATGTAAATAGTTAATATTTTATTTAATCATCGTATTATTGTAATAATTATTATCTATATTTGTACAATTATATGTATATAATATTTACTCCATAACTCGCACCCTTACCGTATTTATTTTGATTAAGAGCTTAGGCCTCGCTGCGTGATATAAAATCGATATCAAATTCAGGCCAACGCCGATCAAAATTCCTATTTCCATACGTAAAAACAAGCAGGCGAAAAACGTTCCTAAACCTGGAATAAGATCGCTTTCTAAAAAGAAAAAAAAAAATTATTTCACGTGAAAAGTACACTGACACAATTTCTAAAAATAATAAACATGTAAATATTAATAGTAAGAAAATATTTTTATTTTGAACGCTAAAAAAATATATGTTTTATGTATTTTTTCTTCGTAGAAATATTCGGATTAATTAAAAAAATCAAGTTTTATAATAATAATAATAATAATAAACGCAAAAAAATAATCTTTAAAATAAATATAATAATATATACGTATGTAAATTAACCATTAAAAAAAAAAAAAAAATATATGGGTAATATAATAAATATGCGTTATATTTACCAAATTTGTTTTTAAGTGTGTATGTGTGTGGGGGTACCTATATATATTACGATATTTTTAGTAAATTTATATAAAAATGAACACAAATAAAAATATAATGCCTTCATTAGCAATCCGAGAATTTGCTTTAATTTTTCCGTTATTGTTTCTGAGTTTCAAATAATATCACACCTTGTACAAAACGTTGTTATGAATTATTTCAAATGTAATATACGAGTAGGTTTATCTGAAACGCATTACTGAAATATCGAGCACGAGTTTTGAGTTTACCACACGGATAAATGATAATTGTGTTGTACCTATACGTAATAATATTTAGAAAACGTACACATTTTTATAACTAATAGTAATTTAGATAACCGATATTGTATTTATTTAAGATTTCTTTCTGCCTTCGTTAATTTCAACGTTACTATTTCCCACATAAAACGTGGGCTACACACGGATTATTGCAAACCTCGCCCGAAAATGCGAAATTTTGATAAGCGGAAAACGATTTTCCTTTTTTCGTATAGAAAGTAGTATTCAATTATTATTCTAACTAATAACAGTCATGATACTTGGAGTTTAATGGTACGTTTTGCTCAGCTATTTCCAATAAATATTTAAATTTATTGTTGTATTAAAAAAAAAAATTTTTACAAAAACATATTTATGTTAAATTGGGGCTCGTGCTATAATACCTAACAAAAAAAGGTATGAAATATAATGAAAAAGAAGATTTTTCAAGACAAAATATAAAACTGGACAAATAACGCGTGCGTTTTGATTTTACTAAAACGATCTCGTATATATACATTTGTCAGTTCAATAGTGTACCTACTCGTATGTACTCATATATTTTATTATTATTATTATTATTATTATTATTATTATTATTATTATTATTATTATTATTACTAGTATAATACTCAGTGTGGTTAGGATAGGTCAAGTCAGATATTTTAATTTTATGTACTTTTATACGACTAAAAATATAACGTTTTTTGTATACAGTATGGACAATTTTTACATTTTTTTTTTTTTTTATGTATAATTTTCTATAATTATTATGACGTGCGACGGAAAACACTATATTTTTAATATACCTTTAGTCGTATAAAGTTATCACGAAAATCTCTATGGGTCTGCTGCATAAAATTGGACAATGGATAAGAAAATAAAATAATGTTTTTACATTATATAAAATTATAAATTATTTAGTCGTTTAATATCGTCGGGACGCATTTTGTGTGAAAATAGGATTTGGGACGTTAAAATTGAATATATACTTGTACAGCGAAAACGTGTAGTAACACGTGTAAAAAGAACCTGTTATCGTAAAAATTCCATTAAAATGAACAAAACAGACGTGTCTAGAGTTCTTACTTTTCGATCGATATATCGGTTTGACGACGCGAATTTCCACCATGAATATAACTGCAGCAATAATAATCGCAGCGAGAGCTGATTTGGGTATATAGTAAAAATACGGCGTACAAAATAATAACGATATAATGACCAAAATTCCTAGAACGAAAACATTTTTAATTTTATTAAACTAAAAATGTATTATTTTACACCGATTAAAAACGGTGCATATAATATAATTAATTGAGAAATGTTTAGAGAAGAAAGAAATTTGGCAATGATTTTCATAGATTTGGACAAAGCATACAAAGAAAGTGCTATTGTAGAAAATTTTAAATAAGTGGGTTCCAATGGTGTATGTGAAAGTAGAGAATGATGGATAGAAAACTTGTGTAAAATGTGATTGTGGAAAACGTATAAGTTAACGGTAAAAGTGAGTGTTCACCAAGGGTTAGCGTTGAGTTCTTTTTTGTTTTCATTAATAAATAATACTCGTAGCTAAGTAATGGATGAGGTTACAAAGAAAATACAGGGTGAATACCGGAACAATGGAAACGAGTTTTAGAGAAAAATTGATTTATAATAAGTAAGTTTTAAACAGAATATTTAGAATTTAGGATTATAAATTAGTTAGAATTGAAGAAAAACTTATAAATCGGGCTGAGAAGTGAAGGTGTTTAGGTTAAATGATGCGGAAGGATGAAGGAGTCGATGAGTAGGATAAGGTGTGGTTAAATGAAGTGGAGGGAGTTGACGGTAGGTATCATTTAAAGTTGAAAGAAAATTTTATAAAACTATAGAAGATGAATGGAACTGAGTGTTTGGCATTGGATATATTCGATGAAAAGGAAAGAGAAGTGACAGAAACGAGAATATTAAAACGGATATGTGGTATACAAGGTAATGGATATACTAGGTCAGATAGAATTTGAAATGAATGTTTAAGTGGTAGTTTGGGAACGATATTTTGTTTGGAAAGATGAGAGAAAATAGGCTGAAACGGTTCGAGTGTGTTCAGAGAAGGAAGGATAACGAGTTGATTAAGAATAAGGTAAGTGTGTTAGTTGTAGAAAAAAGGGGAGATGGAGATGGGCCAAAGTCATTTTCGAAAAACGTTGCATACTCACCGGAATACACACCTCCCATCGGAGTTCGTACTCCACTGGCGGCGTTCACAGCACTCCTGGAAAAGGAACCACTACCGGGGAACGCGTGAAAAAACGAATTGCCCACATTGCACAAACCGATTGCCAACAACTCTTGTGTGGCGTCAACGGGTTTACCGCCGGCTTAAGTATAACATTTTATAAATACGATTTGATGTAAATACAAAATACTTCGCTCTATTCTAGATTTTAAATGCACTTACCAAACGTTTTGCAAATGGAAAGATTTTCTATTAATGCGATTATCGGTAACACTATAACTCCAGAACCTAAATTCGAAATCATTTCAAAGAATCCGATCGTCGCAGTGCCGTCATGTGAACTGGCAATGCTAAAACTCGGGCTATCGAAATTCGGTAAACCCGACGGGACTTTACCTAGAACACACACAAAGTTATTCAGAGATTATAAAATTCACTTTACTGAATTCGTTCACGTAGTAGTAGCATATAATATCATATAGTTCATAGTATTTTCAAAAGGAACACACGTTTATATTCACGTTTATTTAAATGATTTTGATAAACGGATCCGCTATCTCCAGTAATGGGACAAATAATATATATATATATATATTTAAATTGATGATAATAACGGGTTTTTCAATAAGAGCGGGTCGATGTTGAAATGGAATAAAACAAGCTGTGTGTGAGGTATTAACGAAATTATTTTTTTATTTGAAAGTTCTATGTATGCCAATTATGTTTGGAATATAATGTCACTTAAATGTCCGCCACGGCTTCTCACTGTGGCACGAATCCGAGTGGTCCAATTTTCAATGACTCTGCCGCATAGATCCGGTTGAATTTGAGTGATGGCCTGGGTTATGTTTACTTTAAGGTCATCTGTCGATTGCGGCTTACTGGCATAGACCTGCGACTTCAGGAAACCCCACAAGAAAAAGTCTAATGGGGTCAAATCACACGGTCTTGGTGGCCAATTCACGTCACCTCGGCGAGAGATAACCATACCCTCAAATTTGTTATTCAGAATGTCTATCGTGGCGTCTGATGTATGGCACGTAGCGCCATCCTGCTGAAACCACATGTCGTCTACGTCCATATCGTTAATTTTGGGGAAAAAGAAATCGGTTATCATCGTTCTGTAACGCTCACCATTGACGGTAATGGCCTCACCAACGTCGTTTTCAAAAAAGTATGGGCCAATGATGCCACCGGCCCAAAATCCGCACCAAACTGTAACTTTTTGTGGATGCATTGTTACCTGGTGAACCTCGTGTGGGTTGGTATCGCTCCATATACGGCAATTTTGTTTGTTCACATAGCCATTCATCCAAAAATGCGCTTCGTCGCTAAAGATGATTTTTCGGCCAAAATTAGGGTCCTCTTCCAAACGCTCCGAAACCCACTCAGCGAACAAACGGCGTTGTCTGTGATCATTAATTTTGAGCTCCTAGGTCAGTTGGATCTTGTACGGGTGTAAGCCCAATTCCCGGCGCAAAATTCGCCAAGTCGAAGACTTTGAAAGACCGAGTCCTTGTGCACGGCGAGGAATTGACTGCCCCGGGTTCTCCTGCACACTTTCACGTACCTACCGCGGCGATATTCTCGGCCGATCTGGCGTTTCTTTGACGTACGGGTGTTAATATTGATCGTTTACCGAACCGGTTGTCTCAAATTTCGCCACCAAACGTTGGAGAGTTGACTTTGAAGGGCCACTTCGTCGGCCGTAAGACGGACGTAACGAGCGCAACGTTCGCACTATCGAACATTGATTTCGGTAATAAAATTTTATCATTTGGACATGCTGCTCAATAGTGTAACTCGCCATGATGATTTGGCACGAATGACTGAATAATAAACAATGAATTAGACAGACGTCAACAAAACGATAAGGCTATACAGCGCAGATAACATCGGCCCGCTCCAATTGGAAAACCCTGTATATAATATTATCATCAATTTACGCCAGTGTTAATTATTGAAATAATATTAACTCATGTTAAGTTATAAAACAGTTTAAAATCTCAACATATATTACTAGTATATTAAGTAAATCTTCGATAGCAAATATTTTTCTTAGACTTGAACAAAATAATTTGCATCCCTTTTTATATATATATATAAATTATTTATACTTTAAATACAAAATTATTTTAAATTTATACTGTTACTTATATTACATTTTTATAATTTGCGTAAATTTAAAAATAGTAATTTTGGTGAAATTTTATAGTACCGGTGGACACGATCGAAAAAAATTTTTTTTTCTGTGAATTATATTTCATTATTTGTAATATAAAATTGCTCAAAGTGTATTTAATTTGAATGAACTGAAAATATTTCCTTTTCGACGATATGAATGTCGTTCACTGCGCTCATGGTCCATTTTGGAAAAACTATAGTGACGTTCACGCGTCGTTTACTAAATTATATGAACGTTAACGGGATGAACGTGTCATTTCTAAACACTGATACAATCGCAGTGATCAAGCGTAACTCGGTAATCAAGACCAACATGAGTTTATATAATAATATAGTACGTATAGTACGTAAAAAATTGTACGTACCGACTACTTTGAACGGGATCGGTGGCATTTCGTTTGAGGTGACGTCGTGATCCGTCGCACTTATAAACACGAAACCGATATACGTGGTGACGACAATGACTATGGAGTTCCTGAGCGTACCGATCAACCACATGGTTCGATTTACGATCCGTTGAAATGTGGTCCGTTCGTTGTTCTCTCTGGGTCCGATGTGGACCAGAGCTAACATCTTAAATCCGCGATACACGCACTAGATTAGTTTCGTCTGATAGAAGTTATCGAGCAGTACGCGTATTTAGGTACTGGTTAAGAGGAGTGGAAAAACGTAGCTAACGGTCGCTAGACTAGAAGCCTTATTAAGGACATCTTTAGTTTGGATAACGAGGAGGTTCGGGTGTGTCAGTTTCCACTTAATATCCATGATTTTGGATATACTGAAGTTGGACGTGGCTGTTTTCCCGATTATATTTACATATTTTTTAAGAGATTGAACAGCTCTGAGTGTCATGTCTGTCATGCCCCTAGGGATGATGCTGAATAATTTAATTCGACGCGATAGACGATGGAAGCTAAGAAGAGAATTAAAAGTCAAATTGAACGGTGAACTCGAACCTGAACTGGGGGTAGAATAAATGCTACAGTGCCGAAAAAAGTGCAGGGATGCGGTGAACGAATACATTAGCACGGTTTTCAGCACTATAAGGAGGAGGAAGAAGAGAGGGTTCGGCAACGACAAACCGGGGTGTCCGGACAAAATCCCGCCGAATGAAATCTCGCCACCAAAATCGCGTCTGGACAAAATCCCGCCCGGATGAAATCCCGCCCGGATGAAATCCCGCAAAAAAAACGTATTGTACGTAAATTCATTATAACGTAATTCATTAAACTGTTTCAAATTTGTCTACTGCTGATCTGTATTGGTTATTATTGTTATTTATAAAAGTATACATATAATAATATATGTGCGGAACTGGTTATGCGTTATCCGCTTATCGCTTGAACGATAAATAGGAAATCGTAATATACGTATATATGCAATTAACTGACGCGCGTGTACGATATTATATTGTACTTTATCTTCGAATTCCCGATATTTGTATATCGTGTATGGTATTCGTAACAAACACGCGCATTTAATGAATCTTATGTATCGTTAAAATTCACTATTGGCGAAACAATTTAATGAACTTTTTGCGGGATTTCGTCCGAGCGGGATGCCGTCCGACGGGATTTTGTCGGCGGGATTTCGTCAGGCGGAATTTTGCTGGCGGGATTTTGTCCTAGACTCGACAACCGGATACAACCTAGTTAAGATATACCATTGATTATTACGGAATACATAATAAATTGTATTCTACGTAAACAATGGTTTTACCGATGAAGGCCCAAGGCCACGAGACTGAGGAGTATAGGAGCCTCGGATTTGTAAATATTTAATATTTTTAATTTAGGTATGTATGAATATTAATTCAATAAACGATGCCCTTATAGTGGGATGGACGGCCAGCAAAGGAGCAGTGCCCCCCCCCCTATATCAGTGATTTCAAACACACACATACTCAAAATGTATATACTTACTCTAAACAAGAGGATCACGACGATGCATATGGATCCCAGTAAGATATCACCTATCCGGAAATTATGTATGTCCTTGGATATGGATACGATCATTTCCAACAGAGTGCTGCCCGCGGCGCTTACGCCAATTATGTCTTTCACTTGCGACGCGACGATGAGTATCGCGACGGCTGAGGTGAATCCCGAGTTCACTGGGCCCGAAATGAAGTCGATCAAAAAGCCTGCAGTGACGAGACATGACGTGATAATCATAATTATAATAATATTTATTTCATTTAGAAAATAAAACGGGTGGTGGTAGCCCAATTATTGTAAATATACATAATACAATAAAGAAAAAAAAAAACGTGTATATTTTGATAATGTTAACTGAAAAAAGTGTCTAGTGGAGACAAATATAATAATAAATATAAAGAGAAAGATTGAGAAGTATATGATGTAAAACATTAGTATTTAAAGTAAGAATTAATGAATTTATATAAGGAGTCCGAGAAGAAATCTAAATTAGGATGATGGTTGAAAGAAGACGTAGCTCTAGATAAAGGCGAGTTCTTTGAGAAATTGGTATTCTGGGACGATATGTAAAAAAGGTTGGAGATCGGTGGTGATGAAAAGGAAGTTAATTTTATATAAATAATATTTAAAAAAAAACAATAATTAATTAACACAAAACACCATCGTGGCATATATAGGTACTATATTTACTCGTTTACTCACATTAACACGTTTACTCGTTTAGACTGTACACGACCGACCGAGTTTGTCGTCAGCTCCATCTGGACCGATGATCAGCGCGTACCATACACGCTGATTGTCGGTCGAGTACTAATTCCAGCCTTATACACGATGTTCAAATGGGGGGGGGGGCGAAAATGGAACATAACCATACCATAATTAGATCAACTTACACGACACAAGTTGGTGCTGTTAGGTCAGAGGTATACTAAATTTTAAAATATCAAATCCCATGTGGGGGGGGGGAGGGCGATCCACTTATTGCCCCCCTTATATCTGCCACTGATAGTTGGACGTGTTTTGATCTTAAAACGTATAACGTAAGATATACAATTTCTTATTTTTTTTTGTTTCTAAGTTGAATAAAATTTGGTTTAAATTTTTAACTTTAACTAATTTTGACGTACAAATGAATTGACTTTTAACTATTGAAAAAAAACTGTTCTTATATTAATTAAAATTTAACTATAATTCATTTTACCTTTGCGTTTATATTATATTATATAGTTCGTTAATATTTTCTTCGATTGGGTTACAAAAATAAATTTTGGTATACCTACGCACTATAAAATAATTGATAAGTATCGTTGGTTGCGCGCGTCTTACATTAATACGTACCTATTCCCACAACGCCCATCAAAAATTGTATGACGCCCGTCACGAAGCACAGAAGCGTTCCGTACGCGGGCCCGAGTCCTTGGAGAGTGTTGTAAGTCAACAGTGACACTATGGCCGTAGGTCCCATGGGCACCTGTTTGCACGTGCCGAATAACACGTACATCAGACTTCCGACGAACGAACCGTACAGACCTTGCTGGTACAACAGAATGAAATCGTTAAACGTTTGAAATCGTCACTGTGTCGGTCGGGAAAATAATAACACCGTATAACCAGAGGCGTAAATTGGTCTGCATTAATTATTGACTTTTTTTTTCCCTCGAGTTTTAATATTAATATAAACTACTTAGTGCTTAGCTTTTAGCTCAAAATCAAAATGATCTATGGATATTTTTTGGATTATTTTTTGAAGACTCGGATAGGAAAATTTGTTGGAAAAAACGAATAGACTAAGAGTTCAAGATTCTCTATTGAATTTTTTTTTTTTTAATTGTTTTGAATTAGAATGATAGAAAACATCCCCGAACAAAGAATATGTGGTTGAAAATTGGCGTACTGGATTTGATTCGATTTTCAATATATACATATATACTATATTTATATATAGTGTATTCAGATACGTGGGGAATTTTATTTGAAACGTTAAAAACAAATGGAATAGATTAGAAACTGCTCGAATTGTAGATGGTGCAGAACCGTGTGGACAAAATTAATACAAAGATAGGTTAGAAAGAACGTTAAATATGTATAAAGAGTTTGATTCTAGATCATCTGAAAATTATGTACCTACCTAACCGGTGTTGCTCATAAATCGTACACTCGTAATTTATAATAATAATAATAATAATAATAATTAATAAACGAAAATACATTTTTAGTGATATACTACACAACGATATTAATTACCCGTGTATTTTTGAAAATAAATACGTATTTTTCGTGATTTTTTTGCAATTGGTATACAAAAAGATAAGTTTATAATTACTATGCCAAGCAAATATTTACGCCGCTGATTTATATAATATGATGACGACGAGTGTTTTTTACTTGCGGCGGTAGACCGGCCAGGGCTGCGAACGATATGGATTGAGGTATGAGTGTCAGACCCACCGTGAAACCTGCCAGAAGATCTCCGATAAAGTCCTCCGACGTGTAAACCGGCAACCATTGTAGAATCGGCAACCTTTTCGATAAGTTTTTACAGGTAAACGCCGACTTGGTCTTGTCGGTCATTCGTTTGAAACACGTACTCAAACTGTATTTTTCCCCGTCATCGTTTACCTCGTCTATCACTGCAATACGACATTATACGTGTACACGCTGAATTCGAGTATTATATTCCATAAGTAAACATTTCGTTAACACGAAGAAGCCTTTGTCAATAAATTTATAGACGACTTTAAATAAGGTAATAAATATAATATCCGGACAAAAGATTATTGAAGGTTCAGAAAGTATAGATTAACCCAACACCTCAAAATTCATCTCCCAAGTGGTCAAAGTGGAGCGGGTTGATTCAGTGAGATGCATTTATCTCTTCACGTTTTTTTTTTTCCACATTATTGTTAAGCTTACATTAATATTGTTGTATATAATAATTTATTTTTTCGCTTATTTCTTTCAATTAAGTCACAATTATAAAAATACAAACAAACATAGTTATATATGAATGAATAGTCAATAGATAAACGGTATAAAAATACCTCGTTCATCTCGTTCCACTGCCCTCTTTTATGTCCCACATGCCACACCACAAACTCTACGGCTAATGAACCTTTAAGACATTTTATTATGTCGATTGCCAATGCTGATCCAGCCTTTAATGATTTGTTATTAATTTAATTGTGTTTTTTCTATATTTTAAGTTATTGTGATGTATTATTTTGTTATCTCATACGTTGTATGTTAAAAAGGGCCCAACCCGTATATTTATAATAAATAAATAAAAATCATTAAATTTAGTAAGTACGTGTAATAACTAATAAACCATACAGAAATGCACGTAGAGAGCAAAGCGCCCTATGTATATATAATATGTTGACTTTTTGTAGATTTGCGCTCAAATATTAGACTGGATGATAATATTATTCGATTACCATCCTTCTCTCACATATCTCGACTCGTTTCGAACGTACGCTGTATCTTCCATTTAATATAAAATAATGAACATTTTATCGACAAAATTATAGAATTTAAGAACGCGATGTGTATAATATGTATGAAATCTGACGAGAATTATACTTGAAAAAAATCGGCCGCTCGGTTGAAATCAGTGTGCAAGAATCTACCCTAATATTTAAATCTGGGCAATAACTAGAGTTACCAATTTACAAAAATACATTGTAAGCTTCGTTATTTTTAAGTGGCGTTTCTTTTTGTTCGTTTATCAGTAAACGCGAAGAAAGATAGTTACTCACTTTTATGATGGACCTTAAAAATATATTTTTTTTGTTAAACGTATATAAAATATATTTAAAGTGAAAACATAATAATATTAAGTTAATTCGAATTTCATTGTATTTATTATGGTATTTAAAAAATAAACATCATAATAATAAAATATTTAAAAAAAATTTACGCTATATAATATTTTTAATAATACTTATAACGAAAAATACAAACTTCTAACTATAGTGTATAGCAGAGGCATTCAAACTTTTTCATCCCACGGTTCCTTTTTGTTTTCACAATATTATGACGACTTTAAAATTAGTAATGACAAAAAAACAATGATTATAACACGTATGTAAATCATTATAATGTATTAATATTTATTTATTTATCATACGTCTGTATAAATCAATTTACAAATAAACTGCTACATTATTACATTGATTTTATTTTCCGGTTTTCGCCACGGCTCCCTTCTACCAACTCACACGACGCCCCTTGGAGCCGCGACGCACAGTTTGAATACCTCTGGTGTTTAGTAACTCGACTAGTTAATTCTTTTTATATACTCGTATTATAACATAGTAATATTTGTAGTATACAAATAGATTTTCCACTTGGTCTGCACTCTGCACTAGATAAAAGATAAAGCGGCTGTAACTCAGACTTGGTTAGGTGCTACTGAAGTCGTGTAATTTGTAGTCACCAACCTTGTTCATGATTCGTATGAGATATTTTTTTTAAACACGACAGGTGTCAGGTGTAATTTTTCGTTTTTTAATACTCACGGATAAAGTCGGAACTTCCGACGTGCAGTATCTCGTTATTGTCCGCCATGCTTTCCGTGATGTCCGGCAGCCGATTGCAGGTCGACGAGTTATGAGAATTGTTGACGGGAGACATACTATTATTATTATTATTATTATTATTATTTATATAAAAATCGTCCAAAGCCCGAGTTAAGCACCGCGCGTTTTGTGGGATAAAAATCACATTGTTTACACGTAGTCCGTGCGTATACGAACCGTACGATACGTGTGTCCGCGAGACAATATTATACTGTAATAGGTATTACAATATATTTTTGTCAATGACGATAATGACATATTATTATAATATTATAAGAAGAAGATTATTATTGCTATACGGGTGTAATACTTTAACGGTGCCTATGTTATAACGTTCGGTTGTTGACTAAGACGGTGTGAAATGACGCGTTTTCGAGTTTTTTTTTTACAATGTACACTGTGTACATTATGTACTGAATTCGAGTGAGCCATAATAAGTGGTGCCCAAGCTCGACGAATGAGTGGAATGCGATTAAAATATCATTTACAAATAAGACGAGGTGCGCACTATACTCTGTAACAACAAAAATATGAATCGGCAGCAACGTGTCCGACGACGACGTCATAGGTATCTACTATCCAAACAGAAATACGGAATAACTAATAAGTAAAGAAAAAGAACGACGTGTTTTCTACCGTTTAAATTTGTTGCCGAGTAAGTTTTAAATTCGTGTCACGTTTTTGTACGAGTTGAAAAACCTAATCGTTTTTACCGCAACTTTTTGCGGATTTTGGCATGTTTGATTGCTAATATTCCACATTCGTAATACGATTTTTACCGTTTTTCAATGTTTCTCGTGTCATTTTAGATTTTACGTTTTTGATACCCACTTATGAAACGACTCTGTATGAACATATTTTAAAACATTTATAAACGATAATAATTTACGAAATAATTAATAATGTATAGGCAATAAAATAATTATATAACAGTATTACCAATTATGACGGGTATACGGTGCACCTAATTCGTTCGAGTATTTTTAGACTTTCAGTAACTAGTATGCGGATTAGATAATATATGCTATATACTTTTCAATAAAAAATATAGATTGATAAAAAGTCGTTAGGTGAAAAACATACATTGCAACGGAGCTTTTCAGGACATGATAAAAACATGGTCGGTAAAATTTGAAGGAAAAAATATATTTGCCGAGTAATTATAATCGTAGGCAGTTTTTTTTTTCAAAGTTAACATACAAGTCGATCTAAAATTACATAAAGAGCATTCACTTAAAAATGTGAATTTCGAGTATTGTATCGTATTTTGATAGACTCTCATTGTAAATTATTTTTGTCCGAGACGGATGAGACATGTTTTAAAAGAAAAGCCAATTAAAGCAAAAATGAACCACCTATTTGAGAAATAACGTAAGTCCAAAAAAAAATGTAACTCAGAGAATACAATAAAAAACTCTTTCTACGTTACCGTAGCGATATGTGGCTGTAAAATCAATTGGCTCAATTTAAAGTACTCGGCGAAGTATATATTTAAAAAATGAAAATAAAAATTACCTTGTTGTGGTTTTGGGAGGCGCGTTCGTAAAATCTGAACCTCATTTTTCAATTTTTGTGACTTACTTCGTTTCTCAAATAGGTGGTTTAAATACTATAAGGGGAACTTTTGAAAAATAATTATGGAATAATAATATTCTATTGTTTGCAGAATATGCCAAATATGTATCACTGTAAGAAGTATCTTTATTTCGTAAAATATCACAATTGAATTGAAATTCAATCAATTATTCGTTAAACGCATATGAAAATATTACCCGAAAAATTTTCCTCTTTGGGAAATCGCCCTTTTTGGACCCTCCCAAAATGTGGTCCTGGGCTAGGAAAAGCCACCTGAGTGGTGGTATACTTGATAGAGAATGACGGTGTATAAATGCGCTTTCG
The DNA here is from genome assembly GCA_032441835.1 of Slavum lentiscoides. Classification (NCBI taxonomy): domain Eukaryota; kingdom Metazoa; phylum Arthropoda; class Insecta; order Hemiptera; family Aphididae; genus Slavum; species Slavum lentiscoides. The sequence continues at coordinate 15,317,655 of CM063714.1, read as the reverse complement.
ATTGATTATTAGGAATAGGAGTGGAGGACCATATATTATTATAATCTACCTTTCCCATAATATTCACATAAATTCGTTCCACTTTAAACCACTCCAAGTCACGTATTTTGTCTCTATTATACGTGACCCGCTCCTAATTTACGATTCCAATTAATGCTAGCATTCCCTTCTACCTTCAAAAACCAATAGTACTGAACAATAAAGCAGATATTTAAGCAAACCATTTCACTTTAAGTGTTATATATATTATAATTTATAAATTTGTATACTGTATATATATATTATAATTGAATATAAAAAAAAAACTCCGTTGTGTTTCGATAAATAAATAAAAGTATATTAAATGTAATTAGGATTATTAAGTATTTATGTACTGTAGATGTAGAGACTAAGTATTACAATTTTCAACAAAAACTATTCCTACGAGTGTAAAAAAAAAAAATACAATTTTTCACTTTAATGTAAATAAATAAAAAACTATCGACTTGAAAACTACGAATGACAATAATGATTTATTAAGCATCCTACTGAAAAAAAAACAATTATACAATATAATATTACAATTCACTACAAATATTTTGTGTATTTTTGGTTGGTTTAAGTTTAAAAATGACACTCATAATAGAATATAATACGAGTGTAGACTTTAATAAAAAAAATATTAAGAATACAAAAGTATATATATATATATATGTATATATACTTATATATAGGTAAAATGTATAAGTTATTTTCATTTTAAATCTTAAAACACTAGGTATTCGAGTTTTGGAATTCTTTCGGTCACATCGACAATTTATGTTGATGTTGTTGTCTAAAGAACAAAACAATGTTTTAATTGTATTTTAAAATAGGCATTTGTATAGAGTTTTAAGTATATGTATGGGTTAGACATATGTTGCTGCAGCGTTTAGAAAGAACACATTGCGTTCATACGTGCATATTTATAGTAAACGTCATTCGGTTTTTTTTCAAATAAAACGTGAACGTGAACGATATTTTTTGAAAGAACTTGAATGATTTTCAAGCCATTCGAATTACAAATTCGCTTTCAGTAATTTTATATTATGAACTATTTATTCCGAATTCCGTATTTTAATTATAAAACAGATATTAATACTCCTTGTTAATTATTACAAAAAAAATATATATAATTATCAAAATATTATTTTTTACTATGATAAAACGATAGAATGTAGTGTCCAATATAAACCTGAAAATAGTTTTGTAATTGAAATAAACTTAAATACTTAATTTATATACTTATATAAATTGCGTACGCATTAAACCATAGGGATCAATAGGATTAATTTCTTTTTATACTATTATTGTTAAAGTGTTTACCGAAAATGTTGATTATTATTTAATTTCGAAAAACACTGCAGGGCTGACCCGGAGCCATTGATTGAACGCGAATACGCGATCGTGAACGAGTTTAGAATTTCAGTGAACTTTCCAAACACCGCGGTATAATAGGTAAAATACTGACTTCCATCTTTGGAATAAATTATCCAAGTCGTGCCGGTGATAATACGTAATAAAGTCTTTTGGCTGCACTCCTTCGAATACAGCTACCACGCTAGGTTTCAAATTGTAAAAAAACAGAGCTTGGCCTCTTTTCGAAAAGTCTTGCGTCAACATCTCGATGACCTAAAAACGGGAATTAAAACGCGAACGGATTAGTATAATGTACTTTTACACATAGTGATTCATTCGCGTCATTGTCAAAATCACAAACCTTTGCCGCGGTGAAGTCTGCGCCGTATATGTGTGAACAGTCGATGACCACGGGCAATTCCCGTTTTAAACTATGCTTCATCACCAGGTTTCTCACGTAATCAACCGACGGAAAGACCAAACACCTGTCTGGCGTGACCATCAAATAATTTATGCCACACCGTGTCTGAAAATGTCAACTGATATTGGCTTACGTACAATTTATATTATAATGTTATAAACTCGTAACTGTGGCTTTTGCCTCAAAATTTTATCATCATCACTGGCATTTGTTTCAGACTACTAAAGTCTTTGTCGCTACTACGACTATATCCCTCCATTTCTCCCCAGATGTCGAACTATTTCCTTCAAATTTTGCACTCCCAGAATTTTAAGATCTTCTTCTACTACATCTAGCAACTTCTACCTCTAGGTCTTTTCCCTTCCGGTTTCCATTTCATAACTATTTTTGTAGTATCTTCTTCGCTTCTTCTCATGACACGACCCAACCACTGTATTATTTGTACTCTTATGTCACTAGTGACTGGTGCTACGCCTAGTTCCTTCTGTAATTCCTTGTCAAATCTCCTTCTCCATTTATTTGTTCTTATGTCACAAACTGGTCCGAATATCATTCTACATTTTATAAAACTGAATATTTTCAAATTCAATTTCCATAATAGGTGTTTTATATAATATTAGGCCTATTATGTAGGACGTAAATTCAATCATAAATCGTTATACATAATTAATATTATATTTCTCGTAACTCTTGCTTTCCAATAAAATTAAAACACCGTTTTTTAATACGGATGCACACACAGCAGATAATGATATACATATATATCTGAAAAATTATAATATAGATACTAACCTTATGAACTTCGATCAATAGTTTCGGCCTGGCTGCATGATACAAAATCGAAACCAAATTCAATCCGATGCCTATTAAAACTCCTATTTCTAAAGGTAGGACCAAACAGGCGAAAAACGTTGCTAAACCTGGTATGAGGTCACTTTCTAAAAAAAAAAAATAATAATAAATTAATAAATATACAAAACGTTGAGATCAACTGTGTAGATAGCTATACGTATATGCGATATCCTACGGGTGATTTTACAAAACTATCGTATATGGCGGTGTTATAAATATATATTTACTTTTCGATCTGTAAATAGGTCTGACCACTCGCACTTCGACCATAAATATAACCGCGGCAATAATGATGGCGGCGAGAGCTGATTTTGGTATATAGTATAAGTACGGAGTACAGAATAATAAAGATATAATGACCAGAATTCCTAAAAAAACACAAAAAACGGGTGTATCGAGGTGATTCGATTAGTCAAAATCTCAATTAAAATTCTCACCAGCGTATAAACCTTCCATCGGAGTTCGAACGCCACTGGCGCTGGTTACGGCACTTCTGGAAAAAGAACCTGCGCCCGGGTACGCGTGAAAAAACGAATTGCCGATATTACACAAACCGGTGGCCAGTAGCTCTTGTGTGGCGTCGACGGGTTTACCGTCGGCTAAAGCATAAAATTATATGACGAATAGTAACATTGTTTTAATATTACAAAGACGACGAAGAAAACGATAAAAAAAATTTTTACTAGTGACTATTTATTATTTAGTAGCGACTTCGGGGGCCCGTTAAAGTCGAGCTTCGAAATGTCACTATCCTCTTCTGTTTACTGGTTTATTGCGCGTGTTCGTTTACAGCGGAAAATAGCGTCCGCGGGCAGACTGCACAAAGCGATTTTTTTTTTTTTTTTTAGCACCTAATTGCTGTTACGTAATACACGGCACATCGATAATGATTTTTGTTCGGTGATTGCGATATAACGCGCGCATATGTGTACACAATATTTGAATATTTATATCATTGCGCTGGGCTGCATACGAGTTCCGTACCGACGACCTTTTTTTATACCGATTTCATCCCGGCAAAATAAAAGGTATATAATCTTAAAGGAATTGGAAACAATTCGTTTCTAAGAAGTTTTATATACACGGGCAATTTACTAGTAAGTCTTGCCAGACGTTAAAAGACATGCGGTAGAAGACGATTCCGACATCGCGGTCGGCGGGATGGGAAAAGATCTGAAAAGTCCGGGAAATCGAATTCGGAGAGTCGGGCGCGATAAGACCACGGCGCGAGAAAAGTCGAGAGATGATATAACGGCCGAGCGGCCTTTTTTGGAAACACGTATTTTTCTGCCAGGTTCGAAGAAAAGACACGAATACGGAAGAATAGAAAAGCTGAAAAAGAACGGAGAATAGTTTGAAAACCGTAGAGAAAAAGTAACGGGAACGAAAAAAGAAACGGAGTGAAAGAAATGGTTAAAAAACTTTTACCATTAACGCTCAACTATTTAATAATACGCAGTAAAAATAAAATGTTACTGACGTAGTAGTAGTACTGGACATGAATTAAATTATTTTTGAAAAATATTTAAAAACACAATTGATAATTATTTTTCTTAAAATTGCTATTATATATAAGGTCTTAAAACTGAGGGATTGTATTGGTATATATCATTTTTTACACCGGGACGGAATCGGTATATACCTTTTTTTTCTAACGGGACGGAACTATAATACGTATATATTATACTATTGGTATTTGGTATACTTTTTATTGTATATCAATACCATTATATTGCAAAGTTTATGTTTGGGACGGAACTCGTATGCAGCCTTGCACTGATATCCGTGTATTTTTTTTTTATTACACCCCCGACGAAATTGATAGTGACGAAAAGCCAAATATGTATAAAATAAAAACCATTACGATATAAACGATAAACAGATAAGCGGACTCGGACATGGATGTCGAGAATCGTTTTCTTTACAATGAATCTTTTTCAATTAATATTTCGAATTTTTTTTTTTGGTTTTATTTTAATACAAAATCGAGATTTGACGGCTTCAGAATCTGCGTGGCTGTTACGATACTAGTTCAGTTGGATTTGGCGGCCAATATGTCAAAAGAGATATTTAGTCCAGAGGTTCCCAAACTTTTTTTAGGTACGACCCACTTCTGACAATTTGCAAATTTAGATGACCCAAATACCCAATCAAATGAATTTTTTTTGTGTATGAAATATGGATGATTAGAATATTAATAATATATTTTAATAAAATGTAGAAATAATTTATAAATACAAAAAAAATGCGTAAAAATATGGCGGAATACACACTACCTTCGCTACTATCTACATAACCTAATATATACACTATTATATTTAAACAGAGATGCGTTAGCCTGCCGATCCATGACCTGAAGATCGACGTTGTCAATCGAGTACCAATATTTAAACGTAACAGTCCGAAAAGAACGCATGGCGAATTCCAGTATTTCGCGCATTTTCTCGCATCGTTCGTATTTTAGTTTAATGACGACGATATACCGTCGATACGAAAAGAGGCGACGAAGTAGTCGAGTTAATCTCTTCCAAAATTCTATGTGAGAGTAAAATCTATGGCGGAGAAAACCAAACCCAAAAGCTAACTTTTAACTAACAAAAGCTAAAATTTAACACATTTTACTTACCAAATGTTTTGCATATGGAAATGGTTTCAATCAACGCTATTATCGGTAACACTATAACTCCAGAACCTATGTTCGAAACCATTTCAAAGAATCCTATTGTAGTACCATTATCGTTTGTGATACTGAACTTCGGCAGATCGAAATCAGGCAAACCCGACGGGATTTTACCTAGAATAACGTATAATATAAATTATATTATACTCGCATGACTCGCGCGGGACAGTCGGAAACTGTAGAGTCAAAATTCACGATACGATGTCACATACATACCGACTACTTTGAACGGTATCGGCGGCAGTTCGTTTGACGTTAAGTCGTGCCCTGTCGAACTGATGTATACGTAACTCACATAACTGCTGACTATCACAACTATCGAGTTTCTAAATGTACCGATCAGCCACATGGACCGGTTCATGATTTTGTGGTACGCGGTCCGTTGTTTCTCGTCTTTGGGCCCGATTTGGCACAGAGCGATTCTCTTAAAATATTACGCGGCAAAAAAATTAAAACGTACACTGACAAACCAACGAGTTACACATACAAAATAAAAAATAAAAAAAAATAAAAAAATGAACTTACTCTCAACAAAAGAATGACAACAATGCAAATGATTCCGAACGACGTGTCGCCCAGGCGAAAATGATTTATGTCTTTGGATATCGACACGATCATGTCCAACAGAGTCGATCCCGCGGCTTTGACGCCGATCAAGTCTTTGATTTGTGATGCGACGATCAGTATGGCGACCGCCGACGTAAAACCGGAGTTTACTGGACCCGAAATGAAATCGATCAAGAAGCCTGTGATGATGTCAGAAAACCACGTTCTAATATTATGACATATCCATCGCCTTTGTTGCCATAACACCTGGCACCGTTCTGTGCGGCGTGTAAAATACATTATATAATGTCACCTACCTAATCCTACTACGCCCATTATCAACTGAATGACTCCCGCCAAGAAGCACAACAGTGTTCCGTATACAGGCCCGAGTCCGTGGAGCGTGTTGTACGTCATTAGTGACACGATTGCCGTCGGTCCCATGGGCACTTCTTTACAAGTACCGAGGAACACGTACATCAGACTGCCAATAAACGAACCGTAAAGTCCTTGCTGAAAACGATCAGGTCGTAATGTTAAAAAATTTGGATAAGTGTTTAGAAAGTTCACTTAAAGGACTGCACTCGTTCTCGTTTGTTTTCGTTTTAATTATATTTATCGATAAACGGACCGCTGCATACATATACATACATATACATTTTTCATTTTTAACACTTTGCAATTTGTATACAAAAATTTCAGACATATAAAACACGTAATTTCTAATTATATAAGCGTTTAAATTGATTAAAACACAATTTAGAATCTTCCAAACTACTATATTGACCGTTGTGTTGAAACTTAAAGGGCCTTCCCTAAAACGTGGAATCCTGTTTGTATGTGTGTGTGTGTGTGTGTGTGTGTGTGTGTGTGTGTGTGTGTGTGTGTGTGGTTAGATTAAGTTGCGACTATGGTACTTAGGTTTTCCTTATTTTATTTTTGCTGCAGAAAGGGAGGTGGGTACAATATAGTCGAAAACGGGAAAGTTATATACTCGTATATTCTGGCTGAAAACGATGACGCCAATTGATCCGGGAGATCTGTCACAAAGTGACCAGTTTTCAATAATAAAAAAAAAACAACTTTATGACGCTATGTTCTAGAACAGTAATATATTTTACTTGCAGTGGTAGACCAGCTAAAGCGGAGTATGCCATCGATTGCGGTATGAGTGTCAGACCGACTGTGATGCCAGCTAAAAGATCTCCGATACAGTCTTCTGAGGTATAAGTCGGCCACCATTGCAGGATTGGAAGTCTTTTTGTGATTGTTTTATACGTAAATACCCTTTTCGAATTGCTGTTCAAACACGATGAAAATTTTTGTAATTGTTCTTTTACGTTCTTCTTAGGTTTTTCTCCGATTTCGTCTACAACTACAAAATGTATAATTTAATATTACGTCAATTTGTAATTTGTTTCATCTTTTTCTTTTCTTTTTTTTTTACGATATTTTCTTTAAACTGTGGCTTGAAACCGATTTCGTGATTGATTTTAAGTAGGTACGTACAAATCGAAATTATAAAAATCAAATCGGTATTCAAGATATAATGAATGTAATGTAATGTATATATATATATATATATACTCGTGTATGGTAATGTATGGTATTCAAAATCAAAATAAATAAATATTAGTGTAAGCCAAATTGAAATCGAAATATTATTTATTGAAACCAATATCTGAAATCGAAAGCAAAATTAAAAGCCAGCGATTAATAAAGTATAAAAGAAAAATTAAAATACAAAAATAACATTGGGATTCGGCGCCTGTGTGGATGTGTACGATGAATTGTGATAATGGTAGTCAACTCTCATATTTTCATGTATATCCATGCTCTCTTAATTCATATTTTACACTACGTTTAATAATACTTGTATATATATGAAAAGTAATATATATTATATAAAAGTATTCTTGTTTTCAATGCAGTTAGTGGATTAGGAACGATTAGAGTACGAGTACTGAATATTGCTACAACGTATATAGTTTAATTGCCGTCGGCTAGTGTATAGCACTAAAAAAAAAAAAAATATTACTAAAAAATAATCAAATATTACATTACTATGTACTCTATAGTTCTAAATATACTCTATAGGTACATTTATAATACTTTTATTTATAAATAAAATAGTTATAATAATATTTCTACTAAACATTTCAATTAATTTTAAAATCGAAATCAAAAAATAAAAATCTATATTAATTAAAATCGAAACCATAAATTCTTGACCGATTTAAAATCGTAATCGTAATCAATTTTGAGTTCTAAATAAAACCAAAATATTAAAAACTGGCAATCAAAATCTCGTATTCAAAATAGAAAAATATTAATTCGGTTTCAAGCTCTCTGCTTTAGATAGGGTAAAATTTTTATTTAAATAATCCAGTAGGCGTATATAAGAGTATACACTGTATATACATATCGTTAAAAAAATTAATTAGTTTTCAACAGAACTACTAATAATGATTAGTCGTTTTATACAGTATATTATACATTAATATTAGAAGTTATTTGTTAAGCTAAACTGAAAATCTTATAAAATCACTGAACAAAGTAAGTATTACGCAATACCCTATACGCAAATATTATTACATACGTATATCAATAATATTTTGTACTTTTTACTATCGTGTTTATACTTACGTATAAAATCACTGCTACCTATTGTGTACTGTGATCTTGAAGTATTACCGTTAATCTCCATCATTTCACATTTGTTTTGGTGCCGATCGATACCATCTTTAGTAATGGTCATTTAGAAAACCTGAAGATTAAAATATAGTAAGTATTCTATTTAGGCTAATTCATAAATAAATTAAAAATACAAATGACTTTCTTTTTCAACGTTTTAATAATATTTATTAATTTGTAAATTTTTTAAGTTTAGAATACACCCACTCTCTCATTCTTGTATTCATTAAACCACCATTGACCTATTCTTATAATTCTACATTTAAAAACCTGATTGAGGGTATATATCGTTCTATTCTATTCAAATATCATAAGGTAATAAAAAAAAAATTTATTTGAGTTCAAGAGTGATGAAAAAATGGACTTAAAACTCAAAACAAATATATTTTAAGAAAATTAATTAATTACATAATTAGTTTCTCAACCTTTTTAGTGTCGCGACCTCCAAAATAGGTATAAAATATGGTAAATCACTTCGACCCCCCCTATTTATATTAAGTACAAATTTGAACACTAAAAATATTATATCATTAACCAAACGAAATGTACCATTTCGAACATCAATTTATAAATACCATGTGCAGTAATTTAAACTTGTCACAGTTCATTTTTTAAAGTACATCCTTATTTTATTATTATTATTATTATTATTATTCAAAATTATGTATTTTATATATCCTAAATTTCGAGGGGGGTTGTACTCTCAAATACTGCGTTCGCCCCTGAATTTTTAGTATTAGTATATAATTATTATTAAGTAAAATTAAACTATATAGCGCATATAAAACCCAAATAAATTTGGTTTAAAAATGTGTGTATTTAATTAAAAATTTGTCATATTACTTTATAAATAATTATAATTGATTTTCGTTGATAAACACTTTTTATCGCACAATACGTCGTTTTTCTCCATTTCATTCTGCCACACCTTTTCTAACTTGCTACATCCTCTTCAATTCCTCCGTCTTCTTGCATAACCAAATCTAAATACCTAAACTTTTAATCAGATTTAAAACTTCACCTTCAAACCTCGCCGTATTTCTAACACTATTTCTCTCTCTCTCTCTCTCTCTCTCTCTCTCTCTCTCTCTTTCTCAATTTCAGACCTGAACTCTAAAATAAATTCTGTTTTAGACCTACTTTCTCTTCAAAACTTTCCTTCCTTGTTCTAATTTACATTCCAATACTATAAATATATACATGATACTCATTATATAAAGACAAATAAATCTAATTATAATAATTTTTTAGTCAATTTGTATGTATGTATGTGTATATATATGTTATTACTACAAGAACAACTTTTTTTTGTTCAAAACAAAATTTTTGTATATATATATATATATATATATATATATATATATATATAAATAGATCGAAACAAATCGAAATGTCCAGAGTGTATATTGCCTATATTAACTTAAGCATATATACGAGTAATTATCATTTTCCTGTGGGCAGTTGATCAGCACTTTAAGAAATCACAGAGACGACTGACATAAATGCTTCTATACAGTCGCCATAGCCTAGTCTGCACGCTTATGGTCGTCACACGTCTCTGAGGTCAACGCCTGATATTATTACAATTACGATTATTAAAATTACTTAAACAACGATGTACATATGTCAACAAATAGTTAAGAACATAACTAATATATATATATAACTAATAATAATTAGGTCGGTATATGAACAAATTATATGCGTATGCGTATAATGTATGTATGCATGTGAACAACGAGTCCGGGGACATCTGGCGAGCAATTAATTACTAACTCCGTATTGGCTCAAGGTTTTATTTTTATTGACAAAAAAAAAAGATTATTTAGATGTATTTTGTTAATTGATCCAAGTTTTATTACTACGCACGACAATAATATGCGTGATTATTATTATTATTATTATTATTATTATTATTATTATTATTATTATTATTATTATTATTATTACGCGCGTTGTTACCATACATATGTTTGCCGTTATATTTTTACTGGTTCTCTTCGTCCACCACAATTCTATCTGGACTAGTCTCCGAGTGACTATAATTATTTTTTGTTCTCTCGAATCAAAATGGGAGGGAAGAAATTTTCGTCAAATATCCAAATATCGTTAATGCCGTAAACAAATATTGTTCGAATAAAAACTATATTTAGAAGAATAATGAAATAATTAAAATTTTACAGTTTGAACAAGTTTAGTATAGCCCCTTGATGGAGACTTGAATGCGAGCAAATTAAATTGTTTTTTAATTTTTACCAAATTTATCAAACGCTCAACGCGCAGTGTACAAGTGAAAAAAAATTTTTTTTTGTATTTTTATTGCGCTATTAATGTTGTCAAATCTGACCAATGAAGTATTTTTGAAACAATATTATCAGTTATCACTTATCACTAACAAACAATGGCGCGCCCTTAACTGGTAAAAATAATGCATCATTATATAATATTAGCCTAAATTTTCCCCTAAACGCTCTCTTGGTGTAGCTTCAACGATATAAATGATATGAATTTCCCCTGAATTAAAAAAATGTTGAATAAAGAAATCGAATACATAAAATAATGTACAGTGTCTTATCGTGAAAATAAATAGGTACTTTAAATAATTTAAAATAATTAATTCCTCACAGATTTTAAATTTAAACAATTTATACATTTTGCTGCATAAATCATTGAAAATTGTATTAAATCCACGAACATTTATATTAGTAGTAGTATAATGTACTAGTTCCAAAGTAAAACTTATTTAAAAATTATAATACGTTTCTAAATAAGTTTAAACAAAATAATCACCGTTGAAAAAATAATGTTAAAAATAAATCACAGAACTGCAATTAATAATCGACGTTATTTGTTGTATATCTTTCACGAGACTATAAAAATTACTTAGGTTTATTTATAAAATGTAATTTAAGGCAGAATTCATTAATTTCATTGCGCGCGTTAATTGCGTCGATGTATTATAATAAAATTTCTTTGTGTAATGTAAACTCGAAATATTGTGTACAACAAGTTATATATTATAATAATAATAATAATAATAACAACAATAATGTGTGTAATCAGTAATATAATCATTTGCGAGTAAGTGCCAATGTCAAAAGAATATAATATTATGTACAGTGATGTTCCTACCAAATTTGTTGAGGGTAGGTATACGCAGCACAATTTTAACAATGTCAATGAAAAACTTTAGGGTGTTAAAAAAAAAAAAGATTTTTCATATGCCAGTTTCAGATAATGCAGATTATGACCTTGGTATAATACTATAATGAGGGAAGATTGTCAATATAAAACAAACGAATTTTCATTTTCATTATTTTTATTTATTTAAAAAATTGAAGGAATTAAATATATTTACTTAAATTTTATTTAAATATATTTATAAAAAAAAAAAATTGTTTCTTATCTTTCCCTACCTGGTTAATGATATACTGTGTCATGTTATCGTCAATTTTATTATATTCGATGATAAACAATGAATGTCGTCGTAGTGCTGCACAGTCAACATTTCCATTATTTGGTTTTCAATGAAAACACGAACTGGCCACTACAAAAATAATAACTATTTTTTTTTTTTCACAAATTTATTATGATTTGAAAAAAATCTTGAGAGTATACGGCGTATATGGGAATACCACTGATTAAGAATATCGAGTGAAAAATTCCAGCAGTTCAAAAATTGATTTTCAAAATACGTCTGACTGCACTTCAAAATACACGTAAATAAAAAGTCTGTTTTCAAATCATTATTACCCTGAGCAAGTCTGTGGGGGAGGGGGTTAGGGATCAAGCACCCGGTCCCCGCCGATGTTTGTTTTTTAAAATTCAATTCAAAGGCAAAATTTATTAAATTATTATAATTATGAGTAAATACTATTTAAAATAAATATTTAATTTACGTTTAATCACTACAAAAATAAAAAAAATAAGTAAGTACCAACAAGGAAATATTCAATCAAATGTTTGAGAAACCCCCCTCTCCCGAGAAGAAATCCCGCACAAGGGGCCTGACTCCGAGCAAAACAAAACAATCTGACTATATTAGGTACATATTATACGTAACGATATTATTATCATCGATTTCCTTTACAATTAAAATAAATTTCGTACTTACTTGAGAGAAATTCAATTCCACGATTACGATATTAGGTCGTATATATATATACCGATATTATACGCCGTTGGATTTTGCAAAGTGTTTATCGGTTGTAATCCGTATAAAATGTTCCGTTATTATTATTATTATTATTATTATTATTTTTGTTCGAAAGCGTGCGACGGAAATTTGTCGATCGATACGTTTATATTATCGTAAAAAATAAATATTAAGTCTCGGTAACTGAATCGTATATAGTCAATAAAGCCGATACACCGCCGATAGAAAAACGAATTTAACGCGGTCAAACACTGTCCGAGTCTTCTGTTACACTAACGGAATGTCATCATCTCCGTGACTCCGTACGCATTACGCGCGTTTATGGCGTAAACCTATTGGTGTGTATAATTTGTGTGTGTCACATGTGTAAGGGCCATTCGTATATATATATATATATATACATAATATATATCATTGAACATTTAAATATCTTTGTACAATAATGATACGTCCAGTTTATTTAATCAATAGACATTTTGTAATAATAATAAAATAAATAATTATCGGTACGATTTAATAACAATATATTTTATTAGGACCAGGAGTATTTTAATATATTTCAGGGTTTTTTTTTTTTTTTTTTGTATTAAGTATACTCAAAAAGCCAGGATTACGACGAGGAATGTAACGATTAGCGTAAATTTTTTTTTTAATTCTCTTGAAACCTCCAGAACTCGAGCATTTTTGTTTTTTCGTAATACACGCGCACGAGACACGCCTTCAGGTTTCCACATTTTGAGATTAAATTTGTTCTGAAAATAACATTTTATTTATATTTACGAACACGAGCAAAACGCGATACGTACATAATATTATATTATTATACACTATAGTCCCAGTGGTTCCCAACCGGGTAATTTAGATACTGCAAGGGGGGAATATAGTGATGATGAAATAACGAAAATTTTGTTGTCAAAATAATTATGCCATTTTACAATCAGTGGAATTGAAAACAATAAATTAATTTTCGGACGGTCACCCATCGATAACAATTATACGAGTATTTTGTAATGATTGACCTCTTCGCAGGTAATCTAATATTGATAGGTACAACGTAAAATTCGCAAAACGTACGGCCAGAGCAGTATATTTACATTTTTCGCGCCCCGGGGCAACACAATTTTTACGTTAAAAAATTATGCTTTATAATTTTTTTTTGTTAACACACTATACTATTATGCCTATAAAAATTTACCACCTCCTTAATAACTAAAAAAATTTGTCGCCCCGGCAACAAGTTACACTTGCTCCCCCCCCCCTTAAATACGGCTATTTGTCGGCCTCCGATAAAGGGATAATGAAATCCAAATATAAACCAAATAATGCGTTGAAATGTTGTTGTGTAGACGCGACATAACTTTACACGTCAGTTGAGTCATTTAGATTCTAATTTAAATGGGGGGGGGAGGGGGGAGAGCGTGAGATTTTTTTCAAAATTTACAAGGGGGCGTAGAATAAAAAAGGTTGGGAACCACTGCTATACACAACGAGTAAATTTTTTTTTTTCCGTTCAATAAGTCGTTTCGAACTGATTACGCGTATATTATTACCATGTACAATAGAAATTCGATTAATCAAACTCAAGATCTTTAAATAATATAGTTATGCGATAAATGTCGTACACCACTGCACTTTCAAATTTCGTAGTATCTACTACACAATGTGCATATCGTAGTGCGCACGTTTTGCATTATAATTTATACTATAAGCATTGGCGCAACTAGACCTATATTTTAAGGGGTGCTAAAATTATGTACACGTCACTGACTATAAAACACTCACCACACCACCTCCCCCACCCCAAAAACATACATTTCAAAACCGTTAATAACACAATTTCAATATTATTATTTATTTGAATATTTACTACTAATATATTGCATTTAGAAAGTAGGTGAACAATTGTATAAATTATTATTACAATATAATATTTTTTTTTACAATTTACATCCTGCAGTATAATAAATACAAAAAACTTACGTTTGATATTAGATAATAAGAATATGACTTACACAATTTACTATTTTAAAACTGTACTTGTACTATATAGCATTTATCTAGCTGATTCTGTATTTCTGTTTTCGTGTTATTTGCAACATCCCTCTCAATATTTAAAGTGAACGCGTCAGCAAAGCGTTAAATTTGAAATTACTTGTACAAGTTAGGAAAAGCCTCATTTTGAATTGTTTTTGTTACGTCATCAAAATTGAAATCTGAGTACTTTGGGGGTGCTAAAGTCCCCCTAGCACGCCTCTAGTTGCGCCTATGACTATATATTATGGACGGAATGGTTTCACGTAGTAATCTACAACAACCTAGTATCGATATTTCGTCAACTTTTTTTGCCATATAACATAGGCAGGTACATTTATTTTTGTTTAACGTTATCTTGAAATCAAAGACGGCGGAAACTACGTTTGGCTGTATAGCGAGTCTGATTTATAATATTATAGTAAACACAATATTTTTCTTATTGTTGTCAAATGATGTAATATAATGACTACGTAATAATATAATATAATACATGTATTAAAATTAAAACTTACCCGGGAATTATTTGTTATTCGGTACAGCTCTAATCGGTTATGTATTTTTACAGCGATTATATTTAATATTTATCAAACCATCTTCACTATAATAATAATTTTATTAAAATTATAATAACAAGTTAAATATAACCTGTAGGTAGTGACCATTCTAAAAAAAAAAAAAATTTAAAAAAGGAAACAACTATTTTTTTTTTTGTAAAACAACAAACTTTGCAATCGCTACACAATGGCATAATATCAGCCCCCCCCCCACCACATAAATTTTTCAACTACAGTACTGTAAATAAATCCGGGCTCTTATTGTATAGGTACCTATTAGTATTTATAATAATTTTAATATAAATTCTAACATTAAATTTTTTATTTTTACAAAAGGTACCTAAAATATTGGTTACACAGCTCCTTTTGCTGTTATACATCACCTCTATAAAATGTCAGTTATTTTAGTTACCTTAAAATAAGTACAAAAAACGTCATGTACGCTAATTTACTGCAGTTTAATATAAAATCAACATTTTTAAAAAGTATTTACGAATAATGAAATATAATGCAAATTATTCAAACTTAAAAATATCTTTGTACGTTGTAAATAACTAGATACACATTACAGTATACGCTTTTCTTTTAATACACATATCATCACTTAATTTTAAATTTAAATTTTATATTAATTACATTTTTCTTTTCTTGTTTTTTTTTTTTAGCAAAATCATATATAATATTAAGAAACCAAATTATTTATATACCAATATTGTATATAAGAATATGGTAACTGGGGGCGCCACGACTCATTTTATTTTTAACCGACTTCAAAAAAGGAGGAGGTCCTCAATTCGTTTGTATTTTTTTTTTTTTATGTTTTTTACCTCATAACTCCGTCATTTATGGACGGATTTGGACATCTTTTTTTAAATCTGTATACATCCAGATATTGGTCCCATAAAATTTTTTAAAAAAAATCAGACTCCAAAAAATGCTAGTGTGTGGTAGTATTTTATTAACGAATAATATATAAAAAAAATATATTATAATATATAATAAATAAATATATAAAAGTAAGATACGACCAATTATGCGTGTAACTAAGACACAACATACATTCACTAAAAAGCGAGAAATAAAAATTAAAAAAAAAAAAACCTACTAAAAAAATGCACTAAAAAGTGACAAATAATTTCTTATCAAATACGAGTATACAAATATTCTTATACAAAATTACAAATATACATATTTCTTACAAATATTATAATTTTTGGAGTCGGTGCTAAGGTGTTACGTTTTTGTTAAACCTTAACACCGACTCCAAAAATTATAATATTTGTAAGAAATATGTATATTTGTAATTTTGTATAAGAGTATTTGTATATTTGATAAGAAATTATTTGTTACTATTATAGTGCATTTTTTTTTTTGAGTCGGTTTTTTTTTTAAAATTTTATTCTAATTTAAATTAATAATATGTATATATATATATATTACGTTTTTTTCCGGGCCTTTAGAAAGCCCGGGCTCCGGGACCATAGTACTCACTGACTCCCCCCCCCCCAACTGGCGGATATATGATTTTTTTTTTTGGTGGAGAGGGGGGAAAAAATTTTCATTATAATTTTATAAGTACAATATTTAGAATTTGATATTAAAAATTAAAAAATATATTTAATTTCTAAAAAAGCTCAGAATAATAAAATTGAAATATTATAAAAAAAAAATTATAAAATACAGATAAGATTACAGTCAACATTATCGTAACGCCCACTAACGACGACTTACAATCATTAACTACGAATATATATATAAATGCCAAGGAGGGAGGCGGGCCCCTCCTTGAATCCGCCACTGCCCCCTTCTTTGTGGGGGGCCTGCATAATATACGTACCTATATTAATAGACGTATAACGATATACATATATGGATTAAGAATTATTACCTATACAGTGCGTATTACGTATAACGTATAAGACACATCATATTTATAACCGCGTGAAAAGGATTAACCGGAAGAGTTTAAAACTTGAGTCATATATATATAATAAAAAGTCATAATACGTCAGTCATTAAAACATTGTATACTTACCTATAGTAGGTACACTTACCTGTGTCCTGTATATAAATATTGAAAAATGTATACGTTCAAATTCAAAATGTTTATGAACGTTTAAAATTTGAATTGCATCCGTGTCACCCGTAGGTATACATTTCATTCGATTTATGACTGACCCTGTAGGAATTAATTGTGCATAGGTACTCCTCCTCAAAATTCGCAAAATATGTATAGTGTATTATACTTATAGGTACATACATGGTTTATACTACCTACGATACGTTTTTTTTTTTAAACGACTTCTAACGTCGATAGCGTCATTAAACCATTCGAAAATCGAGAAATATCGCGTGCGCGTATAAAGACAGCCGTCAACATCAATACTAAATAGGTAGCGTGTGTGTTGTGCTTATTTCATACATTATACAGCGGCTACACAATTGTTTCTCCGTATCGAGACCAACAGTTTTCGTTTTTTTTTTTCTTACTACGTACACACACTCCAAAATTGACACGTACACACTCTGCAAATTTGATCGACCACGTATTAGGATTAATTTTTTTTCCTTTTTGTATACCAACCGAGAGTAAAAATGGAAATCAACGAATTCGGATGAAATAAAATACGAATATATAAGTACACCGAGTACGTTCGGTACACGGTACACCGGCCCTTTTACAAACCGTTTTGGAATGATAATAAATTGACATTTGAATAGGTTAACCTCTATTAATATGTCAATAATTATTACAACACATATTCCAATTTCGTAATATTTTGTACGAATGAAGTAACGCCGAAGACTTGCTTACTGCTTACATACCTATATACATCCAATTTATAGAAAAGAATCTCCCTGAGGCACCGACCACCCATAAAGTTGAGCCACGTGCTTCAAATTAAGCCATTCACCACGCTACCTACTGTAGTACTGCTCAACAAAATAATATCACAACACGTGCTCGCCTATCAGACCTGCTACGATAATAATACATATTATTCTAATGCAAATAAATTGTGAGTAAATAATACTAAAGATTTACTACGATTTACATTTAAAATGAATATCCAATTGACATTTTAGTAGTGAAAAAAAAAATATATATACCTATATATTTTTTTAATATTTACATTGTAATAATTTGAATTATTTTGTACCTTATTCGATATACCTATAATAGCAGAATACTATAATGCAAATAATAACAACCGATATATGAACAAAATACACGCATTCTTTCACTAAATATTATGTCGACTCGCTATCGTCAATTTGAATTGATACAAATTCAATACGGATTTGACTGTCATTCATATTTTTCTTAAATTTATCTTATATCTATCGTTTGTAGCCAAAATACATATTATATTATTATAATTAATAACGACTGAAGAAGCACTGCGTGTAAACTAACACTATATATATATATATATATATATATTACCTATAACATGACTTATAACGACGAGAAACACAATATAATTCGAAGAGAACTTTGCAAGACATTAACGCCGAATACGAGATGGCCAATTAAAAAACAAGAAGAACATCATCCATAACTGGTCGAGTAGCGATAGGAATCGGATGATTCTCAACGTATAAAAACCAATATTTGAATAACGCTTAACAAAGAAAATCTTTTAACTCGTTTAATCAGGACAACTGGCACGCTCACACCGTGAGAATGAACCCTGCCGGCCTCATAATAAATAATGAAAGTACGATGCAGCCAGACTTTTTAACGCAGGCATGGTGTAAGAGTTCTATGATAAGATTGCGAGCAGTCAGCCGGACCTGCAGATACCACGCGATGCGATCGACAATAAAAAAATATATTTAAAAAAATCGTAATTCTACCATATTTTTCTTTAAGCGTTTAAATTTTTAATTTTTGGTGAAATGGAAAATTTTTAAATAAAATTTCTTTCCATAATTTAAAATTGTGTACCAATATGTTCACTTAAATTAGCGTTATGAATATTTTTATTCTGAATAGTAAATAGGAATTTTTATCGTACATTATACGTATCCAACCACAGCGGCCTCTCTCCACTTCATTTATTCGTTTAATATATTAGTTTGTTGGCGAAAAATAATAATATTATAATATACTAGTACAATATTAGAGAAAAATAATTTTCCGGTGGAAGAAAAAAATATTAATGAATGTGTTAGGTTATTTTTTTTATTACAGTTCATGTGTTTACGATTTGTCCGACGTTTTAGATTGTTTTAACCCCAAAATAATAATTATTATTGAATTAATTAATTATTAATTATTATCGATTGAGATTTATTTGAACTCAAAAATATATTGTTTACTGTTCATAATAATTAACTACAATATTACAAGAGACAGCTGCAGCATCAATAATATTTTATATTGATATTTATGGCTTGAGTTTATATTAAAATTTAACATTATGTGTGTGTGGTGTGCGGCACGAGTCGTATTAATTTTAGCGGATGACAACATTCCAACTAATTAACATGCGCTACACAATATTAACTACTGCACAACAATTATAATTTATTTAATCAACTTAATAGTATCATTTT
Organism: Slavum lentiscoides; assembly: GCA_032441835.1. Lineage (NCBI taxonomy): Eukaryota > Metazoa > Arthropoda > Insecta > Hemiptera > Aphididae > Slavum > Slavum lentiscoides. Next base: position 15,297,778 of record CM063714.1, on the reverse strand, counting down.
TTTTTTAAATTGTCTGTACATAATAATGCGTAAACGTTAAACAATATTTTATATTCCTTAACATCGTGAACGGTTTCCCTTAAAATATTATGTTCAAAAGTGATTTTTCTTCTTATCTACATACATCAGTGTCTGAATTGAATTTGGTCTGAGCAATTTGAAAAAATAATATTTACCTAATGAATTTAAAACGTGTTTGAAAATACATTTTAGTTATTAATTAAGTCTACATATATAATTTGTTGTATTCAAGGTTGGGGCAAGTTAACTAATTTTTTTTTACCTCGTAAAGTCGAGGAGATTGTAAATGTGTTTTCAATATTTTCACTATTTTGTAAATATTGTAAACTTTTTCAACATTTAAATTATTTTTGGCACGTATATAACTTTTTCCACTAACCTACTGCTCATTACAACCTTTGGGACAATTAAAAAAAGGAGCTAGGTGCATATTATTCCAATTTAGAATTTTTACAAAATTTTGAGACTGGCTGGTCTGGTATTAATTTTGTGAAAATTCCTTAATAAGTCTTCTAGGGAATAACTGAGGCGTTTTTTCCAAATTAAAATTTACTCTATAAATGAACCACATGTCATAGGTAAAAAAAATGCATTTGAAATAAGGACATTTTAATCAAATATACTAATGTTGGATATTTTTTATTAGAAAAAAAATTAGTTTTTTTCATTCTCTAGAATACATTTTTACAGAACTAAAATCTGACCAGCCAAAGTTCCACAATTTTGTCAGGGCAAAAAACCTCCAAAATAACCCTGAAAAAATTGTTTTTAAACATTATATAATCACCTTGATATGAAAATATATAGGTTGAAAGTTACTTTTATTTTTGTGTTAACTTAAAAAGTTAATACTTATTTTTAAAACAGAAACTCAGTCATAGTTAAAAGTTAAATTTTTTAAATTATTTATAGTAATAACTAATAACTAATAATAATAAATTGTATGAAAAATGACATAAAATTTTAATAACCTATTTATTAAATAAAATATTGTATAAAACAATAGGTGTATTACATTCAATATATAAAATGTGCATTTTCATTTATAAGTTCATTAATAAACTCTTATCAACCTTTAGAAAGTTTTAAATTTCAATACGTAATTGCAACACATGAACTACGACCACATTTATTATAGTTTCAGTCTTAAAACTTATTTTCGATATAATAACTTGTAGAATAGAAACAGAATATATGTATATATATTTATGTATATATATATATATATATATATATATATATATATATACTCGAAAGGTAAATACAACTGGAATCTATTGAGAATATTATCGTAATTTGAAAAATTAAAAATTAAAAAGAAAACAATATTCATCAAAATTAACCATTTTAATCCTTTTTATTTGTTACATTTTTTTTTTAACTGTCTATATGCCAACACAGCCGAAGTCCTTTCTTTTTCTATTATCCTTCGATCAGATAAAGATAATTCTTTACGTTTTCCTGTAAACACTTTACGTTGAATAGCACTTTTACTTGGCTTCTTTAGGATAACGTCACTTATTTTCTTTGCTTTTATAGTTTTTCCAGCATCCACTAACATTGACTTTAAAAACAAGTCATCTTTGCGACCAGGCTAATAACAGACATAACTAATCGTTAATAAGCAATTCAATAACAAAATTAACAAAATAACTACGGGTTTTCTTTAACTTACTCTATTTTCGAAATCATTGATAACTGCTTTTCTTGGTTTTACAGTTAAACTTGGAGGACAATGTACAGTTTCTCCAAATTCAAAATTATCTTTAACGTATTCGGTGGCTTGATCTATTTTTTCTTGGGTTCCTTCAGCGAGCTTTTGCTTTTTCTTTTCTTTCTTTTTATCTCTTTTTAATTTAGTTTTTAACTGTCTTCTTCGTTTAGCTTGTATCAGTTTTTCTTTTGTAGTCTGAACAATTATAGGTTCAGTAACGACAACACCACTCTCACGAATAACATTCATTTGTTCAGGCTTTTCTTCCATTTCAAAAGCACATTTTTGATTATTTTTCAGTACTCTGCCTCCTATATCAATGTATGGTTGACTGTTACATTTCATATCATTGTTAACTGTTTTTTTTGCTAATTTTTTTAGTTGCATGAATTCGCGTAAGCTCCGTGGAACATCTTGACGTTTAGGATCTTTTGGAGGTGCATTCGTTTTTCCTTTTAACCTGAAATAAATTGAAAACGACAATTATTAAATTGTGAAAAAAACACATAAAAACATTTAGTAACGAATAAAATTATCGTATTTAGGCTCAGAAAGACCTGATGAATTACAGAGTTGAACTCGGTGGGCCAAGCCAAATTTAGATGAATTAAACAATATGTGGTTGAAAATATAAGAGCAGGAATACAACATTTAGTCTTAGATATCGCACACATTTAAACACTTAAAATTTTTTTATAAAGGGCCAAAATTTTTTGGGCTGTTATTAATTTTAGAACTCGATGGACCTTCCCCATCCTACCCTGATTATACTGAAATATTAGATTACTGATTAGTAATAATAATAATAATAATAATAATAAAAGTGCAATATTGGACACACATTTATATTTTAATTTTCCATAATTAGATAGCTTTTTGCATATATTTTGATTACTAACGTACCAACTTTACGTTAATTATTGTCATAGAGCACCAAAGCATTAGTTGTTTCTTTGTTTCGTTTTAACTTTACCGTTTTCTAGTAAATAGATATTTCGAGTAGGTACAAAATACGTGTTTGGTCATAGCAGAAATCTGAAGTTATTATTGTTGTCACTTTTATGAAAATATTTCAATAGTCTGTCAATATTATTGTTTTGAAATGAAAATACATAATTCGATTTTTAAATATTAATAAATATCAAGTAATTAACAACTTACTCTTCACTGCGTTTGGCGATTTGTTCAAACACGTCCTTTACTTTTTTTTGTTTTTTACTTTTAAATTTCCGCACCATTTTTCGCTATGATGTCGACACGTGTGACTGTTTTATCAAAATACTATTAAACAATATTTACGACGTACAATACTTAATAATATTACTACTATTTAAAAATTTAAAAACACCTTAGCCGGCCGCACGTTATTATAGTTATTTTATACTCCTGCAGTCATATCATTTATTAAATATACATATTAATAATATATTATACGTATATACCTAATATTATATATTTAATTAATCGTCGTAAGATATTATCGCAATGAATTGTTATCAATTGTCACGAGAGCTGAGATAACACCACAGACTACCAATATTATACCATATATATATATATATATATATATATATTATCAGAGAACATTAGATATTGTAGATATATTTGTCCGTGGATAATACAAATTAATTGCTTTCGCTTTTCATAATTGTGAAGTTAGTGTCGTTTTGATTTCACTAAATTTCGGCGATTTACGAACAATTCGGAAATGAAATATTTCGAATTTTACAAGATGTTAAGACGACAAGACGGTACAGTGTGCCGGGTACACACATTTATGCTTATGCAGTTATGTGTATATAGGCACACGTGAAAATATTCGTATAATAATGAACCCACGAACAAATACATTTAAATGATATGCGTTTTATATAATTGAGATAACAATTATGTATTTTACATTGAATAACAATATACGTCAATACGTGTACATAATCATTGTAAATTTAAAAAAAAAAGTGATAATATATTGGTTTTCCATTAATATTATGTTCTCCTTGGTGCAAAAAAAGGAGACCCGTCACATAAAATTTTAGAATTTTGTAAAGTAGAATTTAATAACAAGGACATATTATAAGTAACGATGAAACAGTATTACTTTTGTGCCCGTTAATGTATCAAAATCAAACGGATTTGCGCGGTATTTTTTTTTCTGATTTTCTCAAAATATATCTATATATGGACTTATGGGACTCGTTGCACGAAATGATTTACTTATAACTCGCACCTATTATAAGTCATTGTTAAATCGTCATATCTTGTTACTACTCTCCGTCTGTTTTTTTTCCCCGAGCTAATGTCGATTTATTTACATAATATTATTATACAACCTACGAGCCAAAGCCGAAACAATTACCTATCAATATGATACCTACCAATGTAGTTACGCTATACCGCTATGGTATTAAAATTTTTTTATAAACATTCTTGTCAAAGCGATTTTTTTTTTCGTTTACTATATTAAAAATGACGACGGTGATTCCGATTTCCGAGTGAAGTTACGCACGAATTCCCACTGCGCGCGCCATGGTTTTGTCGTTTCGTCCCGACCGCGACGATTCCCCGGAGTGATAATGTCGTCGAGGAATAGATTACACCACGACGACCCACCGTCGTTCACCGCGGACCGCTGATTTCACTCCTCCTACGTTTGCACGGTAGGTACGTTGTTTTATTTTTTTTCCCCCCGTCGATCAGCAATCATGGATGAAGTGCAGTAGATTTTTTCGTAAAGAAAACGAAATTGAAATGTAATAATATTATTTAAAAAAATAATTTTACGTGTACTTACATATTAAATAATAATCGGAATAATGAAGTCCGTAATTATTAATTACTCGTCGTGATAGAAGTCTTCGCGTGCGTGTACCTGTGTGTAATTTAACTTGGGAGTTATTGTTTTCGAAAACGCCAAGTGAGTATACTAGTGGGTCGTATTTGTTTGGAACAGTACTGTTTTTCGCGACACTTTAATGGCCGTTGTCGCACGAATCCAAACGTTTTGCAGCAGCAGCAGCCATGGGAATCCTTTAAGAGGTACACGGACGGTATTATACAATACGAATTCATTGTGCACTGTCGTCCATATGATATATATTTATTAATTTTTTTTATTAATATCGCTGTTATCTGTTTATTGTCACAGGTTTCAATTGTCGCCTTGAAACGACACGTGCGTTCAACGACACCCATTAATCGTGTTGCTGTCGATCAATGGGAAACTGTTTTTCGTGTTTACACTCTAAGAGTACTACCAGGCCGGCGGCACATTTCAGCGATGACAGTTTAGACGATGCGCCCGATAAACGAGTTGAAGGTAAAACGTAGTGACTACCCATTGGATATCTGTTAACTTACTGTCCTGCGGTTCTCAAATTTTTGGCTTGTAAAGCCTCGAGAACTAAAAGTGCTAATTAAAAAAAAATTAGGTATTATACGTTTATAATATTATTTTCATACTAATCGTAATTTCACATATTTTTATGGCAAGTTCAATTTGTTAAACAACATTTTTGGATTATTTAAAATTAAAATTTGATTCAAGTCGAATGAGTTTTGTTGCTCTGTGGATCACAGTTTAAAGAAATGCTACCGTTTACTGTTTTTTCTTTTTAAATTAAAATATCATTTTAACAACCCTAATGCATTAGTTTTTTTACAATATTTATTAACAATTATGTTCATACGTAATAATTTGTCAATATTTTAAAAATTAATAGTAAAATATGAATAACAATCGTTACTGGACGTTATGTGGTCAATTTATTATCTAGGTCAAGATTCGAATGACATAAATCCTCCGGTGATGGCCATGAGCAATGGATCCAACAACGTTGTCGCTGTCATGGGTTCAGCAGTAGGCAGTGACAACTGCGGTAGCGTGCGTTCTTCATTCACGTGCACTCGTCTGACGTTGAACAAAACCAATATGCGGCTGAGTAATTTCTCCACTAAAAGTTTCCAAACCAAGGTTCAAAAATTATTTGACACGTACAAAGACGCTGTCGATGACTTGATACTGATTGACGGTATCGAAAGACTCTGCAGTGATTTGCAAATGTCTCCCGAAGAATTCCGTATACTCATATTGGCGTGGAAATGTGACGCTCATCAGATGTGTCGTTTTACACGTTCAGAATTTACCGACGGTTGTCACGCGCTTCAGGCCGATTCTGTATTATTAATGAAAAATAAGTTGTCTGAATTGGCAAATGATCTCAATGAGAATACCGAGGAATTTAAAAGTTTATACAGGTAAGTAAAATATAATCTAAATATAATTTCAAATGTAAATTGATTTGTTTTTTTTTTTTTTTCAATTTTAAGGTTCACTTTTAAATTTGGTTTGGACAATGCTGAAGGACAGCGTATTCTTCCAGTTGACACGGCTATTGTACTGTGGAAGCTGGTTTTTAATGTTCGCGAACCAGCAATACTCCAACGCTGGTTGAATTTCTTGGAGAGCCAAGATAACATAAGAGGTATTCCTAAGGACACTTGGAATATGTTTTTAAATTTTGCAGAGACCGTAGTCAATGGTGATCTTTCTAATTATGATGACACAGAAGCTTGGCCGAGTGTTTTTGATGATTTCGTCGAATATGAAAATGACCAAGCCAACCAAAATATCAGTGACAAAGGCACTGGAAAAAAACATAGCAGTGTACATTAAAAATACAATATAAATACTAAAACAATTTTTTTTCGTGTTATTTTTAAACTTAAAAGTAATATCTATTTGAGAAACACAGTATGATCATTTTTGTAATCACTCGGATATCTCATTAATTCGTTACGAGCCCGTCCAAAATTAATGTATTAATTAATGGTATTTTTCTTTTATAACGACCATATAATACCGTGATATTAATTCAAAATAAATTTGAATTTTATGAATATTGTGTCGACTAATTGAATTTTATACATATGATATATAGATCAAAACGTACAATATTATATATTTTCTTAACAATTTTGTCGGTTTATTAATTTATTTAAATTTGCGGTTTTTATGTTGCTGTCATACAGCATACTACTTCGAGTAATTTTTTTAACGTATATGAAATATATACATTTTGTAGTTCTCGGTCCTACTGATTGAAACAAAATTGGTTGTTCCTTTATGGATTGTCCATACGCACAAAGTTTTTGGGATCGAGAAAGTTTTTTTTATCAGGGTTTAGGCTTCAATCTTGAGCACTGAACGAATCATTTTGTAATATTGACTGAAGTTGTTATAGTCAACAAAAACCTGTGATACTATTCACGCTTAATCAATGACGAGCGTTTAAATTTTGTTAATATTGTGTGATTCTTTTTTTTCTTCACTGTAATTAAGAATATTTTACTAAAAAAATTAAAAGAAAAAAAATGTCTATACAATAATTTATATTAATATTAAAAAATAATTATATTATATTAATGCTATTACACAGAAACAAATTTTTTATTCTTGAAAACATGTACAATGAATAACATTGCAATAATGTGTATAGATAATTTTGTTTTGGGGTCTTTGTTATTAATAATATTATACAAAAATAAAATATTTCTACGATAAAAGTAGTAGTAGTTTTTTTTTTTTGTTGTAAATCACGACTTTATTCTCCTTATAACCTTACCACTCTTATCCATTCCATTGGTTTCAGTTATAATTAAAATACAATTTCAATAGTACCAAATGTTGTAATACAATTGAGGTATTTTGTGTTTGGTAATTACAATGATTTTTATATTGTTATAATAATTATTCAATTTAAATTTATCACAGTATTTATTGTCAATTCGCCACTCAGTTTGAGAAATGAAAAATTAGAAAAGTCCAAAAATGATTATAATATATTAAATCAATAAAGAAATCCAAACGAATATTTGATAATAAATAATAAAGAAAAAATAAAGGGATCTACTAGAATTATAAAAGAACAGTAAAATTATTAGTTCAAGCGGAATTAAACGGAATGTAGATTAAATTTATGTCGTTATTATTAAAATATTTAACGCAAATAATAATTATTTGTTTAGAACATAGTTAAGAGTTGTGTTTTACATGTAATGGGTAATTTTTAATTTAACTTACCGCGTAACTCGCATAACAATATTAAAATGTATTTTATTTCATATATTATACATACACACAACAATATATTTCACAATGACTCGCACTGTATGACGTATATGCAGAAGTTTTGTAGGAAACAAAATAGTTTAAATTACAAAATGTACCTATATAATATTATAATAGGAATTTATTATTACCTACATTAAGTATGATTAAAACTTCACGAAATCGTCTTGCAACGACGTTAATATCATTTTACTTTGGTAGATTTGAAATATTCATTAACGAATATGCATCCCTATTCGTGTACAATAAAAATAGTAAATAATTATTATACAATTAAAATTTGATAAATGGTAAATTTGATAAAATTAAGACACGTAGACACTGTAGTCGCAGTTGTGCGTGCCTCTGGGGTATGTTCGAAATTCCCTATGAATTTAAACGAAAAAAGTTTGGAAAAAAAATAAAAATTACGTAATAATATATGAGTTACTAACGTACAAATATGTATAGATAATTTGGAAAACGTATGTCGTAATATGGCGATATTTTTGTACGAGTACTGCAGGTTTATTCGTCACTTTGTAATTAGTAATTACTTACGTTACAGAAAATTAATTCCGCGTTACATGAATGATAATATTATTCGCAAAGCACCATCAGAATGAGTTTGTACGATTTTCGTAAAAGGTTTTTACCAGATTGCGATGCGTAGAACATATTTTAATGAAGAATTTTAATGGTGGAAATCAAAATAGCAATGGAAAAAAAAAAAAAAACTAACAAATTTAATAGAATTATTGTCGGAGAGTCATAGAAGATTTCAATCTAATATGAAAACATTATTGGAAATATTAACGATATCATTGCCGCCACAGTGCACCTATAATATAGTCTAACGGCAACACGTTCGACAGAATAACTAGGTACGTTTCTTTCGCAATATATTTATATAATGTACGCGTCTTTGAATTCGAAAGGAAATTGACGTTGATCATGATCAGGGCTCGGATTCTATAGCGTTTGCTATACAAATAAAAATAACAGAGTATAGGTAAGCTCTAAATTTGTTTTACGCGTCAAGTATAAAATTCTATATCGCATATTTTTTTTTTAAAGTCTTTTAGATTTTTATTGCTATTTGTTCGCAGTTTTGGTGCTATTTTTTTTCTTCGCTAATAAACGCGTATTATATTCAGACTATTTCGTGTTTTTCATAAATCTCGTGCGTCTCGAGAAGGCAAGAAAAATTAAATTAGATATAGGTATTTTATAATATAGAATAATTTATACAGGCATTAAAATTATCACGATATATCTCGCGGCAATGCGCCGGGATATTTACTACCTATATAATAATTCGTAAATTAATATTTTTTTTTCTCGTTATTTTCACCTGTTTTTAGTGCATATTTTAAGATGTTTTCGGTCATACTTTCCAGCGCTATAAAATTCGAGCCCCAATCGTGATGAAATAGTAAATGGATTATTTACTTCACAGCGTAGTACCTCGATAAAATGGGTTTCGGTTGTTTGCACCAAAACGTATTAAACTAAAATTGTTTTTCAACATTTAATTAAACCGAAATAAATATAATGTCTTATTAACGTTTCTGTTGGTTTTTTCCAACACTATACCTAATAATATGTATTCCAACACTTTATATACACGGTTAAAAAAAAAAATGTAAATAAATGTATTCCGCCGGGCTTATGTAAATAAATAATACTAATAATAATAATAATAATAAAAAAATAGAACGTAATAGTAGAGTGAAAAAAAAAAAACGGAAATCCTTAAAACAACAGGGTCACGTGACCATAAAGTAAGATTCGTGTAAAGCAGAAGTGACAAAGGCTTTGGCGAACGCGGAAAAAAAAAATTGAAAATCCTTTGAGAATTTATGCTGCCCACAGGTGTCCGAGGACAGTCTAAAAATGTATGTGACTTAGTATCAGTAGGTAAGTACACTCACTAGTAAGTGCTGTAGATACGCGGAGGTAACCCCTCCCTTAAAACCCCACGAAAAAATCGTTTTTACTATATTTAAAACGTTCAAATTGTGTCAGATTGTGGTGAATGAGTAATAGCGAATTTCATTGCATATTTGTACAAAAATATTACTAGAATTATATAAAGTTCGCAGAATCTTGAGCATTATACGCTGCTGCTATTTGTATATTATAATGTACCTATATAAATGATCGACGAGAGATATTGGTTTATTTTTGTTTTTACTCGATGGTAGAAAACGCGACAAAATTCTTTACGAGAAAATTCCGTAATAGGTATATTCAGATTTTATAAACTGAGTCGAGTATTATTAATATTATAGAGTTGACTTTTTTTTCGTTAAAAATTGCATATACCCACTATTAATAAATGACGTATAAAATATTTGTATTCCGAAAGTTTCTTTGCACCCCTACCCCGTAAAAAAAAAACCGTATCCACCTCGCTGTTTAGCCTAAAAGAATAGAAATTTTCAAAACGTATTCGCGATTAACATCGTAATCATATGAGATTTTAGCGATCGTCATTAAGCGTCTCATTGACAACACGGAGTGACAAAAATAACACTCCGATACAAAGAATAAACATCGTTCATTCCACATTGGAAACCCGTACACGCCGTATCTTGATGAAAAAAAATCAACACAAATTCGAACTATTCGTCTATATATAGGTACAACGTATACAGATACTGTACGCTATATTTCACTATGACTTTTGAAGGACGTTCCATGATATATCGGTTGTAATAACTCAAAAATAAGAAGAGGTGTTTGGGTTAGGGTTATTGTAGATTGAATTATTACCTTACTCCTTTTAACGGAAAGGAGTGTTCCGAGGTCGTGAGTTCGAGAATTGCAGCAGAAAATGCGAAATAAATATTTCTAAGCTCTATAGAAAAAAACAACACTTACCTCACTCTTCTGATGTATGACGACTCAAGGTAGCGTCCAGTGAGATGAGTCAATAGAATAAATTTTAAAAAGGAAATGGTTGGGTCGCCGTCTTCAGCTCGAAGTGAGCGACAAGAATTGAACAACTCGATGTATGCGTGACGATCAATGCCTGTCCCCTCACGGGATACCGATTTGTTGAGTTGTTGTTATTGTGGTGAGTGTGCGTACACTGACGAGACGACGAAATCATCGAAAGGCCGAGGGTATAAATTTTAATAAACGATTGAAATATAATTTGGAAATTTTGATGGTGGTGGTGTTATTACACGGTGCTACCACGAAGTGACGTCTACATCACGTAAATTCGGCAATATTATTGCCAAGTGTGCAGGATGCACTCGTCGGAAGAAGTGGCCGTGGATCGTCATGACGAAATGTCACCGTAAGAGTAGTACCCGCAGCTACTATACTGCTGCGTTAATACTCTGTGTGTGTGTGTGTGTGTGTGTGTTTGTGGGTGTGTGTGTCTGTCCTAATCACTATTACTACACTTCAATATTTCTATAAACGTTTTACAGAATGTAATAAGACCTATCACAAGCAATGTTTTAAGTACTGGACGATAACAGATAAGAAGCCTTTGATGTGCTACTGCGAGAGCTGCGAGGCACTAAGGCGCGGCGATTCGACGACCACACTGGACCGGCCGGATCTAACGCAGCCATCGAATAAGCCGAAAAAGAGCGTTGCCTTTGTTATTAAACTGACCACCAGCGACCAAACACATAACACCACCCAAACAAGAAAACATAACAACTGCTGAATACAGTGCGGGTGACACGGCCGACGACAACGGGCACAACAAAAATAATATTGTACAGAAAAGGTAATAATGTCCACCTAATAGTTATTAGTTCACCATCACCTATTAGTTAGTTATTACTTTACCTAACCTAATCCGCTTGGGCTTGAACACTTTTATTCTGGAATAACAGCAAAGTTTTGCGTTTTAAAATATTGTATTATAAATCGTAGACGTGGAAAGTATTCCGAATACAGTATTCGAAACACCGTATTTAGAATATTTTTAGATTTTGAGCGGAGCTTGCTAGGAATCTATTATTAGTATTACAAAGCTGTGTTTTTTTCGTATATCTATACCCGAAAAATCTACCGGAATGAGTGCTTCGATCTTTACGGTCTCGGTTTGTTTCCGGCAGCGAATTGCATCTAGTTGGTATCCACATTAGAGAGGTTATTTTTCGATTACCATCTCAAAAGCGCCTAAAAATATAACTCCAAAAACCACCGAAAAAATAATAATTATACATATAAAGTTTAAATAAATTTTATAAATTGTACACTTTTAGATACCTGAGTTTATTAAAAAATCTGTATATGTATATATATAAACAATAAATATACATACATATAAATAAATGTATACTTAAATAAGTTTATTGCAAGATATTAAATTGAATTACTATTATTAATTATATGCTTTATACACACTCTATATAGGTAGTATTAATAATAATACTAACTAAAACAATAACTAATTGCTAAAACAATAACTAACTACTAAAATAATAAATAATTTAACACCGAAGCTCCGCTCAAAATCGTTTTATCGAATGCAATGATTTATCATTGCTTTCAAAATGTATAGTGATAACCTTATAAACTTTATAATCTTTATCCAAGTAATTCACTTAAGCAACATTCACGACACCCCGCGGCTCGTTACCTTTTTAAGTATTATGAATAGTTTTTTAAATACTGTTTTGAAAGTATTATGTATACAGTATTTTAAATACTTTTTAAGAGTATTCTGTATACAGTATTATGAATAGTTTTTAAAGACCAATCATATTTTAAATAGTATACCTACATAAAAATAATAACTTGTTACTTAAATGTAAAGAGTAATTATTTCGAAAAAAAGCTTATTATAGTAGTTATTGTGTTAATTAGTAATCACATAATTTGAAAAAAATTTATTTTACATCCTAAATACGTATTGACGACCGGTGGTATTCGATTAAATAATCATACACTTTTTTATTTATATTACTGTGAACAAGTAAAAAAATAAAGTATTCTAAAAGTATTTGTAATACTTTTTGTGAAGTATTCAAAATATTTAGGGAATACTGTTGTCACGAATTATACATATTCTGAATACTTTTTTTTTCGAAGTATTTTAGGAATATGCATTCCAAATACTTTTCAAAAGTATTTTACCCGAGTGTGATAAACTGGTATTGAATTCGGTGTACGAGTATACCACCACCCGAACGACGACGAATAGTTGACCATAATAATATTTTTTGTACGCTGCAGATTGCTGGAAGTGAACGGAAAGATTGTGCGTGATGAGGACCGTCTGAATCGTCTGCTAAACGCATCGTTGTCTTCGGTGCGCGAAGTGCAGGTAATGCACGACGGCACGACCGACAAACACCGAATGGAAGTGACGGCGCTCGAGCGAGAGCTGGACGTGAGCCGTGTGCGTGCCGTAGAGATGGACCGGTCGGTGCGCGAGTACAAGCAGACGAACAAGTTGTTGACGCGAAGGGTGAAGCATCAAGGAGAAAACATGGTTTGGAAGACGGATTCGATCAATCGCCGATTGATCAATGGCGTTAGAAACACGATGGACCCGAAAGAACTGGAAACGGAAGTGTAGAGTGTGAAGAGTGCAGAGCGAGAGCATGTCGAGAAATATAATAATAACTGCAAAAATAATAATAGTCAAGTGATAATATTCACCGTTCCAGATCTTTTTTCGTCCATCAATTATTCTTTACATCACGTTTTTTCAATATTACTCACACGGTTATATGCACATTACGCAATACCTTTATTCGTTCATTTGTATTTTTCCTTTTTCTTTTTCTTTTTAGAATTTATGTAACTAAATATTACTATATACTACTGTTATAAAGTTTCTATTTTTTATTTTACACGTTTCTTATTAATTCATCGTTATTTACAATGTTGTATACATTTTTTTCGCCAACAATACCTTTATTCATTCATTTGTATTTTCCATTTTTCTTTTTTGAGTTTATATAACTAAATACCACTATTTTATACTACTGTTTTAATGTTTTTTTTATTTTACACATTTCTTATTAGTTTATCATTATTTACAATGTTGTACACATTTTTTTTTTTTTCGTCAACGTCTTACAATACATTTATAGTGATTCATTTGTATTTGTATTTTTTCCGTTTCTTTTCTGAGTTTATATAACTATAAATATTACCAGTGCTTGGAAAGTTCCTTTTACATATATGAATTAGTTCACCTTCACGTTCCTTTTTCTAAACAAGGAACTAAATCCTTTTTCGTTCCAGTGTTCCTTTGAACGCGTTCCTTCCAAGCACTGAATATTACTGTACTACTGTTATAATGTTTTATTTTACACATTACTTATTAGTTGTTCATCATCGTTATTTTATAATAATGTATAAATTTTTTCGCTAAATGTTTTATGAAAATTAATAAATATGTATATTTTTATCATATTTAAAAATGCGATTTTATCGATATTTCGTCCAGTGTCCATGAAATGATGTAATGTATGTTATTAACACTTTATTTTTCCATTAGGTATTAAAGGTATGAAAATTATACAAATATATATACGTAATACGCGGTAAAGTATGTATATTATTTTATATAATTTCATCTGTTTACCGGAGAACTTCAAATAGTCGTATAATTTCAAAAACTAAATTCGACCAGAAATGCGTTTAAAAACACTGATTTTTGGCGAACAAACAGAAATTGAAACGTGCGGCGGTTCCTATATATTGAAAAAATAAAACAAACCATAATAATGATCGCTTGACGCGTTAAAATAATTCATAAAAAACACGTCGGAAAACATTATATATACATATTTTTTTAAATTGTTTAAATCGCTATATATTATAATACGGAATAATTAATTATTATAAATAAAATATAAAATAATCAATTATTTACTACGAACCCCGAAGACGGATCCGGCCGTACGTATCGTCGTCGTCGCTCTTGAATACCTCTGACTCCCCCCACCCTTCCAACGGGTATATTATTTATAATATTATGCGTTCCGAACAGACAAGCGTTCGTATATTATGACGTGTTACATACAGACATTATTCCACGCTTGTTTGTATCAGGGTGCGTTCGATAAATCTATATAATATAACGTTACGTTATTACGAATATATTATGCAGATCAGGAGGAAATTAAAAATATTAAAAAATGTACGAATTTTCGGTGAACGCGCGAACCGTTATATAAATCGAAATAGCGATACACTCGTATAATGGTGACGGGGGCTGTGCTGTTGAAAATCAATATATATATACTCGTATATATATATATATATATATATATATATGGGTGTATAAAATAAATTTTATAAACAGGACTACTCGTTGGGAACGGCTAGAAGACGTCGTCGGCACAAGGAATAAATTATAATAATGCTTATATAAGCGCGCAGTGGCGTGTTGAACTTATTTCTGGTGAGGAGCAAAGATCAATAAATGTTATCACCCACCCCTTCAGGTATCACTCACTGCCTACATTTGCGTCGTTTCAGATTTTTAGAGGGGGGGGGGGGTTGACCTACCTAATTACAATTATCACCTTCAAAAAATAATACAATATCAACACGCTTTTCACAAAATCGGTGATAAAAATCTTTTTCGCCAAAACCGTGTTGTAACTCGACCGGTGCCCATAAGAATAACACGAGAGCGAGAGAGAAAACTCCGAAATCGCTGTACAGTAATCTCGCAGGGCCCTCGCGCTGCACTCAAACCGGCCGTCATTTAGCACTGCAGAACGAGGATCTCTAGCGGGATCCTTCGATCCACATTCTCAGTTCTGACATCTACTAGTGTCTAATGATGTAGTTTAATAATGATTTGCTTCGATTCAATAATATTTATTATTAAAATGTAAAAAATAAAGTATTTATTATATGTTACGAATAACAAGTATTTATTATACTTAAATATGTAACTGCGATGTCGAGTTTAATGTATCGCTTCAGTATACTGTACGAGTAAGAAAATAATAATACGATTTAAGTACCTATACTTGTATAATATAATAATATATTACGTATATTCTCGCGGTGTACAATATTTTTTATGTCCGGTCAAGGTTTTAGGTGATTTGAAAAATATATTTATCGCGAACGAATTATTCGAGTATGTAAGTACACCGGGTTATAGGTTAGATTGACTTAACACAACCTAAGCACTGTACCTACGCACATACCTACCTACTTGTGTGTCTCCTGGGCTGTCGTATTTTCGCGTACAGTAATTGAGCAGTGTTTAGTTTTTTCAAATAAAACGCGAAATCGAACGATTTTCAGGCCGTCCAAATTGAATTCACCTTTGCTAATTTCATATTATTAATTATATAATATTATATAATTTATAAGAATAATAATTATTATCCATTGGAAGTTGCGACTCGTTCAATTTTTTTTTTTTTTTGTGCGTTGTTTAGATATAATGTGATTGCAAGCACGATTTATTAGTTTTTTCTTGAAAATTATAGTTACACGCACTCTCATTATTTAGGAAATTCTCCACTACACTTGCACGAACAATAGAATTATTGATATAAGAAAACGTCTAGCCTATCCATATAGTTTTTATTATTAAGTATAGACAATTCGAACACTTAAAGTATAGGTTCGTGTCGATAAATTGATAATTCAACATTTTTTTTTCCGTTTTACTTGTGTAATAAATATATATATACTTACCTAAATGGATTTTTCTCCAATTCGTGTTTGGTATCTGAGCTACGCACGATTTATCAACCGCACGACGAGACTTAATGTATTAAAACTTGATACGTCTTAAAGACGGCAACCAAATGCGCGATAAAAATAAACACACACAATTTTATATTAAAAAAGTACTTAAATGTATTGCTCTCTCTTCCCTCACCAAAAAAAAAAAAAAATTAATGAAATAACTACTTACGCGACGATTAATGTTATATTTTTTCCCCGAGTATTCGAGTATCTTGATTCTTGGCGTTGCATGAGTAATATTCTACGTGCATATGTATAATTTTTTTCCGTAAGGAAATGAATTACCAAATTAAGAAGTACACAATATGTTTTATACGGAATTTTTATTTTTGATCCGAGGAACGAAAATGTTCGTCGGTTTACTCGATGAAACGCGCATTATCGTTTAGAGAAAAAAAAATAGATTTTATAATCAATTTTTATAGACAGTTTTTTTTTTATTTTTTTATTTTGTAGAGTATAGAGAAATATTTTTAAATGTATAAAACGTATTCGTTTGATTCTGAGCAGAATATAAATGATTTATTATTTATTTATAAAAATTATAACTCTGGTACAATTTGTACATAATTAAATAATAAATCTGCAGCATGGCATTATATGAATATTACACTTTTGTTTTTTTTTTTTTAAAAATCTAAAACATCCGCTGTCTCTTCGCAAGAATAAGTAATAAGAATAATTTTAATAGATGCATTTATCGTGAAATTATATTTTAATTGGATTTACCATTGAATATAGGCGCTCGTAAATTTTCAGAATACGTGACGGTTTTCAAATATCGTAAAATTGAAAAGGGCGATATTTTATTTGAAATAAAACACGCAATGCTTCCGGATCCTCTTATAAATCCGTATTGCGTTTCGTATAAATTAATTTAAGCCGATGAGAGCAGGAGCGTCCCCGAGGGGGAGAATTAGCAAAGAAGGCAGTCCCCTCCCCCCGTAGCAATTTGCAAAATATAAAAACTATCCCATTTGTTAACAAAATAATAATGATCAATGATCTACATACGAATTAATAATAATAATAATAATTTGAAAACAAAATTGTTAAGAGTTACTTCTGTCTTGTTACAAAACAGACCGCGACCAGTTAATATATATAGGCATGTCCTATACATTATTCTATTATCTACACATATTATGGAAAAATAACGTTTCTCTCTCCGCTATAATATGTCGGCCCGATAACCATATTATGAAATAATTAGGTTTTTTTTTTTCATATAACACATACTTCTTTACATGCTCTTTTTTGTAATGACCTTACGTGCGGGTGAGGGGGACTGAAGAGGTAAGTCCCAACTATATCTGGAATATACCCCCCCCCTCAAATTTGTAAAATATTCACGTGTCTGTTAAAAATATAGTCTCATCTCGTTATTGAGTAAAATCGACCTAAAAGTTCCCCCAAATAGATTATAGCCTATAGTGATTATCGAGTTAAAAATAGGTTGTCCTCCCCTCCTGAAAACAGTCTAAGGGCGCTCCCGAGCGAATTATTTAACGTCAAAAAGCGATATTTTATTTTTCGAAAAAAAAAAAATCACGACACGGGACTTTTTCATCACCAGCTGCACCTCTTGCACACGCGCGCGGTATTGTTTAATGGCGAGTATTTCGAAACGACCACGTTTGAAAAATCGTCCTCTATAACCGTTGTTTAATGAATAAGCCGTGCGATGTGTGTGTGTGTGTGTGATGTTCACCGACTACGCGTATATCCGCTGCCTGAAGTACAAAGTATCGCGTGCGTGTACGAAGTTATGCGTTCGGTCCGTTTTGACGACGCTTGCGCGGAATGAGGCAGCGGCGGCGGCGGCGGCGGTGATCCTTTCGCATCGCGAGCTATAAAAGAGCGCTTCGTCGCCTTTTCAGTGTCCCGTTGACCATGTGCTCATACGGTTATGCGCCCTCATAAACGGATCGCGATAGTTCTCCAAATATTATTATTATTATTATTTTTTTTTGCCAATCGGAGAACCGTTGGACGTGTTAAACTATTGTTTGTTCGATCGGATCTTATTATTTTGTGTAATATATACCGCCTACGTTCGACGAAATAAATATCAAATACATTTATAAATAATACGGTAAAACGTCAATAAAACCTTAATATTTATCGTTTATAATACGTCTATTATCATGTGTTCAAAAAAAAAAAAAAAAATTGATTAAAAATTCGATTTTTTTTTTTTGTTTCATTTAGATTCTGAGCGGAGCGAGGAATGTATTGGTTTTATAATGACGTGTTTTTTTTACTGTTGTTGTTCTTTGTATTCAAAAAATCTACCAGAAGGAGTGCTCCGATCTTCGCAATCATACCCGGTTTCCCGGAAGCATATTGCATCTCTAGTTGGTACTTTGGAGAGGTCATTTTTCGATTTTCTCAAAAACACCTAAAAAAAAAAAACGAAAAACTACCTACCGAAAAATTGCACAAAAACGCGATTTCGTCGAAATCGATTATCGTTATATCTTCGTAATTTTGAATCTAATGGTTGTACAAATTTCTTTCAATTTTGGGCTATTTACAGCAGTTGTAGATTTTAAGGTGTTTAATTCATAAAAAGAGGTAGCTTTTGGTTTTAAGGTTTGAAAATTTAATACAATGTCAAACGTACGTTACTTCAGTTATATATTCAAAAAATTTTGAAAATCGTTAGTCATGATTTTCTTTTATAAACATTTCAAGTTTTTCGACAATGTGTATTCTATTTTTTGTGGAAAATTACGTTTGTTCAAAACTAATGCGGTCATAGAGATGCGGTCTTAACATTTAAAAAATTTTTAAATATTGGTCGCATTGCTTATTCGAATTTATAATTATAACAAAACTCTAAAATCTTTATCCAAGTAGTAATTCACTTAAGTGACATCCACAACACCTCGCGCGACTCGCTATACCTTCTTTTAAATCTCATTTTAATATTTACTATTATTTACGCTAAGCGTTTAGACGGAACGGTAGATATATTTTACGCAAATAGGTATTATATATTATATAGGTACACACTCGTGCAAGTATAATATACGTTTTTCTATCGTTTAATAATATTTTTATAATTGCGGGTTTACTGTAAAAATTTCATTTGTTTAATTATACAAAGATCACAAGAATCTTTTTGTCTCCTTCCCCTCATCCCAACTAGAATGACTTTGTTTTTCCGTTTATCGACTAAAATAAGTGGAATACATTTTTTTCTCAGGCTTATTGTTGTCAACGTTTACGATTTTTTGGGTTTCGATTCTGGTTCTGTTTTTTTCTTTCGAGAAAAATTATTTCGGTTTTTGTTCTTTAATTGCGGTTTTGTTTAATTATAATATTACATATATATTTTTAAAAATAAAAAGTAACTATTATTGACATAAAAGTTAAAATAAAAATAAATTTATACTATCAAGTTACTATTATTATAACAATTGCATAAACTCAACAAAACGCCCGACTTTATTTATTAATAATAATCGTATTAATCGTAATAATATGCTAGTGTTTTCTACGAATTGCGAAAAGTTAAAAATATATGCGTTCACATAACACGTTACAGTTTAACCGATTTGAACTAAATAAAATTAGAATGTTAATACAATTCTATATGAAAAAAAAAAACTTGGTTATTTCTTAAAAATAATAATATAAAAATATGCGTAAGAAAATAATTTTAGAGCTTTTATTTGTCTATAATGTCAACAACAACAGACACATTAAAATATAAGCGAAAAAACTGAATTTATTGGAACCGTAAAACCTCTACCTACAAATATCGGTCATGTTAGTTTTTGGTTCTTAAATAATAATACACAGATTACGATTAGGTTACGGTTTCAATATTTCAAAGGATTCCGGGTTCTAAACGCGGTTTATTTCGGTTCGATTCAGTCCATGATTGTAAAATACTCGAATAAATGTATTAAACAGAATATTTTAAATATGGTTTGTTGCTATTAAATATACCTTTATTTCTTCAACTCTTTTTTTAGAAGTTTTTTATATATATATTTATATATATATATATATATATCAGTAACACAAACTGATCTGTAAAGTGTCAACCGAAAGCGAAATATCATTACATTTCAGATAACTTAACAATAAATTAATAGTTATCTTAATATCCTATCCTGTAAGCGCAAGGTATAAATAATTTATACATCAACAAAAACTCACATCGCGGCGAACATTGCGTAGTAATATAGTAATTTATTACTTTTAACCCAAACAATAATCTTCAAAAAAACATTTTTTTATTGTTTCGTTTAAGTATTATTTTTATAATTATTGTGTGCAAACTAGCACGCAATAATTATAAAACTGCGTTTAGATCCAAAATAAATACAAATTTGAATTTGAATTTTTATTATTTGTTGTCTAATAAAAAAAAAAAAAAAAATTGGATGTTTATTACAATATACAATAAATCTAATAGGTGTATAAAATTTAATCGAATTCAAATAGTCAGAAAACTGCAGAAATCTTATACAAGTATAGTTTAAAATTATTCTATTACAATATGTTATATCATTTATTGTACAAGAAAAAAAAACTAAAATCCCACGAACAATTTTTTAAAAAACTTACTTAATTTGATTTTTGGAAACGGAATATATTTCTAAAATTGTTGAATATCGAACAAAGTATATTATAATTTATTTTTATAATTATTTAAAAGTTGCTGAGAGGAATGTGGCAAGTTAGAGAAATACAATATTGTAATTTGAACAATTTCACCTCGCTCCGTTTTTCTACATTTTTTAATGTTTATAAATTATAAAATACATATATTTTTAAAAATTATTTTTGTTGAAAAATATCTGTAAAATAATAAAATATAATTTTCTTACATTCTTTTGTTATAGTTTTTACCGTGAAACACGTCGAAGATCGTTACCAGTAAAAAAGCGGATATTCACGTAATCGACAGAATAATCTTAACATTTATTTATTTATGTGTTTTTGTTTCTTTTGCGATTATAAGCGTAGAAAATCGAAATCGAAATGACGCGTTTTTTTCGCCGTGTTTTAGTGTCACCGGACGTGACTATCCCAGATTATATTATAGTGTTTTTAAAGTGATTTAAAGTCAAGTCAAATAACTATTTCTATATATATATATATATATATATATATATAAATACCGATTCTGAATACAGCCAAGTCATACGATGAAGACGCTTTGGAATTTCGGATTACTCCTGTGTTTGGCTATACCGTGTATCGTTTCAATGATTCTGCAGAAACCCAACAAGTTTCAAGGTCAGTATAAGCACGTCAAACATTTCGTTTTGTTTTATTTGGAAATTGATGCTTTCAAAACAAATGTAATTTATATTTATTCCAAAATAATATTATTGTCGTTTCTCGAATAAGTATTGGTACGAGCATATCTATTATTATTATTATTATTATCGTTTATAAGCGAGTTTTTAATTAATAAATTTTATATATTTTAGTAAAACATAGTTAAAATATTAAATAGATACACGAAAATTTGTGATTTTTAATAATAAAAAAATAATTAACAGAAAAATTTTTTTCTTCAATGATTACATATTATAATATATGACTTATAGTTCAAATTTCTAAAATA
The DNA here is from genome assembly GCA_032441835.1 of Slavum lentiscoides. Taxonomy (NCBI): domain Eukaryota; kingdom Metazoa; phylum Arthropoda; class Insecta; order Hemiptera; family Aphididae; genus Slavum; species Slavum lentiscoides. The sequence continues at coordinate 15,275,632 of CM063714.1, read as the reverse complement.
ATAACCATAAAAATAGGATAATCCATATAATATCATCTTATCTCAATGATTTGAAATGAATTTAAATTGAAGCGCATTGTATAAAAATTAAACATTTTAGGTAAAAATTATATAATTCATAACTACATTAACTATATTTATAGAGTTGTATTATACGTGTTATCGTACTTATAATTGTAATAATTATAATTATGTACTTGTATTGTGATTAATATAATTGTCGCATACTCAGTGCTCGAATTGGAGGGGGGGGGACGTGGGGGGACTGAGTACCTCAATTAATCTTTCAGAAATTTTAGCGTTCCTCTACTATTGTTTGTAAGTGGAACGCATAGTACAACAAGGTATAAAAAGTGATGGGGACGCTCTTCTTTTAAAAGTAAACAGAGTCCCTCTACTTTTATTTTGCCAATTCGACGAGCACTGCGCATACTTATCAGTTATCACAATATTCTATACAATATTTTATTATAATATAATAAAACAATAATAACGTGTAAATAACTGTATGTGATTTTGACGAAATCGCGTTTTTTTATGTAATTTTTCTGTGACGCTTTAAAATATACTATTGCAATGAAAATCGAAAAATATACTTTCTAAATTATATTAATTCCGCAAACGATTCGCTACCGGATTTTTGCTTAGCATAATACAACGGTCGGAACATTCCTAGTCGAAAAGTAGTACGCATAATAAATAAAATAAAAATAAACGTACTATAGCTTCTTTTAGAATCTATAAAATTATTATTTTGTAAATGATGTTACTATAATCCATACTATATATATATAAAGTGACTAAAAGTGATTGTAATTGAATGGCCTGAAATATGTTCAAGTTTTTTAAAAAAATATTCACGTTCACGATTTATTAAAAAAGAAAAGAAAAAAAAAGTGACTTTCATGGGAATCTTTCATTAATTATGAACGTGAACACAATAAGCACGCGTGATCTTTTCAAACGCTGTCAATTATCGGCACAAAGTATATGAATTATGAACTATATTATGAACCAATAAGTAGCATGATCGACTAGCAAAAATTAGTCGTAATATTACTATTCAAATTGCCAGTTTCTTTTTTACCATCCCATTCGCGGCCAAGTCTATTCATAAGAGCTGTGTAGAAATATAGGTACACTTCGCAGTCTACCGTATTATAAAATATTGTGTTATTTTACTATATGTGAATTATAATTTATTTATGAGCGTGTGAGCGTTTGTTTTACGGGTGTTTTATACTGTTTCATGTAGTGGTGCAGGTTTAAGAAAATGTGATATTTTTATGTTTACATTAATCGCACCACTTTAAAATATTAAATCTTCACGACACGCTCCATTAAATAATATTATATTATTATATATATATATATATATATATTTTTTTTTTTTGTTAAATGCCCACGTCTTTTTTTGATTTCTCGAGAATTTAAAAGTATTTTTAAAAATCGCCCGTGTACCGACTTTGGCCGTTATTGATGTAAAACGACATGTTAAAAAAGAAATGATTATCTATAAGAACCTATATATGCGCAATAAAAAGGAATATATTATTTGTGTACGAGGTATTTGCTCTCTAAAACTCAAATTAGTCTCGAACAGTGTTGTAAAAAATACTTTTTAAATAATTATACTGTACTTAAATTTTACTCATCTAATATAAAAATATTTTTAATAATTATAATCGAATAGTATTCGAAAAAGTATTCAACGCTAACAAACGTATTTAAATACTTAATCTTAAACACTTCGCACTGGTGTTTAATATAATATAATTGTTTATATTTATTTTCAAATATTATATAAAGCGTATCATTATATTATAATAATTTAATTTTACTTAAACATAATTATACTGCAGTTTAAAATAAGACTATACAGTAAGTAATTTACCTTTATTAGGTATTCTTTTTTTCCTAAAGTCTAAATAAATATTTTTCATTATCAAATACATTATTCTTTTTTTTATATATAATAAAACCCGCAATCGATAAATGTAGAGTTACAGAAATAACGAGTTGTTATATGCTAATTTCTTGTTTCTGTTTATGAATTACGAGTTTGAATATGAAATACAAACGCAATAATTGCTAAATTGTCCGACATATATATATATATATATATATATATTATATATATATATATATATAATATATAGGCATTAGCCGAGTCAAATTCAATACATACAAATTAACATTATTCGAAATTTCGAACGGTGAACACGTGTATATAATAACGCGTGTGATAAATACTAATTGCTATATTTTGAAATATGTAGTGCGGATTCACGAAACAATAATAATAGAGGAATAATTAAATATATTGTTTATTGCTGAATAAACCAGTATACACGTTTCATCCGTACAATATTTAAAAGGTACAACTTTTCGAGTTTTAAACATAATGTGTCGAACTTTTGTAATGTTTCATTCCTTGTGAATGCGTTTTTAGGGCATTTATTTGTAATTAACTCGGCTGGTATCAGAATAAAACCGTGTATGTTATAATTATTTCTTGGTTTTTCTTGTCGTTTTAAAAAAGTAAGTTTTAAAATTGTTTTTCATAAATTATATCGCTGACAGTGAAACAACTATAAACTTTCCGTTCCGATCAATGGAAATATGGCAGCGGCCTGTTTAATAAAACGAGACCGCGATACGATATATAATGCTCCGTATAAATTATTATTGTCGTTCATCTGTCTTCGGCAGGCTTCTATGAAATCACCACTAGGTCTCGTTAATTTTGTAACCATATCGATTGATTACCATTTTGCAGTAAAATCGCTATACACTAGTCGATGACTTCTGTCTGAAGTAATTCCAAATGTATATTGTGTATAAACGGCCGATCGTATACACAGTATGTTGTGTAAGTATACTTTCAAATATATAATATATCAAAAAATTCTGTAAATTACATAAATATAACAATATAAATTACAGTAAATTTGGTGCCGTCTTAATTCTTAACTGAAATGAGCTCGTGACGATTGCGCGTACCGTTAAATACACTATAAAAATATTTAGAATCTAAAAAATGTATTTATACGTATCGTGGTTAAGGATTTAAAACACTGCACTGCTTCATGAAATATGCTTGACCTTTTGACGTTATCAAATAATTTTGTTTCTTCTATTAAATTAATATTTCTCACAATATATATTATACGTTTTGAACAATTTTAAAACAGATATATAATTACAATAAATCGGATCGTAGGAATGAATCCATAGATGATATTATATGATATACGAATAGGACAAATTCCAGAATATTTGTGCTCGAAAAAAAACTTGAATACTATACCGTGGTCTTCGTGGTGAATGGTGACGTTCATATTGTTTAGATACCAGAAAATACAATTATTTTATTATTATTCGTACGTACTCAAATTTGATGTTATGTATTGTAATTTCGTATAAAAGCAAAAACAGAAGAATTGCTTGACATAATATGTGTGTTAGTTATGGAAAACGTAAGAAGTCACCTGAAACTTTATACAACCACACGATACGCACTACTATTGTCACGTCTTAAACTAACTCATAGAATAATAATAACAAAAAAATAATAATTCATGTATTATAACTATATATGGACGTAATCATTTTACGATTATTATTAATATATATATATATATATATATGATTAATGGTACGTACATTGTTGTGAAAAATACTACTTAAATACTCGTCTAATAAATGCGCTATTAGTAATACTCGAGTATTTTTTTCTAAGTGTTTTATAATATTATACGAGTATATACTAAAATCAAATTTATGCCATAAACATTTGAGTTTTGTGTCTAACCAATGTTCATTATGATAATCCGGTGAAGTGAATCAACAGGATAGAACATCTAATATAATTTAAAATGTATGTATATGAAAAGTAATTAGCGACATTTGGTCTAATTTAATAAAATTTTCCGGCCAGTATTTACGGGCGAGCGATAATGCGTATTATATTCCTTGTAAAACATATAGAGTACATTATTATATAAAATATTATGTAATTACGTAATAATAAGTGATTAATATAAGGTAATTATCGTTATAAATAATTTTTTTTAAGTACATCAGTAACGCGTAGAATTGTTCTTTTTTTCGCGGTGTTTAAAAATTGCGCGATTTTTAATTAAATTTACTATTGTGACCCGTCGCATTAAGATGTAATTAAAAATAAAAATGGTAACTTTTACGACGTTAACTTAACTCATCTTGATTAATGATGGCTGTGGCGATTTCGAAATATAAATGATTTTTCACGGGAACCGCATTCCTTATTTCGCTTTAAAATAGATTACGTCTTTTGTACAGATTATAGCGTTTATAGTATTGTTTTCACTGTTGTATTCGAAAAGTTATGTAATTATTATTATTAAAAACGACAATAACAAAAAATATATTTCGTTACATATATATGACTTATATTAACATAATGTATTAAGTATTACTTAAATTAGATGCATACGTTTCATAATTCTTAAAGACAAAATTCGAATTAAATTTTTTATTATTTTATGTTACTATGTAATATATGTTAGTAAATATAGTAGACTCCCAATATTGATTTATTTTATAAAAATTAATATAAAATCATCAATGCTCAAGGAATCGTATTTTTTCTTTTCCTCTAAAAACTTAAAAACGTACATTTGAATCGTTTGATTATCAAAAACCGTAAAATTAATTTAAAAAACACAATTTTATTTACAAAGCCTTATACGACCGACTTACTGGGAGGAGCTCTAATCCGCGGTGATTTGTTTTTTGCGTGTCATTGTCGACAAAACTGTATTGACTTGGAAATAATTATGAACGATAGACGGTGATGAAGCTCGATTTTTGATTGTTGACCTGCAATCAAGTGTGATATACATAGGTCAAGATTCTGAAAAGTCTGAAATGGTGCGTGTTGGGTGCACCATTTTGTTACCAATAAGATAATGATTTTTTTTTTATGATTTTAAAAAATGATTTCTTTCCATTATGCAGTAATAAACGTAATAATAATAATAATAATAATACACAGTCAAACGTAAATAAATTTATATACAATTTTAAAATATACATCTACGAGGGGGCAAAGTATACGGAATTGGGATCGCACGCATGAAATTTAGATGCGGAGAGTTTGGACGGAATTCTGCGAGTAGGATATTTTCAATTTTCGCTTATCTGCCACAGATGATGGCATCTATCTGGGCGTAGGTATCTTAGATGTAATGAGCTAATCGACCGACGAGTTCCAATCGAGACTGTGTTGTTTGATCCGCTGGATTTAATTTGCTTTTGAGTCCCGACGCGATATATGGTAGTCTATAGTGATTCAACTTTGATAATTTTGACGTACGAATCGCTTGGTTGTCGCGGCCGTGCATCCACCATACCGCGAATAATAAACACTCGTTTCATATTTTTTTTTTTTTTTTTTTAATTATCGGTTTCCCGAAAAGGAACGTTTTACGCTTTCGTTACATGTCTAATAACATTGAGTCTGTTATTGAAAATTGTCGAAAATGAGCGTGTCTGGGGAGATGCCTTTTTCGGGGAGATTAGTATTTTTTAAACGCTGCATTTAGAGAAATTGGTTCCGACGACGTGGTTATAGTTTAGAAAAATAAATGAACTCAAGAATATACAGTAGGTTACTTGTATAGTTATTGTCATACGCGCAATGTATCAGAATATTAACGCAAATGAATTTAAATCATTAAATTTAGACGTACACGAATTCGCTTTACACTTGAATATGTTCGAACAATCGCACTACTATTGTGTATAACTGTTATTATAGGCGAAAACTTTCTTTTTTTTTTGTTTGTTGCCAAAGGTTCGTGACTGAAAGGCTCACGATTGAATAAAAGCTCATTTGAATTGACCGCATTGTTCTAACATTGTTTCATAGTGTTGAGTTCACCGAAACGGCCAATATATATATATATATATACATACGTATTATAGTATTTAGTTTTGTTTCCTAATATACGAAGTTGTGATTAATTAACGCGCGCGAAAGAGAAATAATAAAAAAAAATTAATATTGTTTTTTTTTTGTACATTTCGCGCGTGGATTTTAAAATTATAATTTTTTTTTTTTTTTGGAATTTCAACTATAATTAGAACAATAAATTCTTTTATTCGCAGATTAAACTTTTCTTTTCCTCTACAATGTGTATACCTCGACCGTTTATAAGCGATTATTCATTCTCACGTGGAAATCTTCCCGCGGACGGACAATTGGTCGGGAGGAGGGGGGGAAGTGCGTGTATAGGATTTAGATGGAATGATCCGGATGATTTTTTTTTCCTTTTCTCTGTTTGTCGTGTACGTTGCCGTACCGCGTGCAAATCACTTTTTCAATTATTTAGTTGTGGACAGTTTTACGAGAGAGAGAGAGAGAGAGAGACGCAGAAATAATTATTTATATATACGGTCTGCGAAAGCCATTCTATATATATATATATATATATATATTAAGATGAAGAGGCGCCCCAGGCCGACGACGATAATAATTAATCATCAAGCGATGGTCGCCGTCACCGCATCTCCCGAGTTACCTGTGAAGCGAGCGGGTCGAATATACAAAGTCACGGAATGACTCCGACCCGTGCTGTCGGAAGCAAAAACAACACGACCTGCGATCTTCTTTTACGTACGGGGTGGTTAGCGTGTGTGTGGCGGACAATATTATTGTGTTATCCCACGTGCACGCAATTCCCTCTTACTTTTTTTTTTTTTGATATCCTATAAATACGTACATTCGTACGTCAACCACACGCATTCGCCTATATGATATTTATGATGGTTTCAGTAGTCTGTAGATGTGAATACGAGCTGGTACGACTTGCAGTAAAAAATATAATAATATGTGTAGGTATACGAATAGTTTTTTGTCCATGGTCTCCTGCAGACTCCGAATGACTTTTTTTTTTTTTTTACTTATGTTTGCCATTCGTAAAGTTCGGATAACGATTAAAATTTCTTTTTTTTCGTTCTGTTTAAAGCTCGGATTTTCAAACGAACGAATTGAAAGAATCCGTTTTTATGGTGTAAAAAATAAAAAAAGAAGCGTAGGTGAGTGAGCAGTTCGAGTGTATATTTTGCACAAAGTCCCGCGGTTGTTTAGTTACGTTCGTATGATTATTTTAAATTTGAAAGCAAAAACGAATAGTCACAAACGATTTTGAGCGAACCACTGTTTGTCTTTATAGTCGTATTATATTACTTTATAATATTTTGACACTTTTCGGTAATTTTTACTTGCTTTTAAGATATAACCATATTGAAAATATGAAAAATTATGTCAAATATAGTATCAAAAATTTGCTGCTAGAAATCAATGCACGATGGAACCGACCAACGAAGCATTGCTAACACAAAAAAAGTGTTCACAGACAAAAAACTAAAATAAAGACCTACAAATTAATAGTAGGTATTTGGCTAACTTAATTTTTAACTTCAACGATATATTTAAATTTTTATAATTAACTTAATTCTCTCCAGACATTTGCTAAACTTAGTTTTGGTGAATTAAAAAAAACAAAAAAATCATTAACCACTTGGTCATTATCGGAGAAAACACGTCATTGATGCAGTTTGTATGTGATCGGCCTACGTGACGATGCGGTATGGTACAAAATCGAAAACGAACATGCTCTTATGTTTAAATAAATTTATGTTATAATTTTAATTATTCGAGAAATTCGAGAATATATGATTATAAACAAATTTCAATTTTAATAAGTACAAGAAACCATTATATTAGTATTATGTCAAAATTCTAATAATTTTTACTTTTGAAAAATCGTTTCGATGCGTTGATGCGTATCTTCATCGAAACGGCTGTTCTTAGTAAGTATTGCGAAATAAAAATGTGTAATTTGACTTTCAGCTATTGAAACACAGATTTGCAGCCTTTCAATAGTTGGCAACTTTACGTCTAAAACCGTAATATTATATATGTATGTACATAAAATATTATGTATAAAAATCGATTCGAGTCGAACGGTAATCGCTAATCCGAATAATTAGTAAAAATTAGCGGTGGCGATTATTTCGTATAAGTGAAATAACCAAATTTAAACCTAACCTAACCACTTAAAAAAAAGCACGGTATATCCTTTTTTATCATAAATTATCATAACGATATATTGGTGGTATGATGTGTTGCATTATGTTAATTTCCTTTATACTTCCACTAGAACGATATGACAAAAAAAAGTAATAAAGAAAAAAAAAACGTTTAAATGTTCAAAAAATAAAATAAAATCGGAAACAGACTTCATAAATCTAAAAAAAAAAAAGAAAAAAATTAATTCATGATAATATTACTCAAATATTCTTTCGACAAAAAACAAGGACAAATCCAAGATTTTAAAAATAATATCAAGTTTTCTGGATTAATTATTATTGTCGTAATTGAAATATACCAAATTCGCATTTAAATAAAATAGTAGGTACACGTCGTTTGAGTACACCTTTTAGTATGTTAAGTAATACGTACGAAGATATGAAAATAGTATCATTCAGTGTCCGTAAATTACTATAAAATATTTCAAACACTATAGTACGGTTTATTGTAATTTGTTTAATTTATAATTGTAACGTATACCTTTTATTCGTTTAATAGATAATACGTATATACTGTAAATATAATAACTGAAAAGAATAATGATTCTCAATTCTGACTTAGTAATATTATATTTATAATAATTAATAATGAATAAAATATACATATAGTCGACAAATTTTGAATAAAATTTTAAAGACTTTATTTTTAAATTACGTTTATCTCGACGCGATAAAATCGTGTATAACTTATACATATATAAATATATTAATAATGCGATATTTACAATTTCATTTTCTTTTATATATTTTCGATGATTTTTTTTTTTAGTATATTTAAATGTTTTAAATGAAAGCAAATAATAATTATTTTACCGGTATTTGGACGTTTTATTCATTAATTTTTGTCAAAGTGATTTTATTCCTAGAATATTATATTTACCATTGTATACATCACAAAAAAAAAAAAACGCTTACTTAAGTAATATTAAAAAAAAAAATCATCTTTTGTAAAACTTTTTTTTTTTTTAAGTGCCAAATTAATTTCAAACGTTAAAATATATAGGACAAAAAATAATCGATTATTTTCCAGAAATTAAATCGTACTTTAGACATATTAAAATAATACATTAGCTTTAAAAAAAGAAGAACATAAAAGTACGTTTGTTCGTGTACCGAATGATTTATGTAGTAGTAATGCTTCTAAAAGCAATTCAATCTATAGATCGGAAATTACGAGAAAAATATAATTTTATAATTTTGGAGAGATCCAACTACATTTTACGGAACACTAGTTTCGAACAATTTCGGTTTTCGATATTTGGTATATATTATTAATGTAGGTAGTTTGCAGCGGTTTGGAAAGGACGAACATTCATTGCATTCACTCTCATATTTCGTGAACGACATTCGCTTTTTTTCTAACAGAACGTGAAAGTGAACGAAATTCATATTTTAAAGGAATTGAACGATTTTCGGGGCGTTAAACTGATACTCGCTTTTAGCAATTTTATTTTATTAATTATAGTATAATTATTCATAAAAATAATAATTTTCTATCGTGTCGGTACACTAATATCTCACAAAAATTGAGATTTTTATATTTATATAAAATTTTACTAATATATTACACAGCAGTGTAAAATTTAAAACTATTTTCAATTCCAAGAAAAATTAAATTATAATTACATTATCAATTTGTTTTTAGGTACGTTTAAAAATTTATTTTAATTGTTTAGAAGTATAATAATTATAAATGTTTTTACGTGCCTGATTTTTATCCGCATAGTATTAAAAAAAAAATTTATTTATACCGTTATTATACTCTGCAGATATAATGCAGATCAGATTCATTTATCGACGATTAGACGAATGTTGACGTCAAATTTTTTCAAGTAAACTTTTAAAATACGAGTAGTGTGTTGAAATATTTGGAAAACAGTAGTTTTAAAGATTTGAAATTCTCCTGAATTTATTAACGCTTCTAAGCAAATGTATTCGTCAAATCGTTATTTCCTTTGAATTCCTGTCAGAAGTCGATAATAAAAGAAAACTGTATAACTCTGCGAAAAATTATGTCTAAAAGTATAGTTTGGAAGTGAAAGTAAAGGCCGAGTGAATAGTGTAATATAATGTGTCGGAATGAGGTGCAGATGGGTCTCACACCAAACTCGACGCTATCGACGATCAATATCCCGTGTTCGGCTGTTCGTTTGAATTATCGCGATGCCGGAGAGGGTGTTTATCTTGAAAAGTGCAGCCGCTAGGTACGTGTCTTTTCTTAATTTTAATTAAATTTTGATTCTGATCGTACGCCGAGGTATACGCGCGTTATAATAATTATTGTTCGGTCCATTATTGCGTAGAGAGGATCGGATTCAACGAAAATGGTCCTGAATGCAGGTGGCAACAGTCACGATATTTCTAATTTCGGAATTTTATTATTAGAAATCAAAGTGATTAACGAAATTATCCGTAGCCGTTCCTGTAGTGATCTGTTTAAAATTTAAAACGTCATGAACGTTATCACGACGATGCAAAACTGGTTGTTTAATTAAGAGTTAAAAGAGAAGAAGGAGGTAAAAGAAAAAGAATTTCAAACGTCTTCCAATACCGTCATCCGTAGGCGGAAATCAATTACATTTTCTGGGGGGGGGCTAACATTTTTAACATCAGTCATAATCAGTCAAATATCCAAAATACATATAAATTATAAGATATTTGGGGAGGGCTTTGCCCCTAAACCCCCCTTATTTCCGCCTATGCCGTCATCACCGATCAAGAACTTAAATAATAACTTTCGATTAGTCGACATATCTTATTTTACGTGTAAACATGTATTTTTATATGTATAATAAACCTAACCTAAGCTAACGTTGGAACGTTTGCAAATTATATTGTACAACGGCGTTATTTAATTTATCTTTTATAATTTTTACACAATATATACCGCGTCCGTTTACAAACATTACCGTTCAATAATATCTCCGCGAAAAGAAAACGTCGGAAGTTAAGACGCGCCTACCTATTATACGGAGTCAGGAAATATGGCCACAACGAAACTATTATATTATTGTTTTCGCGAAATAATTTTTGTACGTCTGGCTGGCGTTTCCACTTCACCGTTCCGTTATTACTAAATGAAAGCGTACGTCGGTCGCCGTGTATAAAATAGTGTATTGTGGAATTTACTGCGCACACATCCGTTTTCGGCAAAAATTTATATTTTGAGTCTAATATTTATCCGCGTCATGTATATAGGTACCGAATTGTTGAACGATATAAGTAGTATTTTTAGATTTGTTAAAAGAAAAGTGTTTTTTTTTATTCTATATATTTATTAATTTTTTTCCAATTAGCAAATAACGTTTTTATAAGTCGCGAAGAGACAATATCATTTTTTTAGACGTATTATCGACCAGAATAGGAAACATTTCATTACTTGTAGTTTCACGTATTCACTCTTTACGTAAAAAAAAATGTGTTTTATAAAAAAAAAATGCAACCTAGCGACACTCGTGGTTAGGTATTTAAAATTGTGTGAAAATAAAAATTGAAAAATAATCGATATGGATTTCGGAATGAATATTCCGAATAACCTGTTTGTTTTTTTTACACTTACGGATAACAAATTACTCATCAAATCGGCTTAGGATATGAAAATAAAAATAAAACGATAACATTTTAATGTGAAAAAAAGTATTTTAATATTACGACGATATTTATTCAGAACGTGTTATACATTTAATATTCCTATTGGTAACTCTCCCACTGTCTGTCTGGATTTCGACAAAATTGAGGGTTACCCGATGCGAAATGTCACGACATTCGGCCTTTTAACCATCTAGTCTGAAATATTGTTTGCATAATGCCTATCGATTAAGCGCTATATGATGTAAATAAACGTTTTTATAAGCACTCTCTTTCTTATTCTTTATCCCGGATAAAAGTGAGCTATTGTCATTATGGACGTAATAATATTATTAGAGTGAACAACGTTTTTGGGAAAAAAAACGAAGAAAAAACTCGGCCATTTCCTCCTCTCAAATATTACTCGAAATATTTTGTTACGCAATAAATATTTATAGGCCACATGAGAATTTCGCGTTTGCCCTTTTTAGCTTTGATTATACAAAACGCAGTTTATATATACATATTATATAGATGCGAGCGAATATATTATGCGTATAACTTGAAGTGAACGCGGCTCTTATAGATATTGAAGGGAATTTCGGTATATGAATAATAATAATAATAATAATAATATCGAGATCGATTTGTTTACGCAGTATAGGATTTTTGTGTGTGATCATAAAAACAAAACGTTTTACCAGACTAAGAATTCGATAACTGCGGTCGCCTAATAATTCTATACGATCGTAATTATTATATTTTATTATATAATAGGTATTACCGTCTCAATCGCGAATATATTATTTTTTAATCGATCAATGATTTAAGTATTCGATGACGTTTAGAAAAAAATATTAATTAATTTTAAAACAGGACGAATTTTATTGTTATAGATTCTGAACGGAACGAGGAATCTATTTTACTTTAAGAATTATGTTGTATGAGAAAAAACTAAACATTCGTTTCGTAATTTTTCAACAATTATTTCGTAAATATAAATCGAGTACCGAACAAATCGATGCACAAAATTTAATATCAAAATGTATGTTACAACATGATTTCAGCTCATACTTTACTTTTTTTTCTTATACGATTTCCCGCAAAAAAAAAACAAAATACTCAATACATACGGTTTTTCGCACGAAACGCCTTTGTGAAACGTTGCCAGATTCCGTAAGGTAATTTTTTTTGTTTTCATAACAGTCAAATTAAAATACATATCAAAATCCTTCGGGAAATACTTCAAAAAGAATATAGAAATTATAATATTTCAATATAGGAAAAAATGTCACGTTACCCTTTTCGAGAATTTTCAAATTTAACGTAAGTATATACTCGTACTTACACATAAAATAACGTATTTCAATAATTGCTTATTTTCAAAAGTATACCGCGCGCAATTTCATATGATATTAAAACCGGTAGAAACGGTATAGGCAATATATAATTGCCTATAGTGAATGGAATCGCTTTAAAACTCTACCAGATTGTGTTTTACGATTCAGTGTACGATAAAACATAAAATTCGTTTATTAACGAATAAATTCGTACAATTTCAAATATATTAGACAATCAATAATTTATTGTCGCGCGCCTAAATAAATATACAAACACGCACCGTACCGACGACGGATTTCCCTCGGAGAACCGGTCCGATAGCCACCACCCAATATTGGTGACTTCATTAATATTATTATAAGGAAATGCCGGCCAGGCCAATTATTATTATTATTTTACTTTAGATTTGACTCTTGTATCAAAATACAGCAAAAACGGTTGACTGTTTTTTTTTTGTTCTGTACAAAAATGTTTAAAAACACGGAGTAGATCCTTGAAGGATTTCTCTTCACAAAGAGCGAGATGGGTGTGCGATTCATGAAGCACGATTGCATGATGCACATTCAACCATGACGAATAAAAAATCGGCTATGTTTATGTTTTTTTTTCACCTTGGCCGGTATTTTTTTTTTTATAACTTGGTATTTTTCCGGAGCAAATGCGTTGTTAGAAAGCCCATGGTACTTATTAGTTTGACACGTTTTTCTTGTTCCTCCATTGATTTTCTTAACTTAGAGACTGACCCAAAAGTACATTTGGTAACGATTTCATTTTTTGTGATTTTTTTTTATTATCTAAATATGAATCAAACCAGCTATTTCGGAGCCACCTATAGACGTCTGTTTTTGTGAGACTATTACATTAGAAATTCGATAAAATCGAACGAACGATTTGAAGTTACCGTATAGTAGGTACCTACTTTCAGTGTTCACGTTTAAACTCGTATGATTTATTAATTCCAAACGTTTTGTCGTCCAAGGTTTATAAAAATATGTTTGTAAATCGATTATAATGATTAATTAAGTTCCACTTGTTGTTGCTACAGAAAAAAAAAAATTCAAATAAAATTACGCGATTGCCTTATATAAACGCGATGCTCATAATTTGTGTTTTGAAACAAACAACCGTTTCCGCTGGGATAAACTGAAGCTCATAATATTTTGGTTCCGCGCTGTCGGTTGATAACGACGGAAGTTCGAGGCTATATCATACACAACACGAGAAAATGTAACCAATTGTTCATTCGAATGATTTATGAATGAAACCGAGGGGTGTATTTTTTAAACGTGATTTTCGTCCGAAAAATAATATTTTACTCGAAAACAAAACGACGTATCGAAGTAAAAAAAAAAAAAAAAAAATTGATATTTTCGCGTAAATTCGTATATAATTATAACGAGACACATTATAACCTGTGACCTTAGATTTAGTGATTTTCATGCGTTTTAAACGAATAGTTTTGTTTTCTGTGAAATGTGGAGGAATGCATTATTATATGCAGGAGTTCAATAAAAACGTTAACTCTCCATTAAAAATCAAACTCTTTTAAAAATTTTCTTTTGTAGATAATTCGATCCAGGTACGTCGTTATACAAACACTCGTTAGCGTGCATAATTATAAAATTCGTGTTACTTTGTAAAGGGTTCAAATGTTCAATCAAAACTATTGATTATTATTTCGCACCTTCAGAAATTAGACCTATGAAACATGATAAAAGGTCGTTGATACGCGTATAATACCTTAAACAGCATGGGAAAAAGTTGGTTATTTGAGAGGAACATCGTAAGACCAGGAATTTCGATGGTTTTCGACGTAAGTATAATACATATACGCGAGTTCTGCACGATAATCGATCAAATTAATCGTGAAATTTTCATGTTCCAATATCGTATCGCGACTTCGCCATCCACACACGATGCTTATACTATATAGGTTAGGTATTTTTATATAATGAAAATATGAAAATGTAGACATACGAGTATTTCAATAATAAGTACTTTATTCTGCACGTTCATTTCTGTGTCGGAATCGAGACAAAAACGCCGCCTGATATCTCGGGGGATACGATTATAAAAACGTCTGGTATTTGCAACCGTTGCTTATTCGATACATACATACATACATATATATATATATATATATATGAGGAATCCTTTGATCTTTGACATATTATTATTAATATTATTTTCATTAAAATTCTAACGACTATTCGTGTTTCGGATCGGAGAATAAATGAAAAAAAAAAAAACTGTTTTTTACATTTTAATAATTTACATATACTAAATTAATAAAACCATATATATATATATATATATATATGTAAGACTCTAAAAGGTCTTTGTTCATTTGTCACGTTATTTTAATTGTAAATTATAAAATTTTATCATTTAACCAGGTTAAATACTTTAAAAAAATAATTTTTAATTTCCGAAGTTAAAAAAATATGTAAGTATCTTTAAATTTAACTAAAAAAAAATATTCTTAAACTAGTTAACTCGGTGCGTCTCGGTTCCGGTTATTTTTCGATCCTAAAAATGACCGTTTCGATCTAATGAAAATCGCAAAAAATTCTTAATTGACTATTTGCTAATAATTTGAAATAAAAATAAAAACGTGTACCGTCCGGCCGAGTTTGTGCGGACGTCCGATCGTAGCGTGTATATTATGTAAACGAAGTAGGTACACAATTCGAATGAATATAATCAATCAAAAGTTGTTACCGAATTTTCGTACGTTCTAAAATATGGAAAAATCCATACATTCTATAAATATGTATGGAAAAAAAAAGATCATTATATGCGTATAATAATAGTTGTTAAAAAGTTAACTAGAGACGCGTAGGTCGGACGTGTTAATGGAAAATACTTGTTAAGCCCTTACACTTTATTGTTGTTTAGAGAGAGAGAGAGAGAGAGAGAGAACGAACGTTATAAAAATAATAATGTTTTCCGGATGACAACGCGCCGCGCAGAATTCTCACCTAGTACGAGTACCTAGTAGCAGCCGCATATCAATGTTTCTTAATTCCAGTTGTTTCGCACCATCCGCGAAGGCGTATTATACCGAACCGCGCTTCGTATAAAACATACTAGGATTTTTTTGTTATTATTTTTTTTTGATTTTCTGTTACCAGGATAAAAATCTGTTCATTTTTTCATTCCTATATGTTACCTGATCGCTGTATTACTTAGTACTTTCGTTATTATTATTTTCAATAATCTCATTTCTGTATTTGACAAATTATTTTAGTGTTTAATAATAAAAACTTCTCCATATCGCTCCGTACGATATGTTATATACGCAAACACGATTAACAACGAATGGAAACAATTTTTAGTAATTATAATTTTTTTGTTTTTACTAAACCGATTAGTATACGA
Source organism: Slavum lentiscoides (assembly GCA_032441835.1). Taxonomy (NCBI): domain Eukaryota; kingdom Metazoa; phylum Arthropoda; class Insecta; order Hemiptera; family Aphididae; genus Slavum; species Slavum lentiscoides. Next base: position 15,259,204 of record CM063714.1, on the reverse strand, counting down.
ACACAATCATAAAATATTTAATTATAACAAATTGATTATAGTAAAATGGTATGTATTTTCAAAGATACGACGGAGTCATTTTTATAAATGAAACAAACCCGATGGCCATCAAAAATCATACGTTATACATATTTTTATAACTCAGGAATATCGATTTTAATTTGTAATTAGCTTTGTTTTTTCAAATTGAATTTTTTATGTCCAATGTGTTCGAAAAAGTTATTGTAATTTTACGTGTTCGTTGTTATATATTAACTATTTTTATTATTTTAAAACAATGTCTTTATAATTTTTGAACGTTTAATAAGTTAATAATGACGCTGTTGTTTTATTCAAATGCGAATACCTATGCATTAATACGAAACTGATTTGTATAATATCATCCGGAATTCTTGGTATTTAATAAGAATCACTGTATTGTGATTACGGTTATCGTAGTGTTTTTCAACGAAACGGTGGTAAAAACTAAAAAAATATTTTATTAATTTTAATATTTTACCTGGAACATTCGGTTCCGACTAAAATACAGTTACATTAATTTAACGTTTTAAGTGAATAATTTTATTCGCTCGTATACGTATTGTAGCTGTGAACGAGCTTATACCTATATGTACGTATTATGTATTTATTATGAAAATTAACTTTACAAGTTTGCAATTGTTTCTGTGAAATTGTATGAAAAAAAATAATAATAACGGGTAATGAGTGTACTATTTTAATTATACCGCAGATTTACATTTAAGATTTATATATATATATATAAATCACAACCGCGAGTCTTTTGTATAATATGATTTTCTTTTATGACGACGTAACTATAGGATTTCTCCGAATTAAGTCGTTTATAAACACGTTTTAACATACAGATACAATGTCGAATTTTTAGTATTCAAAAGATATCTATAGAAACGTGTTAATTTTAATTTTAATTTTCTATTTATTAATAATACTTGTACTGCTACACGCCAAACGAATTTTGAAGAGACAATAATACATATCGATACGTGCCTGTACGAATCAATGGGAAATAAACAATTTATACAAAATAAATATTATGGCGCGTTCGAGCAAAAATTAAAATAATTATAACATTCAGGAATTAATATCGTACATACCCGTAACCAGTATTCGGATAAATAATATGCCTTATAATTTGGGGAGGGGACGAAAAAGAACGGTAACGATTTCCCAATATCTGTTGCTCCAAAAAATTGGGAATTTTATAATTTCAGAAGTCTCATAACTTTGATTAGATTAAAAAAAAAACCGAATATACCGAATATTGGAAGTCTATAAACGATATAAAACGAGTATATTCGCCACTGGGTTTATTAAACGAAAGGAGAACGCTCGATTTTAATAAGTGGCCAGCAAAGACGCAAAACTCATTTTGAATTCAGGCGATCCGTTTTTTCTCGTCTTTTTGACTACTTGCTTTGACGAAATAATAATTGAACCATACTCGACTACTTATCTAACCAAGATAGGTACTAATACAACTTCCAGACAAGGAGCTGAATTAAAATCACTAGTGTTAACTTATTGATGAAACGTTTTGCAAACTTGGAGTGAATACGTGTCCCAGAAAAGAGGAAGAATATAGAACATCATCATTAATGTTTCATTTATTATAAAAGTTCTTATCAGAATCGATTAATTATTATTAGAAGTGGAGTAAATGTGGTTTATCGTTAGCCCACTACTAATATTTTTTCTCTTGTGTATGGTATTATACAGTAAACATTTTGAAAACCATTAGATAATATATTATGACATTTACTATCTTAAAATGTATGGTGCCGGACATCGATTGAAATGTCGAGTTAGATAAAATAGTATGTGCATAAGTCGCATTCACTTCAGCAAAATCGTTTCTATTTTGATAAACTCAATTTCCACACCGTGAAATTCATTTAGATTGTGAAATTTGACGACAACGCGGAATGTGGATATTCTGTAGTTCATGAAATGGAGTATACAATACGCTGTACCTAAATCAAGTGTGAAAAAGTGAACCGTATTTGGATAAAACTCAGTTATTTATTTAATTTATAATATGCAATTATTTTGTGTAGAAATTGTAGAATTATACAAAGAGATAGAAACGTGTTAAAAATATAAATAATTAAGCTATGTAGCTGGTATACTGTGAAAATGAATACAATAGAGTTTTACATTTGTTTAATTAATTTAAACGTATTTGTTAAATAACATATTTTCCAAGTTTTTTCGTAATATATGAATAGCACAATGTTCGAAACACTCGTGGAACTTTAAGATTTAATTTAAACGTTTTAACATTAAAGGGAGGATTGAAAGTGGTTATTTATTAAAGAGTGGTGTGTATAAGCAATTCTATGTTTTGTGCGCGTTACACAGTGTTTGTGTGTAACTTAAAGGGTAGGCGAATGTACCACCGAACGTTGTGGGAATTATATTAACATGCGTACAAATATGTCATCAATCGCGTCTATAATAATAGCGTTCGCTAACAAAATTAAATGTCACTTCCATTACGTGTACTGATCGATCTAATAATGCGGTAATAATAATTTTGAAAACAGATTTTGAATTTGTCGTTAATTCTACTCGAAATCGACTTTCGTCATTTTTTATTTAGGTATTTTAAACTGTTAAAAAATTGCTTGTTTATCGACAATTTTAGTTCAGTTAATTTCGGAGGGATTTTTTTTGTTGGGGTGGGGGAATTAAAAATGTGCGAAAGTCGATCTAGAGTAGATTTCATGACAAATTCATATTTGTTTTCAGATGTGATATTGTACCTGGTACATCAGATCGGTCCGTACATTGCAAATAGAAAACGTTTAAATTACTATGTTTAAAGTGTGTTAGGCTGCAAAGGGAAGAAAATAATCGTTTCAAATTCCCTTAAAAAGTATTTTACGACAGTGTATAAATACGATTATTTCGTTTGTATGCAAACTGTAAATTGATTATTTTTCCCGTAATACACTACAAATGCGTATAAGGTTTAATTTTGTTCGAAAATTTTTTAAATAAATAAAGTCTCGTATTTTTGAAATTCAAATTTGAATAAATGAATAATAAATTTCTATAATTAAAAACAAAAAATTCCCGAAAAAGGAAAGGAAAAAAAACAATGACATACTAATTTATAACGTGTCATTTTATATTCTCTTTTATTATTATTATTATTATTATTATTATTATTATTATTATTATTATTATTATTATTATTATTATTATTATTATTATTATTATTATTATTATTATTATTATTATTATTATTATTATTATTATTATTATTATTATTATTATTATTATTATTATTATTATTATTATTATTATTATTATTATTATTATTATTATTATTATTATTATTATTATTATTATTATTATTATACATTAAATACGTGAAATCATAATTGAGTTATTATATTTATAATGAAATCAATAAACAGTTTTCCCGTCTTAATAATTTAAAACAAATAAAAAATGTTATAAAAAACCAGAAAACGTGATTAAAATTTTTTTATAAAACTATATTGGTTGTAACGTATATGAGAGACGAATTAGAAGAAGGCTGCTCCTAGCTAGTATTCGGGAACGGTGGTGTGGTGAAGGAGATAGAAAAATGAACGGACGGTGAATTCAAAAATAGGAAAATTACTGTTCAAAATACAGTTTACGTTGGCACGTCTCTTTTATTGGTTCCTGCGGTGGAGAGCTTTTGTTTGTCAGTAAATTATTTTGCAGTCGTCGTCGTCATCGTCCGTGGTTATACGATAGCACGCCACGTTGTGTTCGGAAAACGTATTAAACTCTTCTACCGTGTTGTGCGTTATCCTTGTCTGAGAATGCAAATAATAAAATTGGACGTCCAGAATTTAAAGAAAAAAAATATGGTAGCACGATCCGCGTGTGTTGTAGACGTCGTTGGTTCAAGTGGACGGATATTTATATCATCCAAAGTAACGAGAATTTTTAATTTAAAAGCATTAAAAAATACACTGAACATCAATCCCCTAAAAAGTACTCTCAATACGATGATGCGCTCTGGTCCCAGTGTTTTCTAACGGTGTTTTAAAATTCCTCTTTTTGTATGCCGTATAGTGCCTGTCAGTCGTTTTTTCTTTCTTCTGAAAATTATGCGATGCTATAGATGAAAAGGGAGGGGGAAAGAAATTTTCGGAGACACATTGATTTAGCCGAGTCTCAACACATGGAAAAATTTCATTCAGAGAAAGAACGGGGGCGAATATAAGTAATTTAAGTACATACACGTTTTTACCACCGAAACGTACTCGAAATGAATAATTTGTATTTTATTTTCTGCCGTTAAAACGTGGAGGTTTCAATTTTAAAATACAGTTGTAACACTGTCTTGAAAGTGGTTTATAGGATTTTAAAGGAAATCGATTGTGTGTATTTTTTTTTTTTTTTTGGTGGAGGACAAGGAATTAGGAAGATAGTGAAGATAAAAAATCGATTCGTGATTGGAAAAAAAAATATTTATGCAGTTTGCTGGGGAGGTTCTTGAACAGAAAAATTCGACTGGATATGTATTACTATAGTATGGTAGCCGTGGAGAATATAACACCATTATTATTACGAATCTCCTAGACAAATGCATTTTCAAGTGAACCGCAATATACACTCATTCTCTCGATATACTATATATTTATAATAAAATGGATAATTCTTCGAAATACGCAGAATTTATATTTATTTTAGAGTAAATCTTGTGTCTAAGGGGTAGTGCGGTTGCCAAACTTTTACAGCCACGGGCACCCTTAGAAAATAATAATTTGTGTTTTTCGCGGAACCCCAATTCCAACTCGACCTCAATTTTTTAACTACGTATTAACCGTAAACATTATAATTTTTTTTTTTCTAATGAAATAGTGTAAAAGAATTTTTTTAAATATATATTTTCATAAACGATTAATAATAATTCTTAATCGTATCGTGTGTGCGTGCGTTTGTGGCTTGCGGAACACACTCCGTGCGGTCCTCTGGTCCTAGAGTGCAAACACATTTTCACATTTCTAAATTATTCTGAAACGAAAATATTATATTCTCGCGCAGCGTGATCACAAATTCAATGGTTACAATACGCCCATGCAATTTGTAACTTAATAAAACTAACGTAAAGCTCCGCGTGTTTCGAACGCGAAACAAAGCACGACCTATATAGGTATATATAATATTACTGAAATTAATTTCACCAAATTGGATCGAGTACTTTTGATTGACAAATTAATTGACGGTATACGTCAAAAATATTATTTAACGATTAAACGGAATGAAATGCAATTATTTACGAAGTACTGACAATATACCCCGAATAACCGTGAGTACTTTGTAAATTATATCACCGTCAAATGTCGCGGAGTATCGCGGATTTGAAACGAATGGAGACGGCAGACATTGACATAGCGATCCGATCAATGTAAAACCGTGATATTTACATGTAAAACGCGGCCGAACTCACGGTTTTCCAATCCACTTATCAAACACAGCTGGCTACTTCCTACAGGAATATTAAGTTATATGCGAACCCTGACTCGTTTAAAATTAACATCAGTATTATTGCCCGTCTTATTGGAAAACTCCTCAACAGTACGCTTTCGTTATAATACGCGGCCGACGAATATCGATTCACACACCCGGTGCGCAGGTTCTTTTAAAACAAATTTGAACAGCTACCTCACCTATATTTTATACACTACTGCAGGTATATTATAGTAGTTATCTATATAAAACGACGCGACTTAAAATACCTTTTTGATTTTGACCGCCAACTTATTACATTATACGAACACGAAGGAAAACTAATTAAAAACGCTATGACGTCGTGACAAAAACCGATTTTTTTGTATTTCGATTTTGGCAGGCCATAGTGGCTCGAGCTATTTGCGGATGAAAAAAGTCGCTTACAGTAGCGTATTTCAGAATTCATCTCGGAGGGGTTAGGATGATCTGGTTAAGGACGTACTTATATGTATAGACAATTTAGTATATATTGACATATATACATTATATGGACATGCCGTGTAAATATATAAAATGAATGCGGGCATCAAAATCTCAATTTTTTTTTCTAAATTTAATTTTTATTACAATCTTGTGTAAAAAGAAAATTCTACGTCTGTTAGTACAACAATTAGATATTTTCGTTTCTTAAGCACTACAGATTTCTAACAGAAATAGTGATATTTTTTATCGCATCTTTTTACGCAAAAACAAGACGTTCTTAATATTTATTTTTTTGAATTTAAATATTATAAGTAAGTATAATTATTTATTTTTAAATTATTTATTCATTTTTAAAACAGTTTTCATTTTCTCAAGATAGATTGCGTATAAATTTTACATTTACTCCCAGAACCTTAATTATTAATAAAAACATCGAAATTCGAAAGCTTATTAAAAAACAAAAGCATTTGATTTTAAGAATGTAATATGTCCCTAAATAGTGTTTCCACGTACTAAACCTTCTAAAATTATCGATGAAACGTTATCACATTAAATTAATGCGATCACGTTGAAATTATTGACATGCTATGTAGGACAAATATTTATTTATTTTTAGAATTTTTTTTAAAAATATTTTACAGTGATGGAGATGTTATATAATTATTTTTCATAGTTACGTACAACAGTTTATTTCGATCTTTTTAAAACGAGAACTTTTTAATTTTGAATTCTAAAATAAAAAAAACAATCTTGTTAAAATATTCTTTTATAATGTGGTCAAATCGAGGAGAACAATTATGAGTAGTACTTTGCCGAAACAACATTTTCTGAAGTAATCGCTCATAAAAATATCAAACTACACGTTTGAAATATAAACAAATACTATTTACTGTGAAAATTTCTCTTATAAACATATCGTTGTGGAATAGAATTAAATCATTGAATTATTAAGGCGAAAGAAAAAAATATGATAATATAATTAAAAATAATGTCGACTGATCGATTTATGTTAACTTCATTTGCTTTATTAATACAATCAAAATATTAAATTTGTATTTTCTTTTTAAATCAAACATATTCGTACACATTTATTAAACGGATTAATAAATGAAAATTTTTAAAGCGCGCCAACCACATTTGTAGTTCATCAAAAGTCATATTATACCACTATACCAGGCCTACGAAACTCTACAGTTTACGGCCAACAGTGTCTATGACCTTGAAATTTTAGTGGTTCAAAACATACAACATCAGTGGTTAGAAAACATGAATATTTGATAACATTTTCATTGTTATCATAATATCATATAAAAACAGCGCGAAAAAATGCCAGTATAAACAGACCGTTAAATGGCCGACCAATCACAGAGAGCCTATAAATCACGTCTCCGTTTCTATATTTCCGTAATCAATTCTCCGGTTCTATGTTCATGGTCAATTTCCGTTTAGAGTTTTCCAGCCTATACATCTAGTTAAATTCTCCAAAAACTCGATCAGCTGATCGAGTTTCGCTTCTCTAATGTTCTCTGATTATACGATGGTTTACCACGGGTATGTTAAAAATGAAATGTAGAAGTCCAAAAAGTCTCTTAGTATATAAATTATTGTATGAACACGGCAAAAGTTTTATTGGTTCGGTTTTATACCATTTTTTTTTTTCTGGAAAATAATAATAATAAACACAATATTCATAAGATAACCTGCAGTACACTGATTAATGCTTTAAATTTCGTTTTACGAATTTGGAATCTGCGTAATTAGTGTTTTATCTTTTATGTTCTCAAAATCCATAAAGCACATTGTTTATGACACGATACAAACTGAAAAATGTGCATTGAATTTTATAGGTACCTACTTATTTTTCAGTGAATAGATGGTATGCCTTAAAATAAATATACAATTTAAAAAGATTACTTTGAATAAAAAGTGGCTTTCAAAAGTATAATTTGTTTGGCCATCGTAAAACATATTTTTCTTGGTTTCGAAATATAACTTGTACTTAGAAAATATAATATGTAGTTTTCATTTGAAGACGATTCCGTTTTGTATTTTTTGTACTTTTTGTAAAAGAATTTTATTTTCCTCTAGTAAATTATTATTTCAAAAAATTAATTTAAGTAAATTTAAAGTATAATTAATAATAGTAATAATAGTATAATTAATAATACTAGTATAATTAATTTAAGTAATAAATTATTATATTATTTAAAAAATTTGTAATGCTTACGTTATTAAGGAACTTCTAGAAATTCAATAAAATCAAAATATAATTACTTAAATATTCTAAAAACCATTTATTACGTGACTATTATAAATATTTCGGATTATCATAGGAAAAAATGTTTAAAACTCAACCTGTATACATATAATAAGTATAATAAACAATATTTTTACGTTTATATGTATTGATTTGTATTATAAAAATAATATTTAAATAAAAAGTGTTTTTTTTTTAAAAAAAGGAGTTTGACATATAATAATGTGTTCTAATACTAAACGGCAACATTGTACAATTAATCTTACGTATAATTCTTTGATGTTTTTATACTAGTTCATTGTTTGCTATGATAAACATACGGAACTGGGTTCCCGAAAATGAAAAAGGATCGTACGAAATCGTGCTTTATTGCTATTGTTTTGTTTTTAAAGTTTGTTAAAAATAGTAAAAAAAAAAAAAAAAAATTTATACATATGTATATATATTTTATAATCGTATGTATTCATAATAAATATTTGATTTTAACGGGGATATGTGAAGTAAGCGTAATTCGTCGGATTTATCATTTTGAATCATTTACGAATGGATTGGGATATTAATGACGGTTAGGAAATTAATCGAATTTCACTTGATGGGTATTAAACGATATTATTTAGTTATACGCGTATAATATATTATTTTATTTGCCGGAATAATAATATAGTCGCCACCGTCGGATACGCGTTATTATTATTATTATTATTATTATTATTATTATTATCATCATCTTTTTCCCGCGACTTTTATGTCAATGCGATTTATAACGCTTATACATCGTTTAATACGTATTTTGAAATATTTATTCGAATTATGCGTGTACAATGTACATGCTTTTTACGCGATTAAAAAAAAAAAAAAAAACGGGCGTTGTACAAAATTTTGAAATTTGGTTCTTCTTCTATCGTGTGGTCGACAATCCATTAGATCCCTTCACCATTCCAGTATTCGATACACTCTAGTCTTCGTCTCGTAATTCGTCCCATCAAATCTCTTCGGTCCGATATTCTATGTGGGGCCTCACGGCACTGCAGAATATGGTCATCCGTCTGAATCTGTCCACATCCACACAGTTGATTTTCCTGAATACCCCATCTCGCTAGATTACTGTTAGTCCTAGCAACGCCTACTCTTATTCGGTTTAAAGTTCTCCATAGTACATATGGGAGGTCATGTCCAGTGGAGAGGTTTTCTTTTTTAGGGAATTCCGTGGATGGAAATTCTCTTTGCCATAGTCTAATCCGCTCTTCCTGAGGAGGAACACTCAGTGGTTCACAACTGTTTAAGAAACTTGCTCTAGAGCGTAGGCGTTTTGGTGGTGGTATCTGTCCGTACATAGGATGACGGCCGTCCGTTTCCTTCTTCGTTCTTTCGGCCATTGAACTTACTCTCCTTCGAATTTGTGGTGGGGCAATTCCGCTTAAGCTGTATAATTTAGGGATGTTCGTTGGTCGAAGGCATCCAGTGATCATTCGGACGGTATCATTAAGGGCCATATCTACTTTGTTTGAGTGTGTTGATCTTCCCCAGACCGGGCACGCATACTCCCCTGCCGAGAAACATAAAGCTAGCGCAGACGTACGTAGTGTTTTCACGTCGGCTCCCCATTTACTACCAATAAGCTTCCGTATAATATTATTCCTGGCTTCTACCTTTGCTCGGGATTTTACGCAGTGCATTTTGTATGTAAGACTTCGATCCAAAAAGACCCCCAGATATTTAGGGTTATCACTGTGTTGTAGTATTTCGTTATTCCATTTGATATGCAGGTATCTTTTTGTTTCTCGGTTCTTAAGGTGAAATGCACATACTTGTGTCTTCGACGGATTTGGTTTTAGTCGGTTCTTTTGGTAGTATACTGTGAGATTTTTTGTGAAATTTGGTGAGATTTTCGAATAGTGCGAAAGCGCTTGTGGCTCTGACATATCGTTTATTATATTAGTTTTTTTTATACGTGATCAATTTGAAGCCAATATTGTAGAGATCCTGTTGCACGAGTAAAGTGCAGATGTTTGATGGTATTACAGTTTTATACAGTTACGGACGATGCGTGTAAGTTTCCGAAATATTTAAAGCAAGCAATACGAATTTTCTCCTACGAAACGGGTGTAATAGTTATCGGATTATATATATTTTTGTAATAACCTGGCGAGAAAAAATTATTTTGTGCGTGCCACTGGTACAGGTGTAAGTACCTACTTTATTAATTCCAGTAAATTTTATGTTTGACAAAAGTATATTATAATACATATTACATAATATGTAATGTCTGGTTATTTTACCGGTTAGTTTAGATACTAAAAATTACATATTATTCAGACAAATTCAATGGCTTGATAAAAATTAATACGGAAGTGTAATATGAAAACAATGCATTTCGTAGCATACAACGCGTAACGAGCATTATTTTTTTGCGAATTTCTTTCACAACCTGCAGCAGCACACCGGACTACACGGCGAGGTAAAACTCATTCAGATGTACGAGAACAGTATCGAGTCATACGCGGAATAATAAAACGTAATACGAAAACGGTATGTCGTAAAACGCGTGGTTATCATTTTATTATTATAGCTATTTGATGTGAAAAATAATTTTTGCGCGTATGTGAAAAAAAATTCGATTAATTTTAATAGATACAATAGTGAAAGCAAAAAAAAAATGTACGAAAAAAAGTGAACAGTGGATTTTAATTAATACCTCGGAATAACTCATATTTATATTATAATATATTGACGTGAATTATATATGTCTCGTACATTACGATTATTAAAATAAATGTGTTCGTCCACGCCGACTTACTTATCACGAACTCGGATTTTTCATAAAAATTCGTAAAAAACAAAAGTTGTTATTGATAAAAAAAAAAAAAAACTCGAAAAGAAAATATAGCGTTAAATATAAATGCAATATATGCGTTCAAAAAGTTGTGATTAAAATAAAAGTCAGAAGTCTTTCAGAAAATAACTTATTAAAAACAAAATAAAAAAATAATTTACCATTTCGAACAGTATGATCAAAGCAATACAAATATCAATTAATGCGCAATATTTATAGTGGCAATTTTTTTCTCGTTCATTTCGGAAATACTAATTACTGTATTCAGTGCAGGTATCGGTAAAATTATAAAAGAAGGTTTTTGACAAAAAAAAAAAATAAATAAATAAATAAATAAAAAAGGAACGTTCTGCACAGAAATTTACTCGGTCGTAACGCAAGGGGCCAATAGGTATTAATCGTTTTAACATTTACGAAATATTCCGTTCTGAATGCGTGTTCATAAAATTACAAATCGATTCAACCGGTAACTGTAGGTACACCGTAAGTCGGTTCACAAATATGAAATTGAAACTATTAGTTTGATTCACAGTATCAATTTTTGTGATTTTGGTCTAAAAATTTGCGAATTCGACGTGCAAGAACAACAAGAATTAAGATTTTGTAAAAAGCGAGAAATTTAATAATATAAGAGAGAAAAAAAACTTTATTCGATGTCTTGGAATATTTTTTAAGTCTTACGCATTTGAATTTTGTTTATATATGTATGTATATATTAAATATATATATAAATTTGAAATTTGAAAAAAATACCAAGAATCGAGTCAAATCGAATTTGTTCAATCACATAACATACAATATTATGAATATTAACGTAGTTTTATTATTGGTCTTTATTTTTATAACATAATCAATACATAAATACGATAGAATGATTTTAAAAACCAAACACAAATAAAATTATGTGTTAGGCTATAGTTAGAATTCAAAAATTGCTATAATCGTGTTAAGCACGTACATGCGTGCAATACAGCAACACAGATATTTGTAAAATCATCCCGATTTCATTTGGAGTCGATTTTCTTAATAAAGTATCGACTATCACTATTTCGTTAGCAACTCACGTTCATATTCGTATAAAACACAATAAAGTCTAAATTAAAAGCGAAAATAACTCGTGTCTGAAAAATATTTTAAATCCGGTATTATTGAATAAGCGTTAAAATTGACAATGAAATATTATTGACAAAAATATAAACCATATATAGTCTCTAACTCGTTCGCGCACTTATGTTGGTTTCAGTATATTTTACATAATATGCGTGGTCTATATAAAATATTATACACGTTTTTGGTTGGAGTACGTAAACAGAAAAAAAAAAAACGAATAAAGGACCTCATATTATAAGGATATTAAGTATTTAATATCTCCGTATACACCACGTTAAGTGACTCTTCGCCTGAGGCCAATACAAACAGATTTCTTTGCAAGCAACACGCGACATAGCCACGTATTGGCGGACAATAGTCCATTGTGCACGTATCGAAACCGTCGGATCATTTTTGTATTCTATATGGTTACATAATATTGTAACGTTGATTACCTATACAGTAACTATGGTAAGGTACATTATTCGCGGAACATTATTTGTTTGACCATAAATTAGAATTACCTTAATTAATGTACCAGAGTCGAATAGTGTAATCGTTTTTCCGGTCACAGTTTTAAGTTTTTATTCTCCTTATTATTGTCGAAAAACTAGTTTCAGCCAGTAGGTAGCACTCGAAACTCGGTTCGCTGAAAAAAACTTATAAATAAAATCCGTTCAGCACCTTTTGACATTAGGGTTTCCAAGTAGACAGTCGCGGCGGCGGGCTAACTTCATAATATTTATACAGATACTGTTGTTATGATTGTTATACTATAGTTGGCAAAATGTGAAATCATTTCGGAATACACCCCCGATAATCGTATACGAATTTCGAACATAATGTCGATTATGTTTTCCGGATAGGCTATATCTTCGTTACTTATATATCGTTGCAGAGTCCGTACTCTGATGATATGCATTTAAATCATTATTGTTTTCTTTTCTTATTTATAATATTAAGACGTTGTAAGTAAAAATATATTTTATTATAATAATATATATTAATAAAAAATATCAACGCTTGCTCCTTTCGGAATACCGATTACATTATAAACAAAAAAAAAATAAGAAATTTAAGACGTGACACGTGCGACGATTGAGTCGCGCACTAATTCTACGAAATTTATATATTAATTACACGCACACACGAGAGACACTATATAATCATCGTATTTGCCCACATTAAAATATCAAAATACAATCAAAAAAAAGGGGACATATCGATTTCTCAGAATTAGGTCACATACAAATGTCCCCATATAATAATAAATAAGTAGACACCGTGCGTTATAAAAAAAAACGCATGCGACTCATAAGGTCAGATAAAATTCATACACGTGTGGGAAAGAGTCCACCGGGATGCGCCGAGTCGACATGTGTATTATAACGTCACCGCATTGGTCAAGCTGACCACCATCATCAAAATTTCTAAATTATATATCAATCATTTTATTAAAATTTATACCCTCGGCCGTTCGATGATTTCGTCGTCTCGTCAGTGTGCGCACACTCAACACAACAACAACAACAACTCATGAAATCGGCATCCCGTAAGGGGACAGGCATTGTTCTTTGCGCATCCATTATCGAGTTATTCAATTCTTGTCGCTGACTTCGAGTCGAAGGCGGCGACCCAACTTTGTTTCTTCTCATCTCACTGGGCGCTCTCTTAAGTCGTCATACATCAGAAGAGAGTGAGGTATAAGTGTTGTTTTTTTTTTTTTGTGGAACTTAGAAATATTTATTTCGCAATTTCTGCTGCAATTCTCGAACTCACGACCCCGTTCACGCTCCTTCCCTTTAATAAGAAGTATAGAGTATATTTTTTTTACTTCCTTTTTATTTTCGAGCTATTACAGTACATATATTTCGTCCAAATACACACTATAGAATAGAGGTATCTATATTTTGTCGGTATTCTGTGTAGGTATGTGCTTGTATAAACGAATTTCGGTTTGAGATAAAACGCGGATTCCCTATTTCGATTTTCAAACGTATTTTCGTATCGTACGAGACTTAACTATTAACTAAATCGTAAATCGACGACGTTAAATGGACCGAGAAATTTCATTACGCATTCGCGTTTTGCGCGGCACTTTGTTTCGCGTATTAGGTATCGCCAATAATAATGCGAGTGTACGCAATAATAGTATCGAAACACTGCAGGGAGACGTCGCCATTTTATCGCGTGACAACAATAATCGTCTCCGTATCCATTAAAAGCAATTTGTTGTACATTTGCGTTGTTTGGGGGTGCGAGAGAAAGGTATAGTGTACCACTCGGCAGTAATCATACGAGGCGGACTTTTTTCGCCGCCGTTAATTCTGCCTAACACTCTCCTGCATTTTTTCTCTTAACCGGTATAAAAATTGTTTTGCAGCGACTGAAAAATGTGTTGTAAATATCGCGCGAAAACTCATTATAATATCAAATGATATGACGGTCACTACACACACGACACGTTACGTTTTCCATTTTCCTATGCGTAGCCCATTTCCGGATTTCAGTCGTCTGCCGTTATCAGTACAATTCAGAGTGTTATTTGACGGTTTCTTAAATCAGAGTTTTTTTTTAAGGATCAGATCACACCGAGTTATGAAAATCGGCGAGGGACAAATGTACTTTTTGCTCCTCCCTTTGAGGGCCTCTGAATATGACAAGCTAATTGAAAATAAACTAGTCGACAAAATAAATAGAACAAGACTCCTTAAACGATACAAAACTCGATGGCATGCCGTAGTTACCAGCAGTGTTAAAACAGAACGCGTCCTTATAGACGGCGTATCAAAGAAACAGTTAGAGAAAGCTTGTGTTAGTCCTGAATGGACCGCTCAGCTGAGGAAGAAGAAGATATATTTTACAATTCAGCGATAGAAAATGTTTCTGAAAACGTATTATATATTTTTATATACAGTTTATACGGTTTTTTTCTGTTTATAAATGTTTGTTTCAATAGAAAAAAAAAATCAATTAAGTCTTATATAAAACCGTACACCGAACAAACATCTCATGAAAAAAATACGTACATTTCAAATGATTTTTGTGAAAAATTTACTTGCCGCAAATATTTAATTTCAACAATTTACAATTAACCACCGCGCCATTTGTCACGGTATCGGTTTATAAATTTAATCGTAAAAACAAGTTAACACACGAGTTATTTTTCAAAATCAGCAATACATTGAATACCTGCTGATTATATACTCGAAAATTCTGCATCGAAATTAGAAAGTTGACAACTTTTATACAACTGCAGCGACGTTGTTTAGAACACGGACGAGAAAGTGAAAAAAACGGCGAAGAAATACAATTTCGAATCTGTTGACAAACTATATTGTACTCTTACAGTGTGTAATGTACAATATAATATATTATAGTGTCTTAACTATTTTCGTCGTCTGTAAAACGTGGAACGGCTGGGTTAATGTAAGCTGTTTACTTTAAAACCGTTCACGTGAAACTATAGCTTAAAAGATCATTAAAAACCCATTTTCGGAAAACAATCCGTTAAATAAACATAATTCATCCGATCACTCATTACACACACGACACACACACACACACACACAACACACATAAAACCTTTAAAATTCACGACCATTAACAACGATCGAGATGATAAATTTTAAGTAAGGTGAACTTCGAGGACGTGGCGCGCGAAAAAGATTGTTATGTTTCATTAATTTAGCTATTTTAGTATATTATTATGCATTAGTAAACTGCTCGTTGTTAATCGGTTTCTTCTTTTGACCGCATCAGTTTTCATAAGTAATATAACTGTGAAATAGACATTTTAATCGTTTGTCAATTTATTTAAAGATAATTTTAAAAAATATTTGTTTTTTCCAAACGAGAATGAAGCGGGAAAGTGAGTGCGCACCAAAATTTTGTTATTTGTTAATTTTGTTGGTTTATACTAATCAATAACATTCCTACGGAATGAAGTTTCGATATGTAGATAAATTAATCATTTTATACAATATTTACTAAGAGTGTCAGTGTGTTTGATGGGCTCGTTCGATTTCAACGTTTTAACGTAATATATACATACATACATATATATATATATATATGTATGTATGTATGTATATATATAATATATATACAGGGTGTTTACAAAGTCTTTCCTGCTCAATGTGACCTCCACCGGCAGCACGGCACACATCAATGCGGTAATCGAATTCTTCCCATGTCGGCTTGAGCATATCAGTGGTCACTTCTCTAATGACCACTTTCTACAAACCTTCCATGCCATTCTTTAACGCTTTTAGCATCAGGCGCTTCGATTTGATATTCACGGCGGAAATCGCGCTGTACAGTTATCACTTATCAAAGCGTAGGATACAAAAAGCCTTTTGCGGAAGGGTCGGCATTTCAACAACAACTGGTTTATTGCTCACAACACCACTTCGAAGCGTCCGGGAGATCTCTATCGCTAACCAGTCAAAACTTGACACGTCACTTTAATTAGCAGTAGGCGGTTAATTGACTTTCACTCACCGGTCGTAAAGATATTGCTTCTTGGAATCGGGGAAAGATTTTGTAAACGCCCTGTATATTATACTACTTAAATGTTTGTATTATATTTGTTGGTATGTATTATTGTAAATCATTGTTATTATTACAAAAAAAAGTTCTTTTTTATCTGTAATTATTACCGGAAGCATATATGGAAGTTGGTTTAAAAACTGAACTCTTTCACTTTTATGTTCATTAAAAAAAAATAATAATAAACTCGTTCACGTTACGCTCATTTTAATTATTTATCAATAAATGAATTACTGTCTGTAGTAATGGGACAAACAATTTTAATCAAATTTTTATTTTTAATAATTTACGCATTGCCAATAGAAATCGTAGACACATAAAATATAAAAATCTCAAAATTAAATTCTTGTCTTCTCTGTAGTTAGGTATCAATAATTGTATAAATATTTAAAATCTTATACTTCAAATTAATGTCTTTAGTAATTGTTTAAATTCATTTTCAACAGAAAATACAAAATCTAATTGAACATATTGAATTAAATAAGTTGATACCGATGTATATATAATTACAATTTTAATTTAATTTCATTCCAAATGAAAAAAATGATTGACGCATTCGCGTGTCGTCACTAAGTTTAAACGTGAACGCAATAAAAGCGTTCTTTCCGAGAACTAACCATATGCAAATGGGTTTTATATACACTTTAGAACTAAAGAAATTGACAGTATATGCATTACCCAGAACGTGAACGTTTCGTTACTTTTAAACGTAGTAATCAGAAACCATTTTACTTATTCGAAGTGCAGAGTAAAGTCAAGTGAATATTTAAACTCGAATTATTGTTAGAAAAAAATAAAAATACGTGAAAACTTATTTGTAAAAGAAATGTTTTATTGTGTGTACACGAGGATGCGGATAATAAAATCAATTTTTCTCGTTTAGGGAGATTTAAAAAGAAAAAAAGAAATTTCCAACGTACTTTTAATTAAATTAATGCGTGATCCTATCCAATTTAATTTTAATTATAAGTTTTTAATTATATATTGTATATTAAATTAAAAATTCGTTAATTTTAAGAAGTAAACGTTAGCAATAACAAAAAAATAAACTTTGATTGATTTGGTGACAATAAACTATTGACAAAGGTCTTTTTGTCACCCTTGCAGGGGTTTTAATTTTAAAAAATATTATAAATTGTATACAAAGTTTTGTACGTAATATTATGTAATTTTGTTTTGTACATATTCCATACAGATTACGTTAAGATAAATTATTGATATTTATTAAATGTTGTACAATGTTCGTATGTATATAGGGACACATTGTGGCTTTTTTTATTACGAGCCAGCGATTATCTGCCAAGATTTTAAACAATTTTTTTTTTTTATTCATTATTAAATCATTTATGGACCATATCCAAAATTATATCTCCACTTATACAAATGTAAGCTTTTGATTTTTAAATGTGAACCATAGTTTTCTCATCTACACTTGTCTATTCTGTATAGAATTAAAATAAATAAATGAAAACGTTTATTTCTCGTTTATGAATAAATATTCCTTTAAAATTTGATTAAAGACTTGTACGTCATATTGAAAATTTCAATCATTTCCATACTTGTAATTCAGTATAATTTGAAATTTTATTAATTAATAGTAAGCTAATTTAATAACATAACGTCCTTTATCAAACGATATTCTACAACATTATTTTAATTTCAATCACACTTTATAGTGCTTAAAGTACAAGTAGTGTTGTGTGAAACAAACGTTTTTTTCTTCATAAAATGACGATTTTTTCCAATATTGAAGTTCATAACATGAATAATTTTCACATTTCAGATTTAAAATTTAAACCGATGAAAACATTAATGAGTGATAATACTTCAAAAAAAAACCACAAAAATGATAAATTTAGGAAATGTGGAATATTATTATTATTATGAATGTACAAAAGATTTTCTTAAAAAACCACGACAATAAATTATTTTTATTTCTCGAGATAATAATTAAAAAATTAACCTCTTACCTATACTCACTCGGAAGTTATAAATATATTTTACTAACATCATTAAAACAAAGGCGAATTTATTAAATTGAAAAACATATTAAGCGATTAAAAATAATTTATTGACCTTATTTCAATCAATCCTAATAACGTGGTTGACGCGATATTAGCGGAAGCGTCACTTTATTAAAAATGCAGTATACGCGAAAACGATATGTCAGAAACGACTCGATAAAATAATTTTATACGTATATTTTCGAGAAACTTTTCTATAATCGAAACAAATTAAGTCATTTACATTCACACGTCTTCGATATTATCGAGTAAATAAAATATCATATTTTATTTATTTGTTTGCCACTTGCGCAGACGACATTGTATAATAATAAATTATATTATTAAATTTTTGCTACGAGGAAATGATAAAAAAATATATATGGGACAAGGTCGCAGTCTCTCCTCTAATGATATGGAGTGAGGGTAGCAAAAGTATAATTTTGCCACTCGTCCACTTTTTGAAAACTGGAGTAATTCGTTATTTGAAATATGGGGAAAAAATGTTAATACTTACTCGCCAGGTTTCACGTTGTGCATATTATAATTAATTTTACATTTTTATAATGCGATGTTATTGATGAAACTGAAATTTTTGATTTTAAATAATTAGATGTCATCGCTTAGCATACTTGAAAAGTAAACAATATATTTTACCAAAACGTACTACTTCTGGAAGTGATTTTTATACTTCATCTACCTACTAACCAGTGGCGGTTATAAGAGGAGCGATAGGTGGATCGCGCATCCCCATGGGATTTGATAATTTTAAATTTAGTATATCTCTGACCTAACAGCACCGACTTGTGTCATGTAAGTTGATCTATTTATGTTATGGTTATGCTCCATATTCACCCTTCCCCACTTTGAACATCATGTATACGGCTGGAATTAGTGCTCGACCGACAATCAGTGCGTACGGTACGCGATAATCATCGATCGTGATCGAACGTTTAGTCTTCAGTGCTTAGCTGACGAAAAACTCGGTCGGTCGTGTACAGTGTAAACGAGTAAACGTGTAAATGTGAGTAAACGAGTAAAGGTTAAATAAATTGTAAACGTGTAAAATAAACGAGTAAACGTGTAAATGAGTGTACAACGAGGAAAGGTGATTCCTTACGTTCATTTCATTTCATTGAAATACGCGAAATAATAATATTATTATTAATAATAAAAATATATAAATAAATAAATTGCATACTCGTATGTGCGTACAATCGGTCGCTCGGTCAGTGTCAAAATAAACACACGCATATAACGACATCAGTCGACCGTAATTAAACGGGAAAAGAAAATAGTCACCAGATAGTGCTACGACACAACATAGAGGGCGTGGCAAAAAGGCGCTTATAAATAGCAGTACTAAACAATCGGACCGCTCAGTGTAGTCACGGCGGTCAGGTGTGAACAACGTAGAACGCTACGAAAGTATACGCGTCTAACTGCAATGTGTGTGTGTGTGTGTGTGTGTGTGTGTGTGTGTGTGTGTGTGTGTTTGTTTGTTTGTTATTTGTGTGTTGTGTTCGAGACTGACCGCTATTTATATGCGCCTTTCTGCCACGCCCTCTGTGTAGTGTCGTAGCGCTATCTGGTGAATACTTTCTTTTCCCGTTTTATTGTTATTACGTTTATGTTCCATGCACGTTGTTTTTCCTTTTTATACGTCTGAATTTCGTCTCGGTACATTAATAAATCTTTCTTCTTGGTTATTACTCGTCGATGTGGATATTTCATTAGCAGAGGGGTTGGCTCCATTTTCGCCCTTCTTTGAACATCATGTATAACCACCACTGCTATTAACCTCGATTGGTTTTCACTGCCTCTAAGTACGTTTTTTCGGCCTACCTTTGCATTTACTTTTCTCTATTTACAACTAGGTCTTCTCTCGTCATGCTCAAATGTTTGTGACCTCTCTCATTTGTTCAGCTAAAAATTGTTTAAATATTATTGTTTATTAATTTACAGCGAAAACAAGAAAATTTGTCTAATCCATCTATTGTAATAAGATCAATTCGCTACTATATCTCATATTGACACTGATGAGATATTTACACAGGATAATAAAATTTAAAAGAAATTTTAATATCATAACGACATAACGTGTATATCATAATAGAACGAGGCACGTAACGAATGACAATGGCAACGTTTTTATAGAAATCAAATGGTACCTATTGGTCAAAAACAAATAAGTTCTTTTTGGAATATTTGAAGTATCGTTCGACTATAAATGAAAATTAAAAAGGAAAAAACCGAAATATGTCAAATTATTGTTTATCAACTCAATGTTTTATAAATAGATAATACGAGCGCAGTTATACGGTCATGTATAGACACGTTTTTTTTAAATTTCGTTTATAGATTTTTTTTCATATAAGTATAAATGTTGTATAATATTGCATTTTGCTGTCGTTAAACTTCATTCCGTTCTCAATAACACTTTTCCCTAGGTTTTCGGTCAGATTATTGGTTTACAGTATAGTGTCGTCATGTGGTATTTATAGTCACACGGTTATATCATTCGATATACAATATATTAATTTTCTATTTGCCAAAAACTGTCTCGTAAACGATAAACGTTTCGTATTCGCTTTACTATTTACATTTTATACACGTTTACAACGGTTTATTACATTGTTAAATTATCAATCGTATGAATTTCGCGGATATAGCGGGAAACAGTGTGGGTAAATAACATATTGTAAAAACGTCCATTTTCTTGAGATTTTTAACTTGCTGATATATCATTCGACTTAGTATAAATCAAAATAAGAATGTTGCACTCCCTTTTTATTAAATGTTTATATAATAATCGGAAGTGGATCGGAGAATAAGCTTGGTAAATTATAATCCAGCCTAATAGAGTTGATAAATAATTTGTCTGATATATTTGATGTGAAGGGCATCAGAATTTTCATTTTAATACAATTATATGTAAGCAGGGGCATGGTGATATTTAAAAAGAAGTGAAAAAAAAAATATATATAAAAATTATATTTACAAAACATTAAACATTAAACATAATATTTCTATTTAAAAATATTTCAGTAATTCATAATTTATCGTTTCGCGTAATTGTCCTTCGTAAATTTCACTATTAAAATTATACGAGTAAATATTGTATAATTTCGCACAAACCAAATTTATTGTAGATCGCATTTTTTTTATATTATTACACCGTTGACCGCTATATGTAGCTATAACCTTTGAATTAATTTTTATATATTTTATTTGATTTTTCTTTTAAAAAAAAAAAAAAAAACATATATTTTGAAGTGAACACGGAATGATTCAGTTTTTCTTTTAAATTCGTGTAAATGTATAAATACTGTTATTACTCGTAACGCGAAAACAACATCGTTTTACGTTTAATATTGACAATATTTTTAAAAATAAAATAACATATCACGCACTCCTTAACACACGATCATTCTCGTTGGTTTTCAAAACGTGGCCATACCTATTCCCCGATGGCCAAATAGGTAATATCGTTGAAAGTGACGTCTTCAGTGAGGGGGTAAAATCGACGATATTACTCATTTGGTAGATACGCAGCGTATATCGCCGAATTGTTAGTATATTAGACGAAAATAAGAAAAGACGAGAAAAACAACACTATACATTCACTAAATATATATGTCCTTGTCTCACAAACTTTGGGCGGCAGTGATTTCGAGTGTCGTACAGGAATTGTGCGTCTTATATAAGTAACCGAATCACTCGAATACATTACAGCATTTTTAAAAACGATTTGTAATTGAACGTTTTAAATGTAAATTAAACAAATTCACACGATCATTTCAAAAACCAACGAGTGTTTTGTAATTTTTCTCGAATCTTCGACGCGTGTATATACAATACGATTAATTTATAAATATTCAATGTTATTTTACCGTAATTATTGTATAAATAGTTTCTTATTCGGATAACAAAATAGCAAATTAAATATTTTTTTTTTCTTCAAGAGGTTTAGGCGATTCAACGTGGTTTTCGAAATTGTAGTGTAGATTCAGTTAACAGACGTTAGACGTCGGATGGTTTAGGTCTCGACCCTGAAAATTTCATTTAGGAGTTGGGTTTAGAGTAAAAATTATTTTCAAGCGTGTTATAAAACATAATGAAAACGTATTGCAGTTTATCTCGGCTAAAAATAATTATGACGTGTTTTTTCTGTGACGTTATTAAATTTTGTATGCGCACAATTCTAACGATTTTCACGCGTAACGAAATACCCACAAAAAAAATAAAAAAATAAGAGAAATAGAAAATCGACTTTGCGTGTAAAGTAAAATTGATCGGAAACCAGCCTTTTATGTATTACAAGAAAATGCCAACGGACTTTTTTATCGTACCTATAAAATATTGGACTTCCGTGAAATCGGTCACCCGACTTTGCTATAGAAACAGCGAACCCGTGCCAATGTTTAGCAACATTTTAGTGACTATTAATTGCAAAAATAGGTGGAACAAGCTGGTGGAACCAGCTCTAATAATCACGAAATGTAGAAAAAAACAATTTTTTATTTGGGGAGAGAGAGAGAGCAATTTTACACAAAACGCCCGACTCGTCCTTGTACGTACAAGCTCAAATCATAATATTACAATGATTTCCCTATTTTAAACGTTTTCAAACTGTAGTTTATCTACTGCAGCACGATGGATTTTAAGGTTTTTTTTTACGAAATTAAAATCGGAATTTACCCACACAATTCGGTAGGAAAGAAGACACGTATTCGTCTGTCCGAGCTTCCCCGAGTAGTGAACGGCAGTATAGAGATCTGCGGGGTTACACGCGAGTCAATAATAGTTTAAAATTGTAGAAATGTTGAAAAAAAATGCGCGTCCCGAATCCTCCCCGGGGAATGAATCGATTAAAATATTCGTGAGGACGAGTAAAAAAAAAAAAAAAAAAAAAAGCGGCCAGTGTCTCTCCGAATCGCTTATTGTCTGTCCATGAGAGAGAATGGAGTGGCGGAGAGGTTCTCTTATTTTAATTTGCCCCGCATCTGTTGTACGATGTCATGCCGGCAGGTTATTATTATGGAATATATATAAATGTGTGTGTGTGTATACCATTAACGGGCGCGATACGGAATCGATTACTTACCGAGCGTCGCGTACGCCAAAATACTCCCCAGGGTGAGATTAATTTTATGATAACAACACGCGCAGTGTTGTGGTTCCCTTCGACCGACGACAACGAATACCTTTAACCGCTCGTCCCGACCACCGCCGACGCGCCGTGTTAAAAATATCGTGTAATATCGTTAGCCGTTATTGTCGTTGTCGGACGAAGAAAAATTTACACACTTTTATCGTTCGGAAAAATAAAAATATATATGAAAAAAAAAAAATACACACCACTACTTTGAATATTATAAAATAATTTCCAAGCGAATAACCAGCAAGTTGGGTGTATCTTGCGAATCGCGACAATCGGACGAGGCCGGAAATTATAACGCGATATAAGATCGTCGCAATATGTTAACACCGAATAATAATAATCGCCGCAGCCCATTCGAACAACGTGTTTATTATACACAATAATAATAATAATAATAATAGCATTTTGGTTAGATGCACCTCACCGCGATGCGTCTAAAATAAAAAAAGACCAACATGGGTCATCGTCCGACACTTTCCAGAGACAAAGTTTGATGTTACCGAAGAATAGCTTATCTCGTGCAACAAACTAACACAACAACTCAGTTATAGTGACTTCATCCTCCGACCACTGACGGGATTTAAACTTGCTCGTCGAGAACGGGTAATTTTGAACCGGCTTTTAATGCGTTGGTGAACATTTATAGATACGCGGCTCTGCGTGTATTGCGATTGTGGTAATTGCGAAGATCAGAAGGTGGACCGCATCGTCTTGGATTGCCCTATATATTAGAAGAAAATTTCAAGTTGACCAGAGAAGCCTTTGAATGGACGTTTATTTCGGATATAAAATATTATAGATGATAATTTACGATTTGTGAATGTTTTGTTTTTGTATTCAGTATTTCCTTTGACGTTATTCCTATATGTTAAGATTAATGTATATAATAAGGTTTTTATGTTAACTGTCCTTATGTGCCAATAATAATGGCATTTCGACTTTCTTTACTATATATATATTCTTTTGTTATGCCTTATACCAGAAGTTCCCAATTGGGTGCCACGGCAAAAACAATTCCGTTCCAAATATGAAATGCGTATTAAACAGAATTAAAGTATAATTAAATATTATAGAAACCCATTCGGTGGCGTCAAATATTGCGTTTGACTAGACAATGATAATACATATTTCCGTGGATTCCGCTGTTGGATATTAACAGCGTTTCAAAATAATTGCATAAATTAAACGTATGGAATATAGTAAAACCCGTTTAAATTAATATTAAATACCTAAAACGCGTTGTTTTGTTCTAATTTTTATCACTGACGTTATACGGATATTCAAAATTCAAATTAGTTGTTTTAAAATGTAAATTTTGACGAAATTGTAATTATATAATCTATTCGATACGGTTTACAAATCCGTTGGCACTATCGTTAAATGTGTATTTGAATATATAAATACTCGTAGTAATCGTATTTTCGCAGGGAATTAAATCAATTTATTTGGAATGATTTTCAACATGTTCTCAAATTAAAATTGATGTGGTCGTATATATATATATATATATATATATATATATATGTGTGTGTGTGTGTGTATATATATATAAATATTGTAATAATGGAACTTTGTAAATGAATGGTTCATCAACAGTAATCAAATAAAAATCGAGTTATGTAGAAAATATACAAATTTGAAATTTCCACTCCTATAACTTTATCAAAACGAAAGATATTATATTTACATAATTAAATTGATCAATTAATAAAAATACGATTTTAAACAAAATATGAATAATTTGAAGTAAAATGCCATTTTTCTCGTTATGACATCTTCGAAAGGAAATAATTTAAGACTTTTTATTTAGAAATTAACAATTCGAAACTCTGAAATCCAATAGTCCATCATCGAGCCGGTCTAATTTTAATCTCGATAAAACATTATATTTAAGAGGTTCTTCCGTTAGGCGTAACCTCGTGCGTGTTTGGTAATGTAATGTTTTACATAAGATTCAATCATATTTTAGATGTATATTTCTATTTGCATTGTTCGTAATTGTATATTATTAAAAATATTAAACTCAGTTCGGATGATCGAACGGAGTTTCTTTGTAAAACATTTATTTCAAAAACGACACCGATACGAACCAAAAATAAAGGCAGAAGTCAATTGTGACTTTCTCTCAGTACAAAATAGTTGTTTTTTCTTTTGAACACATGGTTATTTCAATGGAACGTTACAGACATAAAATAAACACTATATAAGTGTACACTGTACATTGTGTTTTTTGATGTATTAGATGTTTAGTAGAATTTACCTATAATTAAAAGTAAAACACCCGTTATTGCTGTTTTAATAATATTCGTTTACAAAATAAATTGATTATCTCGTTACCGTTTTTAAACTCAAACTAAGAACAAAAAAAAAAACAACGACTTTGATCTCAAAAAATATTTAAAAATTTTAAATGCCGTAATGTTTTTCCAACAAGTTTCGACGCATTTACCTTTAGTATCTCGTTACAGATCGCGATTATTGGTACGAAGAGGCACGATTGGCGTTGAAAAAACGTCTGGCCGGCTACGAGGGTAAAACGGGAAGAGCGAAAAACGTGGTGTTCCTGGTCGGCGACGGGATGGGCGCATCCACATTGACCGCTTCAAGGATATTCAAGGGACAGCGGCGCGGTAACCAAGGTGAAGAGGAACAGTTGCTCTGGGACACGTTCCCTGCTGTGGCTATGGCAAAGGTAGGAAACTGTGTTATTATATACCTACGTATAATATTTTAAAATATTACGGTCAACGTTACGGCCGCTACAAACTGGCGTATTTCGGCAAAATTTCGCGAGGTGAAAGACAAAAAAAAATATCTCGACTATGTCCAACGACTAGTCATTACAATATAATATGTACTTTACCGAGTAATAAGTAATATTGGTCATCCTTAGCAATGCTAGGGCAAGGTTGTTTGGTCAACAATAATATTTAATATAATAATATTAAGAGGATTGTAAGCGCTTCTGAAAGTTTCCACATGATTTTCAGTTCGTTTTTAAAAATATCCGAATAATGTTATTGGCACGTGTCGATTTATACTCAGGGATACTTGAGTGAAGGGATTCGGTGTGTATAGTTATTCTAATATTTCAATTTTTCGATTTAAATTTTTTTCTCGAGGCTTTTTGAAAATCATTCAAAAGGTACACGTGGTTGATTTTGCACAATTAAGAATGTTTCGGTTATAAAAGCAATGGCGATTTTTAGCAGAAAACACGACCACCCAGAATGAAAAATCCACATCAACAAATAACAACCAGGAAGAAATATTCATTAACGATCTGATACTTAAATGCAGATGTAGAAAACGAAAAACAGCGTGTATAGAATGTAAAAAAAGAAAAACGAGAAAAGAAAATAGTCACCAGACAGCGCTACTACACGACATAGAGGGCGTGACCGGTAGGCGTATAAATAACAGTCACAAACAACCTGATCGCTCAATGTAATCACAACATTCAGACGTGTATAACGTTCTCTGAAGATGAAACCTGTAACGGTTTCGAAACGTCAAAACAAAATTGGGCCCATGGATATTTCCGAAAAATACATCAACAATAGTAGTTTAATCCACGAAAGAAACTATATAACAATATAATATTCGTTTATTGCAAAAACAGTTTTTATTAGTTTTCGGGGGAAAAAAGAAAGAATAGAAAACTTTTCGTATTTTGATTGTCTTTGCGGAAATATGGTTTTGGTCTTATACAAATGTTGGACTTTTTCGAGTTGGAATTTAGCCGAAACTTCTAAACGCTGCAAAAACCGTATTAAACATAACGAATTGTCGACTGCGCCTGTTTAAAATTGAAACTCTTTGAAACGGACGATTTAGACTATACATTTTTGAGGTTGCCTAAATAATTTACCGAGTCCGCAAATAATACCTATGCTCTCTGTTCTAATGAATGTGTACGTATAATTACGGTGAAATAAATTCAAGAAAGTCATTACACTATTATCGTAATAAATGATCCGAATAATTAAAAAAATGCTTATTCTTCCCGTTCTCCTAGTTGTGTTCGACTTGTAATATGTTATAAAAGGGTTATAAAAAAACCAGGGAAATAATTCGTAGGAAATGGAAATCGAGAAAAATATTTAATAAGAATTCAGTGAAATATTTGTACGGGGCAAAACGAACGAATAATAATCGTTTTATATTTTACTTTTTACTGGAGTATTTTAATATTTGATTTGTATGTTAAAAATATGACGAGCTAATAAAAGCTGTGATGGGCAAAATCAAAGTGGTAAAAGACCGCAAAAACGAGATTGGAAGATATAACAAAAAAGAATGGGGAACCATTTTGAATGAAAAAGTAACAGAGAGAAGAATGGAGGACTGGGCGTGATATGGGACGGTCCTTAGAGTCCTAATAACGAAAAAGAAGAAAAAGAATTTAAAAATATGAAAATCGATTTTTTTTTCATATTCTAAAGGTATTGTATTTCAAAATTGATTAAAAAATTTGCATTAATATAGCAATAAAAGTTCAGGAATTATTATCGTGCCTTTCAGTCGTGGACTTTACAGTTTTTCCGGTCATCATGCGCTCCCGTTCTATAAATATTCAAAACGAATTGAGTATACGTTTTACAGTATTATTCACAATAATGTTTACAAACTCGTGTGCCTTAATTATCCGAAATATAAGCGAATATTCATCTAATGATTATTACACCATTCTCTAACTAGAATAACTAAACTAATCTAGAACGGTGGTTTATTGTGTGATGAAAACCGACCAATTGATAATTTTTTTGAATACGTTTCTCATATGCTTTCCACGTTTCGAAAAAAAAAAAAATCACATAGCTACATATTTCTGATGTTAAGGAAATCGGTAAACCTCACTATTTTCATTAAGTAGTTTAATTTTCCTTAAATGATTTTTCAATTCACTGTGTAAATGTTATTCTAAAAATATATAACTCATCATTAAATTTGCATCATATACGTTATTCGCCAGCACGAAAAAGAAATTTGGATTCGGATACTTAAAATGCATTTTATGAATTCACATAATTCATAACGTCTGTGATGTATTCGTATAAAAAATATTCGCGCTGCCCGATGGAATGAAAAGAAAAAAAGAAAAAAAAAATTAAAACGTTTTAATAACGTTTACTACGATTCGAGTGAAAGTATTTACTTAATTACTAAATAAAAATGTATTTTAGTAATGAAATGAATAAAACAGAAAAAAACGCGATTCGACTACAACCGCTAAATTCCTTAGTATAAATTATATTAAAATACGATCGCGGTGGTTTTCTCGTAAAATTCTTCAGCTGTTACGCTCACGACTTACTGTTCACTCCGAACGCCATAACGAAGTTATACGATTTAACGTTTGGTTCATTAATCACGTTTATTCTCCGGAAATAACTTTTGAAAAGTGGAGGGTTTTCAATGACGCATATTACTTAATTTTGAAATAATTTACTTATTTACGTTTGTTTTCAGCGACAATTAAATATTTAAGATTATAATATGTCGGTGTACGTAATAACGAACAAATTATTATTATTTTTTAATTTTCGTAGTTAACTAATAAAACATCGTAATTGTGATTACAATTTTACAAAACTGACGTACATATGTGTCATATAAGATTTCAATATTATTACGAAAGAGTTCGGACTAATTTATTTTTGTAGACTGATTGGTTGTCATTTTTCAAGTTTGGTCTATATGTGTAAATCCTTGAAACTCGTATTTGAAAGCGAACTCCGTAAGGTAAATAATTCGTTCACATAAAAAAGAGTGTGACGATTTCTTAAATAATTACTTATGAATGATTACAGTGTATGATACTTGGCACTATACGCAGTACAGTTTGATAAAAAAAAAATGTTGATATTTATATTTCGCTTGTTAGGTGGGAGAATATCCAAAGATAATAGAATCGACGCGCCCTTTTTGATTATTATCGCTAATAATATTACATTCATCGCGATAATTATTATATTAATATTGATTTATTTTTTTTAAACGACCTCTGAACAAATGTCTTATATACCAAGGCGTAGTGATTTTCCAGAAAGCGTTTTAGATGAAAGCAATGAAATGAAAAGGATTTCTATGCGTTTGCAATTAATAATATGCACTTTTTAATAACGTTTAGTTGATTTACTGTTTTAATTTTCAGATCATTACGGAGTATTGATTTAAATACGTATTATGAATTTAATAAGAACTTTGAGTATTTCTAACGTACTTCGGATTCGGAAACGTATTATAATATCGTTCATGCTAATTAGGCCGGTTTTCTTGTTTATATCCATGAATATATTTCCGACGAGTTACGATCGTTTTCATTTTATTTTTAAATATAAATAAATAAATAAAATATATAAATAATACTCCTAATTTTTTGTTCACTGTGTACTCGTTGAGTGATAAAACTTAAAATACATATTGATCGAGTGTCAGAAGAAGAAAAATATGGCTGTAACAGCTGAGTCCTTAGGAAAAAAGAACTGTAACCGTTGAGTCCGTAAAAAAATATATTAAACAGATTTATTTATTTATAAATCAACGTTTCTCTTCTCAGTTATATAAAATCGATTTTTTAATCAATTCACGAATTCGACTTTGAATCACAAGTCTAAAATTGTATACGTTACTCTATATAACAGTAATAAATTTGTTTGACAAAATTATTTTACGTAAATTGTACACGCGTGAACACGATCAATTTTTTTTTCCAGTTGTGCTATATCATTTTATCACTCATGTAATCTTTTTTATCTATAAAACATTAGTTCTGCTTTTAGTTTTACTTCGTAATGCGTATATTTCTGTATAATTTCTTTAAAACGCCAATAAACTGATTAAATTCGGCTGCGCTTCTATAAAATATACCGTTCATTTTCGAATGGAACGATTCGCAAACATTAGTGTAGTTCTCTATGTACTTGCAGAAAACAAACTCTTTAAATCAGAAGGAGTACAATTTTCAAATAAATAGATAAAAAAAAAAGTCTATTATCGACTCGTTGTATCTTGGGTTGAACGTGATTAAATCGATATAATCGATAATACGTAATATTATTTATTATTATGAAAAAAACGAATTATACATATTATGTATTATTATAAAAGCTACTCGATTCGAAGTATCGAAAATTTTTTCTGTTTTTTGACAATGGTGAGGGGGGAGACCTCAATTCGAATGAATCGATTCTTTATATTGTAATTATTTCGACATTTTCCGCTGAATCCGATACGAGAGCGCTCGAATCTTCTAAATTTCCATACAAACCTCACCTGGTGTCCTTCCTCATCCAATCCATTGGCTATTACTGAGTATAGTTTGCGGACACGAAACGCGTGTATAAGTGCTCGTATCGAAATAAAATATATAGTATATACTTTAAAATACAACAGTACAAAGACAATCGAAGGGGAAAACGACAAACACTCGGGGGTTTGTACTTTTACTGTAAATATAAGTACTCGATAAACGCGTGAGGATTTGTTCGTGGAATTAATAGTGTGTAACACTCGTGTCGAGAGAGTGTAGCGACACCCCTCCGACCATTTGCTATTTACAATAATTGATGAGAGTGCGCGATTGGGCTTAAGTATAAGTCGGGAGTTGCGTTTATTCGTCGACCGTTGTGAAAGTATAGGTACTATCAGTTTTGATAATAATTAGTCGTCGATTATATATACGTTTTTGAAACGAAATTAACGGCTTATCGTTTTCCAACGGAGAATTATATTATTCGAAAAAGAAACGAGAGGAGAAAATCGATTCTGAATATCACTGGACGTTTCGACGGCATTTAATTCGAGAAAATAGTGTTAAGTATTATTACGACGATAAAAGAATAGACGACGGACATTTCAAACGTGCGATTACCGTGTTTTTTCGTATAATTGTTTTATATTGTTCTGGGGGGAGGAGTTATAATCATAGGCAGATTTCCGTTAATTAAATTCGGTTTGAAAAAAATCTTTTTTTTTTTTTTCGTTCACAAATTTCGACCTTTATATAATAATTTTGTTTCAGTGAATACGAACAGTATATATTATAATTCGATTAATTTATTAGAAGTGTACAACTGGTATTTTTCCAACGTTTACAAATTGTATTTTCTATTTGAATAACGTTTTTCAGAATTATTTCAAGTACTCTGAAAAAATAAAACACAGCGAGTACCCAAATGTCAATTGTATATAACACATGTATATGCGCGAATTATTTTACGGAAAATTCAACAGTATTATTTTGTATCAATACTATCAAAGTTATACTTTTTTATATATATATATATACATGCTAACCAGTACTGTGAAGTAGAAATTTAAACGTTTTAATGACAAGCTAAAAAAAAAAAAAAATCGTAAAATTAATTTAATCGAAAAATTCAATTATAGGATCGAATGTCTCGTCAAAACGTTGGCGTGTAAATTGAAACTCGGAAATAATAACAATATTATAGTTTTTATAAAATAAAATATACGGTAAATTAAAACCTAGTAAAAAAAAACGCGCGTATTATATTGACACAAATGTAAAAATTAATTTGTTTTACGTTTTACTTGGGTAATTGCTGTCTCTTCTTTTTATCTGTTCCTGACGACAATACTTTACAATGCATAATATAGTGTTGGAAATATTTTAAAGTATATTCATTTAGAAAATTAACATAAAATCAGTTATTGATTTTCTTCCGACCTTTATCGGAGGCAATTTTTCAATTATAGAAACGATAAGTGCACCTGATGTACGAGGCGATTAGAGCGCATTATAATTTTTAAAATAGCAGGTCACTATATAGAGTACGCCCAATTAATTTATATCCTTTATTTTTTTGTATCAACTAAAATATTTCAATTTTTATGAAGTCCTCTATAGTATATCAATTATTCATTTATATTTTATACATATTTATTTGTTTATATTACAATAGTTACAAAGTGTTTTTTACATATACATTATTTCAACGAAAAAGTTATAGGTAAAGTTAGTAGTCGAAGACGACAAATTATTTTGTATTTTGTTGTACTTTCCGAATACGTATAGTTTGTATTTTTTTGATACTTAATCCGTGACGTTCGAGGTAGTGTATATTACATTACGTTATAAACCCTTAAGTGTGCGGAACGTTTTTGAGAATGAATTTCGCGCTGCAACTTTTATTCGCGGAATGCGTGTTGTTGTTAACAAATGACTTAAGAAGGCCGATCGCACACCAAAAGAGCAAAACTGCGCGTGTTAGTCATTTTTGTCTTAGTCGATTAAAAACAATTTGTTTTATATATGCGCATATCAGTTAGTCAATCAAGGCAAGACGAG
Organism: Slavum lentiscoides; assembly: GCA_032441835.1. Lineage (NCBI taxonomy): Eukaryota > Metazoa > Arthropoda > Insecta > Hemiptera > Aphididae > Slavum > Slavum lentiscoides. The sequence goes on along the minus strand of CM063714.1, from coordinate 15,226,030 downwards.
ACGAACTGTACACAAAAAACGAATTATTCATTCTTGTTTTATTGTGATACTAATGAAAAATAGAGACACTTCAGACGGCATCAATCATGAATAATTGTTTTTAAAACAAAAACGTTTTGTTTTGACTATGTCTTATCAGTGTGCGTATGCGATGTAATTTCCTATGTTCTATTTTTAACAAAACTGCTTTAACTAACACTGTTCTGCTCTTTTGGTTTGCGATCGGCCTAACATTATTGCTCCGGTAAATAACAATTTTTAAACGTACGTTTCGAGAAAATTTCGCTTGGGCCGATTTATATTTGATTAGTGCGCGCGCTGTAATTAGAAATGCGTACGATTTATTTGATAAAACCGAATCAAAGCGAAACGGCAATGGCGGTCGAGGAGAAGGCAACGTTTGAACTCGATTTTATTGATTAGACCGTTTATTATTGGATTTTGCCATTTATCATCGTGAATGTTTTTATCCGTTCGCGTTCATACCCGATTTCCTATACCTACGTGTGATTTTACGTGTAGAAAACCCGATGTTTAGATCGGGAAATTTTTCAACGTTTACGGGGCAAAACAAATTACAGTAAATTAATCGAAATGTATATAAAAATTTTCACAAAAATTGTAATTGATGGTTTACTTTTGGACATAACTTCCGCACATACGAGTATAATATATAATGGAAGAATTTCCAAAATTTATCCGTATACGGATTTCAAAAAGTTTGAACTCGCTCGCATGTCTTCTTCAAATCACAACACCGGTCTGACGATCTCTATGTTCTATGTATCTCATATTCCGGTTGTTCCCAACCGGGGGGAATTTAGATACTGCAAGGGGGGAAATATAGTGATGATGAAATAACGACAATTTTGTCGTTAAAATAATTATGCCATTATACAATCGGTAAAATTGAAAAACAATAAATTAAATTTATTTGTACGGCTAACTAAAAAAAAAATATAACTCATCTAAATTCTAATTTAAAGGGAGACGTGAGATTTTTTTAAAACTTACATGGGGGACGTAGAATAAAAAAGGTTGGGAACCACTGTCATATTCGAATCGAACACGCCTATCGTATAAGAATAAATAGTGCCGACCACCATCTGCGATCGCGTGTTTTATAGTGGCCACATTTATAGATAAACATTACAACGTTCGCGGCCCATCGCCGCGCCGGGCCGCGTATTTACATACCGTATCCGAGTTCGGCCGCGTATGGCTAAAACGCGTTGTGATTGGCTGTTGTCACAACACAGTGGCGCCAACCGACTTCGCCTACTGTCATCGGAAGGTTGGTGGTTTTTTTTTTTACACACACACACACACACTCACTCTCGTATGCGAATATTCTGTTTAAAAACTACGAATCGATTCGCATTTTCGCGCTAGTCCGCCTGTGCGTTCGCGCCCGATTTTTTTAATAAAATAATAAAATTATGATTAAAAATAAATAGTCTCTTTTACAACGTTATTTTTTATTTCAACTCTGTTATTATATAGTATTAATGAAATGAATATTTGTTAGCATTTAACGAAAATATTTATGTAAAATTTGTAAAACTGGTACTTGTATATTTATGATAACAGGTACAAGTGATAAAGACGTATACGTATGTTATCGCGCATAAAAACGGCCAATCACAACGCGTTTTAGCCATATGCGGTCGAACTCGGATACGGCATGTAAATACGCCGCCGGGCCTTTCCCCCTAGGGTGGCCTAGTGCGCCGACGGTCAACGGCAGACGGGCGTTTATATCGTTGTTAAACCTAACCGCGTACGGGCTTCGTTCGAATATTAATATTTTGTAATTCCTACTATGTACCTAATCGTCGACCCGAAATCCGAACGGTTCTCCAGCCGCCGGTGCCTGGCCAATAAATGCGCGCATTACGTTATATTTTTTTACCCACTACTCATTGAACGACACACACGTGCGTTCCCCCCGGAGCGAGTTTTCACGCGTCACCTGCACCGAGCCGGCCGGTCGGACGGCGGGGACGTGTGCGCCCCGGGAACGCGCGCGTATATGTTTTTACGTGCTCATATGGACGCGTGTCGTCGTGTTCCCTCGGGATTTCTTTCCCGAAAATGCGAACACACACACACACACACAGGCTTCGGCCAGAATTTACGATCGGCACCGTTACAACGGTCACGTACAAAGACACGCACGCGCCCACACCGCATCGCGTGAGTTCGTATACCGCGGTGTTCCGGGCCGGTAGCCGGGAAGGCGACCGATTATGCCGACAAAAACGAAGCGCGCATTACACGTGGTATTATCATAGGCGCAATTTGGGGGAGCTTGGGTGTGTTTAGCACCCCCAGTCTTGAAATTAGCACCACCAATTTTTCGTCGTATTTATTTAAGTTTTAGTAGTTATTATGTACACAATACGCTTACATACATATTATAACAATAGTTTTGTTCTATGATATTATTTAAACGAATAATCGTGTGATGACTAAACATATTATGTTGTCTTACAGACTGGTCAAAAAAAAAAATCAAAACAATTTAAAATTCAGACGATTTTATAAATTTATAATATAAATAATATGCTATTAATAAAATTTGATTAGTGTGGCGACTGGCGATAAAATCGTTCAGACCGTTCGACGTTCGGCGAAAACATCACAGCGTGACAACATTCAAAGTACTATTTTAGTTTTATCACAGATTATCATCGTTATTGAAACAGACCTTACCAGTCAAATATTGGTATAAACGAAGTAATAGATATTTTTCCTCAAAGTGAAAGTAGAATGTTATTATTATAATAAGTAATAAAGTGTAAACTCAAAATTTAAAATTAACTTTGATTACGGTTTAATAATTTATATGTTACGTTTATCAATGAATGTGTAATTACTGTAATTAAATAATAATATACTTTACAAAGCGTCATAGCCATTACTTAAATATGTAATTGTTTAATGGTCATTGAAGGGTTGCAGATATCGATAACTATGTCGATACTACTATCGATAACTCTATAAAATAACATGAAAAATCGAGGGGCTTCAGCAACCCCAGTTTTTTCAGTGAAATTGCGCCCCTTGCATATTATTATTGTTCGGACTGTCGTGATGGTTTCTATAATATATTACGTTACACCTTAAACTCGTCGTTATAATTACAAAAAAAAAAAAAAAATAATATACCTATAGTAAGTTGGCGAGCCGCAGGTTGTTGTGCATGTCGTTTAAACGAATCGCTCGGATAAAGATATTTTAGAGTTTTTTTTTTTTTGTATATTTGAAAGCGATTATTGCGATCATTTCATTGCGATAAAACGATTCTACGCGCTGAGCTTCGGTGTGTAATGTAGTTTTATTATTATTATTATTATTAATAACAGTATAGTTTATAAAATGTAAAATTTTCAAAAAATTATTCTCGGTGAATACAGTTAACAATAAGCTATATGTCTGCTAAAAATTTCCAGACGCTAGGACTGAGATTAGTTTTGTACAAACGTATGTAATTTTCGAATGATAAGGACCTTCGAACGGAATAAGTACGTAGAGGCATAGGCGTGCGCAGACTTCTGAGTCGGGTATGGCTAAATTCGATCTGACCACCCTACCCCTCCGCCGCTGTCACGATCACACAAGAAAAAAATGATAGAAATTTTCACTAAAAACTTCGAAGTGACTGGAAAATGTAAACAATCATTTTTCATTATTTCACACATACAGTTCATCAATATCGGTTTAAAATTTTATTAAAATCTAATAAAACAATTCAGAACATAATATACAAAAAAAAAATAACAATATTGTCAATTAACATTAGTATTTATTTATTATTATAAATTATTCATTGTGTAATTTTCTAATTTCTATATAGTGTCTCGGGTAAAGACTCAGGTAGCCCAATCAGCCCTAACCGTGCGCACGCCTATATGCGCGTAGAGGTTATAGGTTAAGCGTACGACGTATTCCATAAACATTCTCGTCTCTCGTGTCCAATGAGAATACGCAAATACGTTTTCGCTTGGCCGGACTATGAGGTCGACGTTAGCTTGGGTTAGGTTTCACGAAGCTAAAAAACAAAATTTAATTAATTCGCGTTTAACGCGGTTTTACATCTCGAAACTCTCATTAAAGTGTATTCGCAGCGATATAAAATCGTATCTTCGGATCACTACGAAAAACGAAAGAGGAAATTAGGAGAAATATTTTCAAAGTTTTATAGTCGAGTGTTTTCTATTAGAATGTATTGGATCATACAATCGAAATATCGTATAATCGTATTTAATAGATTTTCTATATACAATCGAAAAAATCAAAAATTCAACGTTATTTAAAAATATAAATTAAATGAAAATTTTATCGACTAATTTATATGTATTTTTATTATTACTATTTTGTATACTTAAAATAATATTAATCGTATTCATTTTAATTGGTCAATTGAAAATTGACGAAGCGAGTGTAGTTATATGCACTTACACATAAACGTCAAACTGACCAAAAAAAAAATGTATAAAACTTATCTTAAAAAAAATATTTGGTATTATTATACAAATTATTGTTTATAAAATTTAATTTACACGCTAACGTTTTGACATATAATCTATAAACGAAATATTATCGATCCTATTCTAATTTTTCGATTAAATTAATAATAATAATAATAATATATAAAATTATTCGTAATATAAAGATATTAATTTGAATACGTTTGCAGTATACATTTAAAAACGTATAAATATGGATAGTTGATGAAAAATTGAATTTTCCGTGAAATGATTCGTTCACGCATACACGCATACATTGCCTATATAAGTTGGCATTCGTATATACACTATACGTGTTTTGATTATTTTTTCAAAATACCTACTTAAAATTCTGAAAAAAAAACGTACTCCGAATACACGGCATACAATTTACGAACTTTCAGAAAATATGAGCTGTATATTTGAAATAAATTGATTGAAATATAATATACTGGCCATTGTCCGCGGCTGAAACGAGTACGGCATATTATTATATTATTATATAGGTAGGTCTGCTAAAATTTGATAGTCAAACGATTTTTCAAACCGAGTAAAACGTATTGTTATACTATCGTGCTCTTGCATTTCCTTATTTGCAAAAATTTTACGTTTAAAATTTTTTTTTCTTCTGAAACCGATATTATACATCTTTTATAGATCAGGATTGATTCGATTTGATTTTTATCGGTTTTACGAATCGCGGTGTGTCAAGATTTATCAGAGGATACGGATTAAAACAAAAATTTGTCTCGTTTTTTTTTTTTGGACACGAGATACCGACGTATCAGAACATAATTGTCTCGTAAAACGCGGTAAAAATTCTCTCGTTCTGTTAGCATATACTATTATTTAAGCGTACATAATTTATTTTTTGGAAAACGAAAAATATTTTTATTCGCAGGAATACGGTAAAGTGGCGAAATTTTATATGAGAAGAAAGCTTTTAACGAAAAATTGATATCCCCCGTGTAAACCGTAATTCGTATACTGAAAATAGTGAAATGCAAACAAATTCGCATAATTTAAAACAGCCACGTGATACGCGGACCTTTGCGAATATTAAGTACGCGGCACGGTGTGGTTATAGCTGTTATAATAATATTATCGTGTAATATTATGTACGGCACACAACCCTTTCTGTGTAGCAAACAATTAATAACAGTTACGCTAAAGGAAATCACGCGCTCGTCTAAGTAAAATGTAAACGCCATCTTCGCGCCTGTGTGTATGTGTATACGAGAATATTATAATATCTTATCGTTCCCACCGTCGACCGGCAGATGTAAAAATTGTTTTCAATCATTTGCTCGACATTGCGTTTCCTATAAACGATAACGCGTTAACATATTATTATACGGTCTGTGTAGAAGCCTGTAATATTTATTATTGTATTCGAGAAAGTTTACTACAAAAAGAGGTACAAATGGACTCCGTTGTTCACTACAATTATTTAATAATAATAATAATAATAATAATAATAACAAATCAAAAAAAAATCTACGATTACGGCACGCAGTGGTGTAGTCAGGATTTTTTATTTGGGGGGCGGGAGGGGTTTTTTATATAGAGGCTTAAAAAGGATCTTCAAGAAAAATACCTGTTATTAAGGTTTATTATGTTTATGTTAATTGCTTACCATGTTATGTAGGTATTATTAAATTTCGGAGGGGGCTACAGCCCTACCAGCCCCTCCTTCTCTGGCTACGCCACTGATGGCACGAGTAATAATATTTATTTCATTTTTATTCTTTATACTTTGTGTTATATAAAAATTATCATATGTACACTTCAGAACGTATTTCTAATTATACATTACGTTCTAATAATTATCGAATGATACGTAATTTAGAATAAGGAAAAGGGTAAAAATTTCAAAATTACACTGACTACATCGTATGTATAATTATCAAAAATTCACTTTATTAGTGGCAATTGTATAAAATAATATATAAAATTATAAACATCATCGCGCGTAGTATTATATTGCGAGTTTCAAAATTGTTGGTTTACGTGGATTCTCAATAAAAAAAAATTAGTTTGTTACAAGATATTCATTAAAAAAAAAAAAATTCGAATAAATGACAATTGATAAGAAGGTGCAGAATAACGTGTGTACTGTAAATTTTTAATTTAACTTGAAAAATAATAAATGACTATCCTTTTTGCTAATTTTTCGAATCTCGTGTCACACGGAAAGGAGTCAAGTCGTCTTGACCGAAACTTAACCCGAATTACTTTCCTATACGGCAATGAAAAACGTGTGGTTCTCAATCAAATATATGACGTGTTTTTTTCTTTTCCTATAATTAAGGACCACCTAAATATTCTATGTATAAATTTATGAGGTATCCTCGGATACTAAAAAACCGTAATTTTAATAATTATTGTAAAACCCGATTTACCGAATAAAACGCAAATATATATATATATATTTTTTTTTTGGTTGTTTTTAGCTCTAACAAAGTGTTAAATTACACAGTTTTAATATAAATTGTTCACCTTCTAATCAGGAATTTCGTGTTTTGTATTGTTTGCCGGAAAAAAACGATATTATACGCAGCGTATAAATTTTTCATGTTTGCGCGCTTCTATTGTTTCACGCAGCAATAATTATGAAGCCATATACACGGGATACGTAGATTTATTGTATAAAATTCGCGTATACGGCGGCGTTTCCTTCCTATATATATATATATATATATATATATATATATATGATGCACACGACTGATTTCATTTTCACTTTCACGTTTTTCTCAAAATGTAATTTCGACATTTTCAGGTTATAATAATCGCACTGACGAAAATATATCGCGGCTTTGTGTCTATGTGATTATACCACAGACGCGTGAAATTGCCCTGCAGTTACAAGTAGTAACATAAGTCAGGGCTAAACTTACTCACCTGCACACTAACTCACTAGCCAATTAAAAAAATTAATTGTAATTTGAAGTTTTCAATACAATACACGTAAAATGTTTTATTCTATTTAAATTTTACAATAAATTTAAGAAAACGCGGTAATAATAATTGTGTTCATTTCGTATAGGTTATTATTATTCCTTCACGAGGAATGCGCAATTCGAAGCTAGTGCTTGTAATGGCATATTGTATATGCCATTGTATGGAACGAAGTCTGGTTTTCATTAGTTTAACTCTCGAAAAACACCGTCGACACGATGCACTATAGGTGTTAATGATATTTTTAGAACGGCATGTAAATTGGAGAACTTTGTTTAAAAGTTATTTAAACTAAAATGTTTAAAAACGTTTCCAACGCTTTCTGTATTTGTACACAATATTGTGCCTATAGTGTGGTGGGTGTTTTCACCCTCAGTTTCTTCTCCTCCGTCACCGTCTTCAATGTTAATACTCTTACCTTGACGAATGTCTTCTGGCAATTGTACTGCAGTATTTCTTTCTAGTAGTGCGGATATGATCCATGTGCGAATTGTCAGTATTCCCGTTTCAACGTTTCAAAATCGACGAACTCGTCATATAATTTCACAAAGGAGGTAAAAAGCATTGTCTGGTAACGTTTGATAACCTAATAACGTGATCGCTACGATTGCGAACAACAAATAAATCGTAACATCTTCCACACATATTATTTGTATAGTTCGTCTCGACGACTCGATATCCACAAACAAATCCAATCCACTAATAAATATGAGGTGAGACGAATCAGTTAATAAGGACGTGTGCCACTTGTTGTAGCTGCTGGTGAAACGAAGTAAATTATGATCGTTTCGTGAAATGGATTACGACGATAAACAAGCGTACCAACCGGGCAACAATATAGGGAACTGCGTGTACAGAGAGATTCTTTAAAAGCGCAAGTTCCATTTAATATGCGTTCAAACTCGAATTTATAGCGAAAACGTAACAGTTTTTTTTGGAAAATTTTTTTTTTTATTATTATTAAATTCACACGTACGCATACTTTACCGCGTCTCACGATATTTTTTTTTACAAAAACGCGTATATTTTCACGCGTAGGTGTGTATAATGGCCGTTATCGTATAACGATTTTGCAATCGCGGCATTCGTCGGGATCGACAAAGTTTTTTTGAATTATGACGATTCGTTTAAGTACACAACAACAATAGTTGTTGGGAATTTTATAATTTTATTCTCGATAATATACGCACTATACGGGGTAATACTTTTTTTTTTTTATTTGCATGTACTCGCGCGATCGAGCGTATATTTTTTTATACACACCGCGAACACAAGGGGCGTTGGCATATGATTTTAATAGCAGCGGCAGCGGGGAGTTTTTAGATGACATGTAATAAAGTTAAGTCACATTTTTCACCTCCCCCGCGAAAGTTTTAATGGACGTATTATTTCGTGCTGGCCTTTTTCGAATATCAAATCATTTCAAACAAAGCAAAAACACGTTTTACGCAGTTACGCGTGTATGTGTTTTTTTTTTATTTTTGTACGCTATGTAATTTTTTTTTTTTTCAATAAAACAGAAAAAGATTATCGGGAAAACGTTAACAATCGAAATAGATTTGTGATAATTGTTTTTTGCGCGACCGGCCTTAATCGTATCGCACTCACGTATCACAATCATAATGCGGCGTCTCGTTCGGCATATAATTCCTAACAGAGAGGCGAGTAAAAATTTAAATCAACTTTTTTAATGTTATTTAATTTGCTGAGTAATTTTCTGTACGTTACCTGATTATCTTGTGCTTCTTATTGAAGGTCGAAATGTTATACGAATTACAATAATTCAATATACAATTATTGTTTATGACAGGGAAAAATTTCGAACAATGTATTAGATGAATTCGTCTTACGAATATTGATTGTCTTGATTACGTATATTTAGAGTATCCACTTAGTAAAAACGATTGTTTGAGTATTTTCTTTTTGTTTAACATTTTGTATTTGTACGTATGAAAACAAATAAAAATAGTACGTCTGCTTTATTCGATGTACGGAAATTGATTTGAAAATGAATGGGTTCAGAGTCGTTGTAAGGTGTACGAAGAAAGTTAAGGGTTCTCCGCCAACATGTTATTAATTTATGCAGAGAAAATAAAACTACTAAAAAAAAAAATGAAAATAGTATACGTGTAAATTAAACATTTAAAAAAGAAAAATGTTTTCCCTAACATTCGAAATGACTGTTATTTGGTCAATTTTGGGTTTAGAATCTACTTTTATAGATCCAAATGACTTGAAAAAAGTCGGTCGATCCAAATATGGTATTAATAATAAGTGTTGCCGTTGAAAAAATACAAGATATATTGCGTCCTCCGAGTGAGTTGAAAATTTCACAAAATGTGTATTTCAGAACCTCCTATTTTAATCTCCACAACACACAAAAACTTATTTCAATACGAGGTCACACGACCGAAATAATCGGTGTTATCGGAATATGAGGAGTTTGAAATGTGGTGCTACAGAAGAATATTAAGAATAAGGTGGACTGAGATAATAACAAATGAAGAAGTGCTAAATAGAATACCGGAAAAAAAAATGAATGAAATGAGTGGAATGGCCATATAATTAGGTATGAAGGTCTACTGGAATTGGTTATGAAGGGAAACGTTGTTGAATGGAGAACCACGTATGGAAGACCTAGACTGGGACATATAAAACAGATCACGAATGATCAAATAACCGATTCGTATTTACAACTGAAGAACGACAGAAACGAATGATGCAGACCAATCTGAGAATCGATGAAGACCCGAAAAAATGATCACACTATATGTATGTATAAGTATACCGAGTGTACACAATGATTTTTACTGACATTTGTCGTTTGAAAAATCGTATTATTTCTTTTTCTCTTTACATTTTTAGGATTGCTTAAAGTATATATATCCATTATACGAAACACAGAATATATATATATATATATATATATATATATATATCGAGAATAAGTATTGATGCGAGTTGAACTGTATATATAATAATAAACATATCATTGTAAAACCATTCAAAACATTCTCCGCTTCGCTCATATTCCTTTATTTTATACTGGTACTTTTATCTTAATACGTGGCTGTGTATATATATATATATATATATATATACACACACACATACAGACACAAATATATATATATATATATACATAGTCACTGCTGTGTAATAAATTGGCGTATTTTTTCTTTTATGGAAACGATCGTCATTTATAATATCATCCTCACGTTTTAAAGATTTGACGTCTCGAAATATCATTCATTTGCGTAGCGATCAACTCGTAATAATATTATATTCGCATAATCATTTCATTTCGTCGTTGACGTCGTAGTTGCCACCTTTATACAGAAGACGTGGGAAGTGTTTAAACGGCCCGCGCTGTTTTACTCTTGTTTAAACCGTTCTAACCATTCTAGCCTTTTGAAATCTACTTATATAAGTACGTTAAAAAAAAAAATAGTGAACTTCCATTTCTTATCCACGTTATTGTGAACTACGAAGTCTTGGAATATTCATTTTTGCATTCGCAAACGTTATATTTTATCCAAATAGTGCTACAAATTCACTTTTCTTCTTCTTCTGAAGAAGAAAAATATTCATGATATATTGGCATTTGAACTGAGCAGCATTTATCGTGCCCTATTTCGTAAACCTATTTCACGTCTGAGGTGTAACATATGTGTGTGTGACGGGTAATGTTAACACTTGGATAATGTTGACATTAAACACTTTGGCTAATGTGATTATATAAGTTTATTATTATCCGACTAGTGTTTTTTTAAAAATTTTATACGTTTTCGTTACCTTTTTGTATACAGTTTTACGTAGTGAGAATCGTCGAATTACGTTATTTAAAATTACGATTATCAAATAATAATAATTTTTGAATTGGTTAGCTTATCTAATCTATTATCACGTTTTTTTTGTTAACTTAAAAATCTGTAAGATTTGTCATTTAACACTAAAAGTTATGAATTAGAAAAGAATGTTATTAAAAGAATATTATCAAATATGGAAAGGATTTCATAACAATATTATTGAATTAAATTGTGGGAAAATTATCGATTGACAGACGGTTGCGTTTATATCGTTGTTTAAGCTAACAATAATAATATAATCTATTACTGTTGGAAAAAAACCGTTATTATTATTAATAATTTTGATAATTTAAAAAAATAAGGTTTAGTTAAAATTAATAGTATCAATAAAAATAAACTATTAACTATTCATCAATAGGCATAGGCATATAACTTCGTATCTTAGATGACAATTTCCTAGCTAATTAGTCGAGATATTACGTCAGCACAACACTGATTTTCGATATTCGGACGGCACCGAAATTTGTTTCTCGCCATACAGGAAAATATTGTATACTCATACGTGCTGCTGAGAGTACGATTTTTTTTTTAAACGCGCACAACTTTATTGAAACGTTGTCCTTTTCCGGAATTTAAATTTTTATAAATTTGTCATTTCGCTCGTGAAAAATAAAAGATTATTAATGTAAATAAAACATTTCAATTCGAATGCCGTTGTAAGGAGTTGGCAGCATTTTTGTTTTTCGCATTTCGTCACAGCAACAGACGAACGATTGCTCGCGTACTTTGTAATGAAATAATTTTTTCTTTGTATACATACAATTTTAACATATTATTATATTTGTGCCAACCGAAAATGCTATTTGAATAATAAACTCGGTTTTGTTAGAATTAAAGCGCGAAAAAAAAGAAGAAATGAGACGAAACGACTGGGGTGGGGGTTTTTGGCATATTGTATTGTGCTCGCAGTTATAATTCACCGACAGCGTCTTCGAAGTTTAAATCTGTCGATCGGTGCGCCCGTTTTTATACGTAAAAAAAAAAAAACAAAAAACCGTAAGTATTGTTTATTTTGCTTTTTTTTTTTTTTAATCGGATTCACGCGAGTAACGTCATCGAAAATTATTGTTTCCTTTTCCTAAAAGGAAAAAAAACTCACACTCCGTGTGTCTAATTGTGTTTACAAAAATACACTTCACCGATTCTGTAGGTTTTTTTCCCTGATTCGGTGATTAATTCGAGAATGTCGGATGCCTGGAAATGTAAAAAAAAAATATGTGGTCTCTATCAGTTTGCTTTCACCCGTTGTTTTTTTTATGGACAATACGAGCAAATTATATTATAATAAAAAAAACTTTATTTTTTTAAAGATTTAAGTTACAATACAGTATAAATCGTATTTTGGGTTTGGAAAATAAATCTCTTCACGTGTACGTCGGAGGACGATTGATTATTTTAATATGCGATATATAATAATCATAGTTTTTTTTTTTTTTTAGGTTTTCTGAAGCCATTCGACGAAAACGGCTTAGTTTATATTTACATTCATTTTCTAATGAAAAAAGAATTATTAGATCATATTATATACGATAATGTATCAAAATATGGGGTTATATAAGAAAAAAAAAAGATTTTTTTTTTTTCAAACGCTTAGCGGAGAATTTCGTAGTACGTTGGGACGATGCGTTTTTAATATAGCGGTGACTCAGAGTGTTTTAAACGTTTTCATCGAGTCGAAAAAAATGTACGTTTTGTATATATATATACACACATAGGCAATTAAACGCGGTAAAAATATTCAAAAGTTAATTAAAAATTCGTCATAACGTATTCTCTGTGAGATATATATATATTGCGGTATTAGAACAAACGTATAAACCACATATCACACGTTATTGTAAAATCACAATACACTCTTATAGTCTTACGGCTAAAGTCATGTGTTTTTTTTTTCCGAGGCAGATATTATATATATCTCAACGTAATTCAAGGGACGTAAAAAAAGATTTTGGTACACGGTACAGCAGAACTTGTTGTCGCGTGTCACACCGTTGGGTTAAGTTAGGTTAGGTTTTCATTTATAAGTGGCGTATCATCAAACGAAAAGTCTCCGTCGCTGTATAACACAATAATAATATTACGAGCCCCCGCAATGGATGGCGGTTAGGTTAACACTATACAGCAGCAGCAGCAGCAGCAGCACGCAGCTGTCTCTCACCCCGTCTTCGTCCGAACGGCGAATAACACGCTCGTCGCTTGTCGCCAGCAGAGACGGTTATATATATATATATATGAATCCGTAGACTATAAAATTTCCACAACACAATAAATCCGAGTAATTTAATTAAATTCACCCCGTACGTCTCTCGTGTATAAACGATCGGAAAACGACGAGTGTCAATTGTGTGAATACAATACGAATATGTGAATATTAATGTCGAATCCTTGCCATTTTGTGTCCAAAAATATTTCGTTTGATTTGATTTCGCGCCTTGAACACAAGTAGAATGATGTCGTTCAAAACTTGTAATAACGATTACTACCTACCTGTCGTAACTGCGAGAAAATTTAAAAAGCTCCGTTAATAACGAAAGGAACGCGCGTTTTTATATTTTTCCCCATTTCAACCGGGTTTTCGTGGTGTATGCTCCGACGAAGTGAATGCCGTTCTGATATACTTGAATTTTCAAACGAGTTATTTTCAAAATTGTCCCGCAATATTTTTCGAGAGAATCACAAAAGCCTTGGATATTTCGGTCGGGTTAGGTTACATTTGATTTTATGGCGTGTTATTCAAGTCTGTTTATCCATATCGTGCGTGTGTAAAAATGCCTTAACCCGGAGAAAAAACTACCGTGCTCTAACCTAATTTCGAATTTTCGTTAGACGCCTAATACTTTCGATGAAATTCTTTTATTAACGACTATGGTATAAAAACCGTTTTGTTTTTTTCGTTTAGGATATGCTGTATAATCCCTGCTTTACACCTATGGACATTATTCTAACTCGACTACTTCTGCAGCCACTTGAAAATATTGTGAGATTAGGTTGAGGTTGGTTTGGATGACGCTCCGCTTACGGGTTGTTCTTTTCCAAACATAACAAAGGGTTATGTGTACTTTATTCAAGTAGCTCGAAAGATTTTGATTAAGGCGGTTTTGCGTGTAGAGATCTAACTACAAATTTCTTTGCCTCCGGGGGTTCTGGAGGATCGACATTTTTATTCTATAGGTACTATTTTATTCTACTGATGAAATATTAAAAGTAAAAAAAAAAAAAAAAAATTGTTCGTATTTTTTTATTAAGAAGTACGTTTGGAGTCGAGTAGAAAAGTATTTACCATATTATGTACCTTTTATAAAATCCATTTTTAAGACTGCGGTATATGTGGGTCAAGATACTTTTCATTATACGTTTTACCGTATCAATATAAAAATCATCGAGTATGCCTGATCTTATAGTTGTTTGTAATCAGATCGTGTGCGTTCTACGATAAGAAGATTTAATTTTTGTTTGTTTTAAAAATCCCACGTGGCTGCCATTCGAATGGTTTATAAAACGTCCGACAACTGTAACTAACATATTGTGATATTGTGGCCGTTAAACGAATCGATGAGAGACTTTTTAATTTTCACGACCGCTCGGGCGATTTAATTTTATTTTGCAGCGTCGCTCGTGGACAATATACTGTTCTACGCGCCTGGTATTAATGGTACGCTATATATTTTCAAGAAAATAATCGACATTCTATGTATATTATTATTGTATTCAGTATATTATTGTATAATATAATCGTTGAATCGCTTTAATAATACAAATGAAATCTTCTGAAGGAATCGGTTTTTAATTTATCAAAGTTTATTGTTCATATATTCTTCTATATGTATATATTGTATTTAATTAATTTAACACGAAATAAAAGCTTTCGGCAGATACCGGCAATATTATAACTTTTATTATTTTAAACCGGTTACGTGCTCAGCTTCATCTGATTGAAGAGTATACCGATGACATTTTATCGTGTTTCATACTGAGAATTTTTGAAAGTGAAAAATAAATCAATAGCGTTTCCAAACCTCGTGTCGTCTCGTTTTCCAGGTTAAGATTTGCAGGCGACGCAACCGCTTCCTTGCCTTTAACGATTTCCTCTCATATTGCACACACCAAAATGAAAAAGTTTTAAAAGATTTTAATCTCAACCTTTTTGATTGTTCCGCTACTTCTCTCCAAAGAGATTGTAAATTTTCTTTATAATTCCCTTTTTTCTGCAAATGTTCATTTGAAAATTATCCTCAATACATTCTTTTGGGCAATATTAGTATACATTTTTTAATTTTGTCTGTATTGTTATAGTTTTTTTTCTGTGTATGATGTTGTTACGGTTTGCTAATTGAATGTTAAACTTTAATGTACACATGTTTGTAAAATAGCTTAAAAAATCCCCTCACTCGAAATTTGTGTACGCACAGATTATTATTACTAAGATATCGGAACCATAATAAATCATTAATATCAGTTTTTGGGCTCTAAATATAAATCCGACAATAAAAGTAGTATTCAAAACCAGAACAATCGAAAACCGATAAGAGAAATCGAAATCAAAATCGAAACATTTTAATTAGGTTTTGTGTGTTCTAAAAATAAATTAAAAAAGAGATGCTGAAATATTATTATAAAAGATAAGGTGCTCCGTCACTAGACGTCCCTCTCCAGTTCAGGCACTGCTTATTATAATAACGTAAAAGACATTTCGGTTACCTAATTGTTAGATATTATTAGGTTATTTGTTGAAAAAAAAAAAACAATATTAATAATAAATATTTATTAAATTTTAAAACTCATTGCGAGCTCATCGTTTTAAGCTATTTTACAGGACTCGAAAAAAACTAATGGCCGGTGTAATTTCGTTAAAACGTTTTAAGTAGTTTTTAATGAATTACATTAACAATTGATTAAATTATTATTATTTTTTTAGCTCGAGATTATAATGAAATTATTTTTAAAAATTGCAGATTTTCGTTTATAAAGATTAATGCATTTCGAGCTTGAACTTATTTTACGTTTATTCGTAGTCATAAAGGATAAGGAAATGTATATATTAATATAATTGTGAAAATTTATTTACATCATTAACCGGCCGTATTATTACAAAGGTAAATAATTTGATAAAATTACATAAATCCGTCAACTTCGTTTAATTTTAAATGACAAAAAAAATCGTTTCTTATAAATTCACCTCCACGAAAAAAAAAATTAAACATGCTAAAATAATAAACGCTTCGTGTGAACAAGAAATTCTACTAGCTATAACTTCATATGTCACAATGTTTTTTACCAACTTTACCGAAAACGTAAAATACCGAGAGTGAAATTGACACTTACGACTATACGCGGCGTTATTAGTTTTTTCGTGTTAAAAATTAATTATAAATTATAAATTTTAATGTAAGCGACTTTGACGATATTATTAATTTTTAAATGAATAAACTATAAATCGTGTATAAGCATGTGTTACACTAAATGACACGTGAAACGAAGGCAAAATGTTGCACCCATTTACACGATGCCTTTAGTGTTATTCAGTATATCCAATGCGTGTGACACGAAAACAGCAAAAAAACTTGAAGATATTATTTGAAAAATCAAAAATTATAATATTCTTTTTTAACCACCACTGTACTATCTAATGTGTCTTAAATAATGGAACATTTCGAATCAAGTAATAGAATAACACGTCAGTTTCTTTTGAATTTATTTATTTTTTTTAATGATACAGTAGTCATGCGGGTGTTGTGGATGTCGGTTCAAGTGGTATAATTACGAGTAGACAAACATTTAAAAGTTTTATTATTTTTTTAAACTCGAAAGCAATGATAAATCATTATGTACGGAAAAAAAGTATTCTGAGTGACACAAAGTATAGGTTATTATATGAGTAGTTACTTAATACATGAAGTAACACTGGATTAATAACTGGGATCATTTTTATTACAATGAATGTGTATCGATGTAAATAATACACGAAATCAATACATTTTAAAATGTTTGTAGGGAAATATATCTCTTGAACACAATTTTCAATTTCTAAATAAATACATTTTCCCTGTTATTAATGTAAAAAAAAAAGATTTAACACAAAAATTAACATGTTCTCCTAAAATTTAGTATTTAAACACACCAAAAAAATTTCGACTATCGATTTTCAAAATATTTTTTTGCTGAGTGCTAACTGCTAAATTAGGATAAACATCATATACCTTATAATAAATTTTCAATTTTCAGTCATGAAATTGAAATTTTTTTTTACAAAAAAGAACCGGAAATCAATTGGCCCAGAATTTATTGAAAATTTTAAAAATTGCTTCTGTATGTATATTACTAAAATAAATTCAAAGTATATCGAAATATTTTTTTTTTGGTAAAAAAAAAAAACGAAATTATGTTTGGATAAAATCATAAATGTGTCGACAATTTCACCCGGGGTTTTTTTTTTTTTTTTTGCAATTTTTAGTAGTTTTCCATTTACGCTTGGAAAAATTACAAAAAAAAAAAACAAATAACAAACTACATTGTGAAATATAGTACAAATGACTATATAGATACGACATTCTACAGGAAATTGTAGTCGAACTTAAAAGTCGGAGCCATCGTCCTATATATGAAAAAGCGTTTCAGCCGATAATATTAAAAAGAAAAACGCATAAATGTAAAACTCAGAAAACTCGACGTGCCTATACATAGTTTTATAGAATTAAAAATTTCTTTTTATCTTTTAATAAAAGTCCCGTACGTATAGTGAATTTTTGAATAACTTTATGTTTACGCAGAAGAATTATAAATTCTGTGACTACTCGCCGAGTTTAATACATATTTTACTAAATTTTGCTGTTGTTGCCCCGTAAATGTTTGCGACGTTAAATTATTTATTTGATTAAAAACAAACTCTTTTATTATTACCGGGAGCCCTGCTAGGTTAAACGACGATACTCCCCGGAATCACATTATTTATATAATAGGAGTAGGTACTATATGTATGTACTCGTGCGCTCTTAGACGAATCTCGACTAAGTAAACATTTGGTCTGTGAATATTTTAACTTTGGCGCACAAAAACGACGAAAGCCTATATATTATATGCGATTAATAATAACGATTGGACGAAAATCATTCAAAATGCAATTTACGTTTTTAAATAATACACATTTCGAGTACAAGAGTTAGTACACACAGGTCGGCAGTGAAATGGCCGATTTAAAAAATAGATTTCCTCGATAATGGTTAAAGGCAGCTGTTCCCAAAGTGTGCACCGTGGCGCCCTGGTGCGCCGCAATGTCTTTAAAGGGGCGCCGCGCCGCCGACCGTCAATATAAACTATATTTATAATTCTTAATAACTATAAGAATTTATAAAGTATACACTCATATAATTATTATAATATAAATATTTACATGTTATCGACAGTTTTTTATAGTTTTATTTATTTTTATCTAAAAAAAAATTTTAAAAAGTCATCAATTTGATCTAGGGTGCCGTGAAAAAACCTCAGTTTCAAAAGGGCGCCGCGAGTCTAAAAAGTTTGGGAACCGCTGGTTTAAGGAGATTTTGAAAACATTATGCGTTTTTTCAAAACCGTTTGGTAATTTTTTTGGAATAGATTTAAATGACAAGCGCATTATCAGACCGATTCTCCGTAACCGTTGAGACGTGCGGTCGCACGTCGTTGCTGTGGTCCTTCTTTCCCGATACCGATCGGTGTACGCGTACAACACACAATTAAATTCGTCACATCACACTTGTGTGGAACTTGTCTGTAATCGATATTGAAAATTTTGTTTTGAAACTTTAAACAATTTAAATACGTCAGTGTATAATATAATATAAAAATTATTATCATTTAAATATTGTTATAACGAAATTATCAATCATATTATGCTGTCGTTATCGTACGCATCTTTGAAATAAAAAACGAGTTTATTATTTACATTTAAAAATTAAGTATAATTCTATATGAATAAAATCGTAATTGTCTTCGTCATGCAAAAACTACTGAAAATATCAAGAAGTGGTTTGTTTTTTATTTTTAAAATAATTTACGCAGATCGTTTTAGTCATGAATTGAAAATATCCGTGTGGTGGGGTGAAAGTGACAAATTCTTAAAAATACATTATTGATTTTCCATTTACTATTGTGTACAATTCGGCCAACAAATTTTAACAATTTTAACGTATGCACAAAATGTATCTCAAGAAAATTAAGTGAGTATAAAATTATGAGGAGAAAATTGGCAATGGAAAATTTCTTACAGTTGACCAGACTACCCGCGTCCGTGTAATTTTGTTTCTGAAATGAGCTGTTTCCGAAAAACACCGATCAAGTAAAGACTTGGCGTTTTTCAAGATCCTTTCGCCGAATACCAGGGGCAATATATATATATATATATATGTATATTGATTTCCATAGATACCATTATGGTTGTAAGAATTGTTAAGAATTTTTTCTCAGTACGATTTTGTTGCGTAAAAAAACTGAAGACTGTGCCATGTGTAGCCATATAGAAATCAAATTTCAAAATATTGTTGAAATCAAAAACGAATTTAATGCTTATATTTTATTTTAGGTATAATTTAATATAACGTTTCAAATTATAAAAAAATCGCGCGCTTTTTACACTGGATGCCCAGGCATTCGGTTACCGCGATGAAACGCATAGTATGATCGTTCATTACCATTGCGACCCACCATGATTGAATTTTTTGATAACTGACAAAACGCTCATAGTGTGGTTCCAGCCTTTACCAGTTTAAATACAACACGCTATTTTTGGTAAACATGGGATACTAAAGAGCGACGAGAAACTTGCTTTTACGAAAATAACGGTAGTTATGTGGCTGCTCAGCGTTCGTTTCGACCTTAAGCGTCATGATCCATTACCGTCAGCTACGACTATAATGTTTATAGATAATTCATTTTGAAGAAACGGGTTTTGCTTTAAAAAGGAAGGCCGGAAAAAAAAATAGAAAGCATTTATACAGTAGAAAACATCGCTGCTATCAAGAAATGCGATACACTGCTTGTGGTGGAAACCTACGAGGAAGGTACAGGAGTGCTTGTGAAGACCTCGAGGAAATAGTTTTTAAAAGATAAATATATTTCATTCTAAAATAAATTAATAATTGATTTTCGTTCGTTTTTCAAATTGTATCATTGAACAATGGAAATCCGCCATTTTATAGTATACCTTTTAGAATAAGTGGTTGTAAACTATAGTATTTTTTCGTTTTAACGTAAACCGAGTGACAAGAAATGTGCGTGCAAAAACAACTCAAAACTTACGAAAATACGGTGACGAACTGTCAGTTACGCGTTATAATAATAATGTGTGCGTTTGGGGTTATTTTCCTCGTCTGTTATTGAACGGTGCATGCCCGTAAGGACGTTTTCGAGCTAAGACGAAAAAATTTGAAAAAAATAATGATGTGTATCTACCTACAAATAATGGTAAGAGTTACATAGCAGGCGTTGTCAAAATTTTTATTCTCGAATAGTATATTTTTCGTTAGGTTCTAATCATACGCATGTCTTTGACCGTTTGTCATTATTATTTTTAAAATACGTTTACGCTTTATGTTTGTTTTTTTTTGTATCAACTGTTATCTTTCAATGTATTAGACATTGTGTGTGCGAACAGTGTCATTACTGCAAGTGTTGTAGTTTTTGGGTTATCAAATTTGTCTGTAGGTACTCTGCTAAACTTCGATTATTGAGATGACGGAAAAATTAGAAAAAAATCCTGCGAAATCGGTTATAATGTCTTACCCGCACCATCAAATCTATAAGGAACATGCTATAATTTAAACGAACGTTTGTAAATGGTTTAAAAATAGCGAATTTTTACTTAAAGTTCGACCTTCACCGTGCTAAGGGTGACCTGCAACAAGCTCTGCAACATATTAAAAATGTCTAGGAAGTTAAAAAATTCATCAACACAGATCGTCTATGGACCATTGATGAAGTAGGAAAGTGAATGGGTGCTCTGCAGTACTTTCAAACGCATTATCACTCAAAATCTAAAAATGAAACGTATTACAGCAAAATTTGTGACTCGCTTTTTCACCGACTACGACGCTTAGAAATGCGATCACAAAATTGTGTGCGTGGTGTTTAAAAACGAATTGAACAATTCCGTACTTTTCAGTAGACTAATTTTAATTTCGAATCGTTAGTGTCTACTCTAAGTTATTACCTTATGTAAAATATGTATTTTCATTTATTTTTGACTCGTTTATGTTGAAAAATAAATGAAAATAAAATATCATTGGATTTGAGATGAAATAAATAGGAAATAAAATTATTAGAAATCTACTTCCTACGTAACATTATAGAATATAGACACTTAAAAGTACAAATAAGTTTTCGAAATCAAGACCGAGGGCGAATAACAGGAAGGATGTTTATTTTTGGTCTGCTAATTTCAGTTTGTTTCCACTTTTAAATAAGTCTTAACGGGTTCGTGAATATAACGTATACAAATTACAGTGTTCTTCTCCTTCTGCACACGAGAAAATACACAATAAACTTTTTAAATAAGAATAATTAATATAGATGTATACAGTGATAATGCGATGATTTTGTTTTTGTTTTTTAAACCAAATGTCACGGCATATAATCAATATAAATAAACACGGAATTACGGAAATATGAACATGAATAAGTAATACGAAATATGAATAATGCTTACAGAAGTAGAACGCTAAATTCCATTTTTCACTATTAGCCACATATTTTAAAGACTCGCATAATAATTTATGCGATTCACGCAATTTATTATTTCGATAAAATAGTATTATTTTGAATCATTGCATTCGTTCGGTATTCGGTAAATACAATTTGTATTAAAAACACAAATTTCTACTATTTCGCAACGCCTTTTGTCAAAACTAAATTATTAAACCCGATTCCGTATAATTTTTTTTAAGATTTATAAAAATAATTTCTAATAATAAAATAAAATTCGTTAAAATACGTTTTATGTAGAATAACAGTGGCGTGTCCGGTTTCCTTACTACTATCATAAAAAAAAAACACTGTTTCCGCTAGGGACTCCAAAATCGCGTGTTCTCTTTTTACATTTTCAGTCATTTTTTTACATTTTTTTTATTTTCAATTCAAATTCATTACGTTATTAGAAAAAATAAAAAACTTTCGTAGTAAATATAGGCCATCCCGAATTACTCGAATTTTGTAACTGGGTAATTTAATTGCAGTTTACTTACCTCGACTTGGTAAATCCGATGAGTTATAATAAAAATAAAGCGACTTGTTAAGTTATTTAATATTTAGTACTTGTTTGTACTACTTCAGAGTATAATGTCAACTTTTACATTTTTCTTTTTATCACAGATATGGTATGTAAATGAAATATATTTGTATAAGTCAGCGATATATTTTTTGAAACAAAACCATATTTTATTCACGAACCACTTCTACAATATTAGAAATGCGAACGTACATAGATATGGACTAATAATATCGTATATTATGTCCAATGATAAATTATTATTTCCGTAGCATTTAAATCTATCAAATACTACCTAAAGTGTATTTTCCCCGACAATAACTCAGCCGTGTGGTGTACAGTGTACATACATAGTATTAAAATAAAATGATATCATACGAAATATTCAACGTTTATGTCACGAACAGAATACTTGAAAATAAAGAAAAATGGAAAGGAGCCGTGAGTGCTGTGTATATCGGTTCAAGTTCGGCACTTTAACAGAGATTGTTAGATTTTTGTATTATTGATTTAAATTTGAGAACGATCGTAAATTAATTTTACTGAACAGCGTCAGTATAATATAATTATATTATAATGACATAATGATTGGCTCGACAAGATTTTATTTTAATAACGTAATAACAAATGAAATAATTAATTTCACCTAAATAAAACATATTAAACGCTTATAACGTTTTTTTTTTTCGTTGGATCGATTTTTATGAATTTTGAAATGCATTTAGGAACGTATATTTCATATATTCAATATTCCGTTCTTGAATAAAAAAAAAGGTGGCTCTTTAAAGAATTAAAAAAAAAAAAAATTGTCATTTTACGCAAATATTGCCAACAAAATTTTGACTTTAAATGCGTGAATATTTGAAATTTTCAGCGTTGTTATAGAATATCAAACAAATTTCCCGAGCCTTCAGTCGTACACAACTGAAAACTTTATTTATTTTTTAAAATTAAAAATAAAAAACTTTTGGAATATTTAATATGATATATTTAGCTCTAAATTGATCGAGTTATTTTTATATTCTTCGTTTCGTTCAGTATCGAAAAAAAGAAAAAAAATTTAAACTTTACAGGAACGGTATTACGCGTTAAAATCTCACGACTGAACGCGTAGACCAGCTATCGCGAAATCCGTTTTGGATGATTATTGTATAATATAATAACTTTTAACAATAACGGGACAATATATATATATATTGAATTATCTAAAAGAAATAAAAATAAATAAACGATCGTCTCCGATATCTCGTGTGATAATTCAATTTCAACATTTTATTTTTTTTATTTTTTGTATTATATATTATGTAAGTAGAAGACAATAAACGACCAAAATATCAGTTTTAAACTTATTTTTCAAATACGATTATTATCGTTACCAAACTTGAAAACAAAAAAAAAATGTACACGTTATAATATATCTTTCGAATGCGTTTTGTGAATTATAAGTTTTTAGAATTTGTCGAAAAGTTTGACATTTATAACACTCAAAGCCGTTGCGTATTAAAAAAAAAAAAATGAAAATATACGATCATATTCGATTAAATGTTTCGTTTGCGGAAGTTAATTTCGCGTATCTTATATTTATATTGTATCATATTTTGGTGTTTCGTCGTATTTATAATACTATTATTTTTTCCGGTAATACAAACACGCGGCAAAGTTTTGAACATTTCGAAATTGAACACGTTTATATAGGTTAATCTTTTGAGAAAAAGTCACAACGATGATTTAACGTTCAAATCTGTATAATAATTATTATTTTCATCCATTTACTCGATTCGTCCGAATCATAATCAAAATTCGAAATCTAATCCGATTTACGTTAAAATTATCTGTATGAATTGAGTCGACGAAACTTGAAACTTTTTATCACAATAGTAACAATTTTCTGTAAATATATACCGCGGTTAGAGGTGATTTCGATTGAAAAGAATACGTTTCACAATTTCGAACACATACGTTTCTTTTGTACGTATGCACGTCGAGTAAATTTGATAATACGCGAGTAGGTATAACTCGCGCTACGACAACGTGGATATAGTCTCGGCGTGGCATTTTATTTAATATATAATACTTACTACACGAAGAACCATTTTCTCGGCAATTTTATTTTTAGTCGGCGAGAAGGATTATCAGGAATTACGAAGCTATTGATATATTATAATGTAAAACAATTACTATAGCGGATTTTAATTAAATTCAATTACTGTGCAGTAGAGATAATTTTTAAGTAGAAAATTTAATTTTCACGGTACATTTCACGGATGTTTTTTAAGGAATTTTCAGAAACTGTTGAAATATATGCGTATTTTAGCGTGGCGTGTCAACTAGAATTCAAAGGCCATAAACACACTCCGTATAAGCGGGTTATGCGATTCGAACGATTGTAAAGCACTTATAAATTGTCTCTACTGCAAACAAACAGAAAACGTATCAATATTTTATGAAATTAAATACAATTAACTACAAACTATTTGTATGGACTAAAATTCGAGTCGTACCAGTTTTGAATTTTTCTATATACGACTTCATCTTTTGTACCGATATCAATTTTCGAGACTAATTTCTATTCGACAAAAACGAGCAACGAGTCTGAACGTTTTTGCGCCTAAACGTTTATACGCTTGCGACCGAATGAACATTTTTTTGATTTTCAAATCGATTATCGGTTTTTGAATAATTTCGGTTTTGTTTTTGATTTTAATTTTATGATATTGGTTTTACATATTGCGACTATCAATTAGTTTTCGTTTTTGAATGTTGAACTCCGTTTCTAATTATTTTATCAATATAATTATACGATGTTGTTAATTAATAATAAGGTAAAGTTTGTAATATAAAATAATATACTATTATTATTTTCTATTAACAGTTTATTTTTAGTGCTTCACTACACTTTACTGGAAGGAAATTCGACAACATAACTATACTCAGTACACATACCGTTATCGCTGACACGCGCAATAATTTCATCGAAAACAGAAAATAGTTTTTATTTAAATACAATTTATTGAACGTGCAGTACTACGAAATATGGTAAATGTTAAGAAGACAGCACGGATTATAAGTTATAAGTTGACAATAATTATTGACCGAAATTTGTTGCATACGCTATCATTTGTTACCTGCACACGGGCACCGTAGAATCCTAATATTAATTTTGTAATTCAATTTTAATAACCTGTCTTTTAGTTTTAGATTTTGTGTTATATTTTCAGTAAGGTTAACGATTTTAATTTAGCATATCAATATATATATGTGTATATACCTGTATAAGTTTTCTCGACAAAAAATGTGTCTTATATAGAAAAAAAAAATTACACTTTCACGTTGTCACTTAATAATATGAAAATATCTTTATTGCTAATGTTACTAAACTGCAGAATATTACAGGCTAATAATTTTTTTTTTTTTTTGTAACTTACTATAATTTTTATTGTTTCATTCTCAATAATTAAATCGTTATGCGACATTGTTCATTTTCAATATGCCATTATACTCCGGAGGGGCTGGACAATTGTCCAAATCCCGTAAAATCGGGTCAAATGTTTGGGATTCGTTGAAAACATGTTTTGAGAATAGTTTGTATTATTCAAATTAACCATACAGAAAATAATAATTTTTACTAAATATTACAAAAGAGTAGTTCCTTTTTATATATTACTACGTTTTGAAAATTTTAGTTTTTAATGTCAATGTTTAAACCACCGAAATGTTTGTGTACATTAAATTTTGCAAACCCGACGTGTATTATTAAACGGTTTTTTTTTCCTATTTAAAAGAAAGAAAATATCCCAATTTCTTTTTTTTTCGTCACAAAGAGTCGTCATTTTTTTTTAACTATGTAAAAACCGTCGTAATAAATGTAAAATCAGGTATATACATAATGTCGCAAATGTGATTTTCATTTATTCTGTAAAACTTACTCGGTATAACTTTTCGTGTCTTTCGTCGTTACAGGTAACTTAATTTTATGTATATTCGTGATTGTGTTGTGCAAGTTCCCTTAGCTTTTTTTTATGAGAATCTTATTTTATTTTCCAGAGATGTCCTACATTTTTTTTTTTTAATAATATTATTTCAATAAGGTTTTAACGAATTAGCATTGTATTAGAATATCTCCTCTACTCGCAGCTCAACAATATCATTTCGATTTTAATTATTTCTAAAAAAAAAACACAATAATAATAATAATAATTACATCGGTATTACGTTCATAAACACGTTATTTATCTACACCGCAGTAATTTTATAATATTCGTGCCGTGTTGGTTCAAAACTTCCTTATCTTTTTTCCCACGATTACAACATTTTATGAAAATATTATAAGAAAAGGAATTCATAAAGTTAATTTCTGCGAAATACATAGGGAAAATCGAGTAGAATAAAATTAAAAACGTAATTATCATTTTTAGCCATTCAAAATAACATTCATTTGAACGGATTATATACGAATCGATTTGCATTAGATCCTATCTCGTGTCTTTACACTCCATCCACAATACCACCGATGTAGTAAAAGTGTAAAGTTAGATTTTTTTTTCATTTTATTCAAAATATAATTTTGTGAAATTTAACGGAGGGTGCTATAAAAAAAAAATATATAAAAATTGTAAAATTGTGCTGTTACAATAAAACATGTACTTAATATTTTATATTAAAAAAAAAAAATTAGAAATATTGAAAGTGAAATTGAGTGTAGTACGTTAATAGAATCACTCCGTATATATATATATAATCTGCAAGTGCGTAGATTTTATGGGGGGAGGATGGTCCAAAGCAATAACCAGGAATGGCCAGAAATTCAGTCAGAGAATTCATAAAGAAAGTATAATTATATTCGTTATTATAATATTTATAGATAAAAAATTCAATTTAATTACAAAATTTTTAGATTAAAAACATTAACTTTTTTACCGACAAAATGTTCAATAAATACGTTAATAATTGACAAGCTATTAATTGTTACTTTTAAATAATCATTACGTGTAACATTGAGCATTATTACTGGACTATGCCTGTACCATTTATTATATGTACACACGTTACATAAAAATTCCGTGTACCACACTATATAATAGGTAAATGAAAATAAAATTTTCCAGTGAGAGATATTTTAGTGATATTTATACGTAACAAACAAAACGAAATTTTAATTTTTCAGTGTTTAATTTCAATTTTTATCAATTTTGTTGGAAATTTACATAATAATTGTAGAAATTTTTTTCTTTAAATACCAATAAATTCCGTTAGAGCAGTCAAGTTATGAATGTATATAAATGTCACGCGTAACAATATATGTATATAAATACGGTAAATGACGCGTGAAATTGAAAAAAATAATTAATTTAAAAACAAAATGTGTTTGTTTTCGTTAAAAAAAAAAAAAAAACACACAATATTTAACGTATAATTAAAGCAAATTTATTCAATGTCATTAATAATAACCAGAGATAATTTATATTAGGTATGTGTTATTCTAAAAATTTGTACAGAAAAAAATAATAATACTTACTTAGAATTTTATATTTATGACCTGGACGGTTGTTTTCTTATCGCAAAAAAGCAAAAAAAAAAATAAAATGGATGTTTATATTTTACGTTCAAAATCAATTATGCCTAATAAATGCGTTTTCGAAAACATCTCGACGTTTTAATACGCTAGTATAGTATCGTTCGTAATTCTGCTCCGTCGTTTCTGCTTGCCGCGCACTTTGGAAGTAAAAATGATTTTTCGATTTTGAAACATTTCTATACGTATAAACTCAAAAAATACAATTTAAATCTAATTTCCGATTACTCCTTCGTGCTACATACGCGCGCGTGTACGTATACGTGAAAGTTTTCGAACACGTTTCCTTTCTTCACAAAAAGTGATAACCAAAGAAAAGTACATCGTTATTCAAAATAACGACGTATTCCCAAAAATACAGGATCTTTTCGCTTTCTTTTCTAATAAAATTTAAAAAACACCGTTTACCGTATAGGTGAATTCAAATATATTTATTAAGTACACTCGCGTTTACTCAAGAGTACGTCTTAGCAGTGAATGATAATAATAATAAAAAAAAAAATCCAATATTTACGCGTCAATAAAAAAAACCGTTTAATTCCGTATATTTATAACTCAATTTGATATTTTAATGCCAAGCCGACGTTTTAAAATGCACTGTATTACAGCGCTTACAATTTTCGGCTTTCAATCCGGATATTCGTCTGTTTTCGAAACGAAATTTATAGTTCATAAGTTCCAAACGATATGTATACTTACTTGCAAACATTTTTGGAAAAACGACGCCGTGAATTTTGATACGAGCATTTTCGGGTTAAAGAATTTATCGAATACAATATTGTTATGCGCGTCGCGGATTAATTTCGCGCGTTTCCGAAAGTTTAAACAAAGTCAAAGTTATTTGTTGTATAGGTACGTGATATTTTGTTCTTTATCTTTCGCGCGGAAGTAACATAAACACTTGCGAAATGTTATAATATTATACACATTATCGCCGAATACACGATTTGGCTTGAGGTAGTAACGTGTTGTCACAATATTATTGAGAATAATATAATAATAAGGTTGTATCGTGTTATGGAAAACTGATAATGAAAAAAATGATTAAAATTTGATTTGCGACGAGATAACGTATTTGAAATCGCGTATCAATGTCGAAATGAACGCGAAACCGCGACCAGAGACGTATTTAGGATTTTTGAAGCCCCTACTAAGTAATTCTTTTCGCCTTAAAAAAAAAAAATGTTAAAATTCATACGAATAACGACGCAATCTGTTAATATTATTCGACTAAACAATATATTATTTATAATGCGATATTACGACGATTTTATATTCCACGCCTTTTGATTTCGGTACGCTGAATTCATCATAATACTGCATCGTTTTCATGGTTAAATCTGACTGTATAATAGGTATCACTAGATTACTATTAATAAGATCGTCTGTCATAACTTGTCTCTTTATAGGCCACTAAAAGATAGTACAATATATTTATAGACAGTGTAACGTTTAAAAACATTATCAGCGCTACGTAATATTGACGAATTCTACATTATGATTGGTTTTGCATTAGACGTTCATCCGTAACAATAATATTTTTAAACGAAATACAGTTTAAGAGGACACTACACAGGCATACGAAAACGGGCAACGCCCACTGAACTCGATACATAATATGGAACGCGTATTCTGCATACTTCTCCTATATGAAAAATGGACCCCTATAGTGAGCCGCCATATGCATTCCGTTTCTATTTTCCTGTTTTTGTTACAAACTTCGTTATATTAAAATCATCGATTTTGGTGCTCACATTGATACTATAAGCACGTCGTTTTGTGTCCTGTTATCTCAAAGTAAATAATAAAATATGATAAATATCATGGAAAAAACTATATTTCATCGTATTCTCCATGATTCTCATACCTTGTAGAATGCATATGGCGTCATATTTTGATTTATATACGCGTTCCATGTATTGAGTTCAGTGGTAACGCCTGAGAGAATTCATATTTATCTAACCGCGAAAATATAGAAAAAATTTTAAAAATCTTAATGTTTACTATAAAACCGTTTTACGGGAGAAAGATTCCGCGTCAGTTGTACCCGAATTTTCGCACAAAATAAATTACAATATTATATTTACAGAGCTGTTTTTTTTAAATACCTATATTTAATTCTTAAAAAATTACGAAATCTCAAAAAAAAAAATTGTGAAAATTTTTTTTTTTAATGTTAATAACTTAAAGATATTTAAAAAAAAAAAATAGCCATGTTATTGTGTAAATAATATTGCAAATTATTTCGTTGGAAAATTTGACGTCTTAATACGGCTTTCACAGAGTCGTGATGCAGTTTTATTTTTATGAAAATCATAGGAGTGTTTTTAAAAAAAAATAACGCGTACCGTGTTTAACGTAACGTACACTACATGGCGCGTTATAACCGAATATTTTAACAAAATTTCACGCTACGCAATATGTTTAATGGAAATTAAACCGCACTGGCGGTCGTGAAGCCTTCGCCATTTCGCCGCCTCTAAAAATACATCACCTCTGGCCCACCACTAAATACGTCTCAGACCGCGACATAAATATTATACTCGCGCGTAACAAGGGAAAACACGATGTTTGAAGCCCCAATACAAATTCTAGATGATTTTTCACGTACTTTCTCATATATATATATATATATATATATGTGTTATGTGCGTTATACATACCTATATACCGATTTACCGTGTGTGTGATATTTTAATAAACGCTTTTATTAAATGTCCGCGGTAGAAGAAGTATTTTGCCACCGCCGCCGAGGTAAAATTGGATTCTCCCCGTACATTTGTCACGGCCGCGACCAGTGTTGCCTGGCTGCCGTTCTATAATATTTCGTTTTTTTCCCCGCCATCTTCCGTGCGCGTATGAGTAATGTGCGTATTACTGCTGTCGGTTTTCGCCTCCGGTATTTTCTTATTAAACGATTTTAACGCCGATTAACCCGATTGTTGTTATTTTAAGGGTTCAACAGACCTGTACAGTTGTTAGCCTGATATAAATTACAATACAATATTGTTCGTGTTTGACTATACCGTTTTGTAGACATTTATTGTAATGTTATTTACAAATTTTCGAAATTGTTTATAATTTTTATTTCGGTTAAGAAATCGATGATTCTTGTGAAACAATAAGTCCAATATAGCCCACTAAGCATCCAAAATATTGAGCATCCGTTTATAAAGCAGCCAGTCGACGGTTGTCGTGTCTTCAATCGTTTAATCAATCGTCAAGCCGGTTGGCCGCCGTGCAATCGTGCACGTTCTAATGGCTGCCGCAGCCAGAAATTCTTGGCTGCCTGGTGAGCGGTCACCAATAAGCCGCCATATGCCGAAGTGGCTGCCGCAGCCAGGCTGCCTAATGGGCTATAGGCCGAAGAGTGAGTCAGTAGGAATGTCCGATTCTGGCTCTTGTTACGGTGACTTCCTGCAGTCGCCTTGTAAAATGTTGAGGAATGTGCCGCTTTTTAAATCTTCTCGGTTTGTTGGTAGTAGAGGACGGAGTCCTAATCGCGTATATGTGTAATATTTTCAGGGCTCGCAAACGTTATAATAACGTTTTGATTATAACGTTATAATTGCAAAATATCAATTGAAACGAATATCAAAAAACGTAACGGAAAACAATGAACACTAATTTTAAACTATCACAAATTAAAACATATCATTAAACGAAATAATGTATTAACGTTATATATCAAAATATCAAAAAACAAAATATAGAATTACCGTTATTTTATTTTTTTTTCCAATTTACTATGGAAAATATAAGCCTATGGTGTAGGTTTATTATAGTTCTATAATAAGGCTGGGTTCACATGGACGCGTACACGCGTGTCAGCTAGACACGTGTATTGAGATATTATACGGTTTCCGATATGTCTTTCGCGGAAATTCTCTTTCTGCGGTGTGATATCGCGAATTGAAATACTATTTATTGTTACTGGACCTTTCAGATTATTTTTGTTTACTTGATAGTAAAAATTATTCAAAGATACGTGTCTGAGAAGATGTCAGCTAGTCAGAAAAGTTTCCATTGGTAATATAAACAACATTTTAAGAAAAATATTCTGCATTGGAATATAAAGTCAAAAATAAACCAAGGTTCTCACTGAAAAAGTGTATAAAATCATAAAATTGAGGAAAAGTTAGGACTTTTATAATCAATGAAGTTTAATGAAGTACATTACGTTTATGAGATTTGAAAACGTGCTATAGTCTATGAAATATGAATGGATTTATTAATTTGGAAAAAAATCGATATTAAATCAAATAACGTTAAAATATCGATAAACGTAAAACGTAAATATTATATAACGATAAAACTTTCTTTAACGTTAAACACAAATAACCCATAACGTTAAAATATACCATAACGATAAACACAAAAGATAAATAATGATAAAAAACGTTAAAACGTTAAACATTATTATTTTTTCAAATGAGATCCCTGAATATTTTACGGAGATTTCTGTTCGGTAATCCTGCAGTAATTATTGTTGGCGATTGTTTTGGTCGCGAGGTCTGCTGCCTCATTTGCTATCTCGTTACAGGTTATAAATACATTATTATTATTATTATTATTATTATTATTATTATTATTATTATTATTATTAATTATTTTATTATAAATCGAATCCATTAGCGTTTATAGGTATATAATATTATTTATAGCTTCACGCTGCAATACTGGCTGTAAAATTTTATAATAGCGCGCTTGCATACACGCAATACGGTTTAAAATATATTTTCCACGTATCGAATCGAAATATTCAAAAGCTCTCTTTATAACTTATTATTATATATAATATTATGTAAATGAACATCCTCCACGTATATAGAACACTTTACTCACTATATTATATTCCAGAGTGTGCGCGCTCATTCTAAGAACAGATAAAATACACAATATATGTATATTCATATGTATATACCTATATATAGACGCTTCAAAGAACAAATCGAATATTATAACGTTGTATTGTTGTACATCTTTTTTTTTTTACGTGGGCCCAATAACAGTGTTTGGTTCACGCTTGTATTTATTTAGAACCTACAGTGACGTTCACGTGTCGTTATTCCATTGATTCTGTTACTGATTTTTGTCCTTATCCTAACGTGAATGTGAACGCCGAACGACATTAATGCCAGTTTTCGTATTTTAAAAACATTTGAACGATATTCAGGCTATTCAAATTCACTCTTAATAATAATAATAATAATAATAATAATATATATATATATATATATATATCGTATATATACTCGCATAAAAGTACCAAAACGTGTAAATTTAATTCTTTTTTAATTTAAGAAAAATATAATCAGAATTATTATATTTTATATTATGTTCTAGTACTTTTAGTTTTTCTATTCATAATAAACCTGTAAATAATTCATTTTTCATTAATAGAAATAAATTACGATTTTTAACTATATTAATTTATTTGATGCGAATCTATAACTATATATATATATAAATACAAAAAGGGATGATTTTAATTTCGAGATTTTTATGTTCTAAATTGTATTTTAATCGATTAGAACGTAACATAAATACACAAAGTGTAGGTAAGGTATTATAAATGAAAAATTGTGTATAGGTATGTTTTATTACTGCAGACAATTTATCGGCATTTACACCGATAAAATAATCAAAATGAAAGTGGAACGCATGTTTCTTTGAAAATACTACGAATACAGACGTGAACGAGTTTAGTTGTTAAGTAAACTTTCCAAACACTGCAAGCTTTCTAAAAGGATTTTTAGTTTAAAAGTGTAAATATCGATTAAAAATAATTTTTAATATATCGTGTAAGGTTTTATGGTATCGTGTAGACGTTGTATGTAACGAAGAAAATTGGAAAACTAAAGTATTCTGTTTTAAATTTTATATTTTTTCTTAATTAATAATTCAATAACGTTAAGACAGTTAATGGGTTTTCGTCTTACTACTTTTTAGTACTTGCATTAAGTGATGTTCGTATTTAAAGTAATTTTCATTATCCCAAAATAATTTTTGTCGATTTTTTTTTTATAGGTATTACACGTTATTTTATATTTTCGTTTATTATTTAGTTTCAGCGTTAAAATATTCCATTTATATTACGTATTTCAGATTATATGATTAATATTATATTCAGCGTTCGTTTTTATATAACTGTTATTTTATATATACCTATATAATAACTATATAAATATTATATATATATATATAATATAATAATTATAATATTATGTTATTATATATATAATAACTATATAACTATATATATACATATATATAGTGCAGTAATATCTAAATAAAAACTATTGTACAACATTTATTTCGAATGTTTTTATTCAGAAAACAATGCTCACTAATTGTTATTCTCGAAACAAAAGTTAAAAACAATGCGCTTTTGAAAATTATTTAATGACTTTCGAACATATTATTATTATTATTATTATTATTATTATTATTATTATTATTATTATTATTATTATTATTATTATTATTATTATTATTGTTATTATTAGTATTATTTCAAACGACGATATAAGCAAACTTCCGTAGTTTGGGACGATTTAATTCAATGACATTATAGTCTCCTAACTCCTTCTCACATTTGATAATTATCATTCGCCTTCAGAATAATCGAAGTAGCCTCTGTTTTCTCTCGTGTTTATACTGTACAACTATAGAATACGGCAAGTTGCAGGTAGACTTTGTAGAGAACCCAAGATCAAAATTTGAAAGTAGATTGATTTTAATATTACGTATATATATATATGTAATAAATTTATAATTTCGATTGATATCATATTTTATTGCTATTATTTGTTTTTTTTTTTTTTTTATTACTAACAAAAACATGTATTATCATTTTCGTCGATAAAATAAACAATATCGTAATCAGCGAGTTAAATGTGTACGACAAAAATGTTTGAACTCGTTATATGAACATACAAGTGGACGGTTGAAGCAAACATATAGAAAACAGATTTTGACCGAAACGATATTATTTTGGCGTTTGCACGTGCCCAGGAAGAGAACCCATAAAGACGGCGAGTCTGCGCCCGTGAGATGACAAGAAATTCGATTGTCGTCGTGGTCCGATATAAGAGAAAATGTATATTGTGCGCGTGTAAACGTGTAAATTTAGAAACGAAGCAATTTCGCATTTCCAGACGACGGCAATTTCCCGAGACGCAGAGTGTAGGCATACATAATATTAGATTCATTATTATAAGCTCTCTGCACGTGATTTGGTCGCCACAGAAGTATATTAAGTAGATTCGTGCCGTTACATATATTCCTAGTATATATTATATAGTACACAATATGCGTAAGTGTCATTATAATAATATATATAGGTAACTTGGCGTTAACGTTGTTACACTAAAATGTATCATTATTCGCGATATAACTGCCGATGTACCTATATGTGTTGCACCGGCTTTGCAATATTCGATTGGATTACGATCAGCGAATTTCCGCTGGTTCGCACAAAAACCGATCTAAAGATGGTGGTACGACGACGACTCTGTCCTTTGCGGAAACTCACGTGTTCCAAATGTCTAAATGTACTAAAAAACGGTTTTCTATATTTCAAAGTCTATACAACTCGAGGATCCGACTTAATACTTTACCGAAAAACTTTTGAATATAATAAAAATATTATGTAAACTAAATAATAATAATAAAATACGAAGTATAATATTATAACGAAAAACCTCGTGGGAAAAGAAGCAATGCATTTGATTAGGCCGATTTCGGGGATTTAGAAAAAGTTGTGAAGAAATAATTTACTCCGAAACAATATTGTAATTAGGCGTGTGAAAGCAACGAGAATTGTAGACCGTTTACAAAAAAAAAAATTATATCGTTACAAAATTTTTCATGTGAACTTTGAGAACTATACGTTTAGTATTCATTGATGATTCGATTACAACCGATCGTCCGATATGATTCGAATAAAATTCACGGGTTCTCGCTTCCTTCTTATAAAATGCCGTTACCCGTATACCGAAATAGCTCGCGTAGATACCTATAAAACTGCGCGAAAAAGTTACATACTCCTCCAATTCTGCCATTTAGTGAACCAGAATCCTTTCAAAAGATAAAAGGTTTCCGGTCATATAATATAAAAAATGATAATCGAAATAGGTATCCCGTACAACGACGACTGATGCAATTCTGTACCTAATGTCGTTGTTTCGTATAAGAGACGTGGCTACTTTCCCGTTTATATATTTGATATAAAATCTAATAATAGCTGTGTATAAGTACGAGAAAACACAAGTATCTCAACGTAAAACTTTCCGAAAAAATGCTTTCAAAACTTTTTTTTATTATATTACGTTTTAACGTGTTATATTTTTTTCCGGCGAGTATATTCATTAAATGTATTATTTTTATATCCGCACATATACGACGTGTGACAATTAATTACCCGGAATCGTTTTTTATCTCCGGAAACGGTAACATTGTGGTCGGTTAAAAACACCGCGGCATTTGCAGGTTAAATTAACTGCAGATAAGTGTTTCGTGTAAGGATTTGTTAGGTTCACTCAGATTACGAGCGTATTTTACGAATTAGCCATGTTTGTAAATGTCGAAAAATACTCGAGTATCAAAATATCAATAAAAAAACACACTGGTAGAGTTTTTTGATAACCAGGGGATAATCCATAAATAGTATACTATTGTATCACAAAAATCATGAGTCATGAGTGATATTCGATGTTTAGACATCCTTAAACGAATACGACGAATCCGACCATCCTCGTTATCGAAGAAATCTTGTTGTTAAGTCAGCAAGGCAATATACGAGCCCATACGGCAGAAAAAAATATTAGGGTTTTATTTGCCAAAAATAAAGTTATTATAACGGATTATCCCCGTATTCACCAGATCGCGCACCTTGAAAATTACTTCTTTTCTCGAGAACAAAAATGTGTTGAACGGGCTACGTATTGAAGGAGTAGGATGATATTCAAAGAAGCCCTAAAAGTTGTCCCAAAAGGAGGAGTTCCAGGGCTACTTCCAGGAACGGTAACATCTTGTATTCAACCGGAATTTTAAGTCTTCGTGTAAATAAATATATTTTTGTTAGTTTACTCTTTCCGAGTAAATAATTGTCATACCTCGTACAAGTCGTACATAAATTTATTCCAAATGCAAAGAAAAAATATATTTGTGTTATAAGCGATAATACTAATTTAATACTAAACAGTTACGCCTTGATCACCCCCTCCCCCTCCATGGGATTTGATATTTTTAAATTTAGTATATCTCTGACCTAACATGACTCTGACTTGTGTTCTATAAGTTGGTCCAATTATGTTATGGTTATGCTCCATTTTCCCCCCCTTTGAATATCATTTATAAGCCTGGAATTAGTGCTCGACCGACGATCAGCGCGTACGGTACGCACTGATCATCGGTCGTGATCGAGCATTTAGTGCTTAGCTGACGACAAACTCGGTCGGTCGTGCACAGTGTAAACGAGTATAAACACGTAAATGTAAGTAAACGAGTACACATTAAATAAATAGTAAACGTGTAAAATAAACGAGTAAACGTGTAAACAAGTGTAAAAAGAGGAAAGATGAATCCTTACGTTCATTTCATTTCATTGAAATACGTGAAATAATAATATCATTAATAATAATAAAAAAAATAAATAATAAAGATTGCATACGCGCCTACGATCGATCGCCAGGTCAGTGTCAAATTAAACACCCGCATAATACCGACGAAGCGCGTCAACCGACCATAATAAAACGAGAAGTCACCAGATAGCGTTACGACACAACATAGAGGGCGTGGTAGAAAGGTGCTTATAAATAGCGGTCCGAAACTATTGGACCGCTCAGTGTAGTCACGGTGGTAATTTGTGTCCGACTGCGGTGTGTGTGTGTGTTTGAGACTGACCGCTATTTATATGGGCCTTTCTGCCACGCTTTCTAGGGTCATCGGTCAGAATCGTTATTCGAATCCAATAATTTATAAATCAATGTTTCCTAATTAAAAATACAATTATACAACTCTAAAAATCTCTGTCTGAGAAGGTTATACTTATTACACCTGTAGCTAAATTCCTTTTTTAATTTTCAAGTTTTTCAGTTGATTTTAGTGGGATTTATGGGGGGCAAAGTCAATCTCAAATAGACAACAACAAATTCAAACAGATTTTTTATCGTAGCTTCTGTATATAATAGATCGATCGATGATGGATTGGAAGTAGAAATCGTCTTAATTATGCTGTGTTTCGTTTACGATAAACAAAAACAATAAAATACCGGTTTTTAATCGCCTTTATTATATAATAGTAAAAAAACAACGATAAACGCGGTAAATGTGCGATATATTTTATTTTTCGAATCTTCATTTTAATTAGTTATAACTTACGCAAATAACTCGTCTGTTCACCTGTCTTTGTGGTTTTATTTTTTTCATTTCGCTGAACGCGTCTTATTTAATACATTTTATTTTTCGCATTTTATTACTGCGGAAGTTTAATTGAAATTGATCACCGTGTGTTCACGAATATAAAAATTAAAAGTACTATGTGACACAATTTTTCTTGTAAAAGCCAAAACTCGATTCTATATAGTATATTTTTGTCACAAGGTGGTATGGACTAAAAAAAATCCTTATGTCTTTATTATGGTTTGACGTCACATTTATGTATTTAGAATCGAATCGGTCGAACTCCCTAACGATCCGATAGTAATACAGTTTATACTATTTTACGAACGATGATTTGTCATTATATTTCACTTAGGGTCTCGTCCCTGCAGTCTCCTTTTCCCTCGTCTCCGAACACAATAATATATAATGTAAATAAAACACAAGTGTATTGTAAAACATTCTAATAATTCAGCCTTTTGTAAAATCGTACAAAGGATATTTTCATTATAACGAGTAATACCGATATTATAATGCACATTTTGCGTTATATCTAACAATATTAAGCCTATAGCGAAATAATAATTTCTTTTTTTCAGAGGGTAGGATAGGACTAAAACGTACATTAAGTTTTTAATCATCGAATATGTGGCTTCATCAGCTCTCGCCGCATCTGTTTACGCAATTACACAACTCAGATGAACGTAGAATATGATATTTTTATCTAGGTAAAATTATAGATAGTAAATTTACAGAAAACTTAAAATTAAAAATTATTTTCTTTTATGGATATCCAGGTAGGATAAAGTATATATCAGATAGTATACGAGTACTACTTGGTAATTTAATGAAATTTCGAGGAGAGTGAAGCAAAATTTAAGTCCCACGAGCCCACCTAAATTTGTATATTCTAACGATGTAATCGTATTGGACAGTAATGTCTTTACACATATAATACGAAACAAACTCGTAATATAACGCGAATCTCGGTCTCGTTATAAAAAGAAATGATTTATATTTCGAATAAAAACACAACTTCTTTCACACCATTACAAAATGTTCAAATCAGGTAACTTAAATTCGTTTTAAACGGGTATTTTATTAAATCAAAAACGTAGTGATTATAGAAGTATTCATAGACCGCGAATGTGTAAAGCTCAAGTCCGCACAGAACACGATTAAATAAAAATTTGATCGTATAAAAAAATCTTTTTATTATTTATCTCAAAAGAACATTTTATGAAAACGAATATCCCGAATCCATTTTCTCAAAAGACCATTACACGTTTTGAGATTGTATAGTAAATGACGTTATCGAGTTCGTCTCATACGTGTTTTTTAACTTCCTAATTCCTGGCAATTGACTCGAAACTCCTGTATAGATATAGTACGTAAGATTTGAGCGAGTGGCTGCTCTGGACGTTCCTCAGTCTATTAACATTTTTATTTTAGCAACAAAAATAATGAAAGAATCTCAAAGGTATATTTTGGCAAAAATAGAGATATGTAAATTATTAAAATTGTACGCGTTCAATACTTTACTATTATTTAAATAAAAATTTAAAAAAAAAAAATTTTTTTTTAATCACCAACGAGTAAACGTAGCGCGTTTCAATAAAATTGTTGATATATCGCACGTATTCCGTTTACTATTAGTTATTATGCTAGTAAAATGTCTACTATTACTTAATTTAATTTATTTTTGTAACGGGAGGGAGCAATTGCTCCTTTAGTGTCCTTCCCGCGGTCATCCTTCTTGCCTTCCTTGTCGCCAATGACATTTATTGGGTTTCTATGTTATTTTATCGTCTCGTTTGTTCACACAGTGTTTCGCAAAAAAGTTAATTGAAACGGTTCCGGTTTTATAGTCAAACGGAGACCGTGTCGGGGGGAGCGGTGGTTTATATTATTATTTCGTTCGTTCGCTTTTATGTTATTTTTCA
Source organism: Slavum lentiscoides (assembly GCA_032441835.1). NCBI lineage: Eukaryota > Metazoa > Arthropoda > Insecta > Hemiptera > Aphididae > Slavum > Slavum lentiscoides. The sequence continues at coordinate 15,185,552 of CM063714.1, read as the reverse complement.
CAACTGCAATCGTGTGTTGTTCAGATATAGAGAAAATTTTATTACGCGTAACAACGCTAAATCTCGCCCGATAACGTTATTTTAACTAATAGTTTATAACTTTTTAATTAAAAACTATTATAACACAACAATAATGACGTAAAACTTTCAACCTTCCGGCAAATATAACTGCACAGGATTAACCGATTAGGACCGCATTTGAAACGAGCACTAAAATATTACATCGGTTTTATCTTTCGTTTTAATTCGTACGTTTTGTCGCGCTTATTACTGTATTGTAATGTAATGTACCGTAGTTAATTTATGTAAAATCGATACTCGTAACGTTTCAAATAATATTTCACTGTCGATATAACGTAAACGTAGAATAGTGAGGATTTTTATTTCACTCGTTTATGATGCGATAAATGTCGTACTTAATGACGTGTAGGTCAAGATTAACATTTCAAATTTTAATGAAACATAACGTGAGTTAGTAGTGGCATAATGAACTAAAAATTATAGAGAGACAAATTTAATTTTTTCCAACACATTTCCATTACGTTATATTATGTGTATTAACAAATGCAAATCGTTATTGACGCCAGGACTTTATCCAAAATTTCAGAAATTTCCGAGGCCATTCAAATAAACCAACATTGTCGCGTTTGTGAAAACAGCTTGGAACGTCATCTATACTATTGCGTAGCATTTACAACCGGCTTTGTAGGTTTTTGGATAAAAGCGTTTAAGTACAAGTATTCCAATACTGTAATTGTATTCACGAGTGTTCAATAATAAAATATTTGAAATAAAATTTATTACGTCAATTATAATTAAATAATTTCATTTTTAACACTTTATATTGAAAAGTATAATATTATTTTCACTTACATAAATCGACTGTCAACTGATATAGAGACATATCATCATATGAATCTGAATTTCGCTAATTACCGTTCATACGACTTAGCTATATATTATTTTAAATGTATATACAATAGTATGATATTTACTTCACTAATCACCGACAGCTATGATCATGATGGCTGGAACCCGATTGAGCACGGCCGTTATCGTCTGACCTTTTTGACGACCCGATTGAGCACGATAAAAAAAAATATATTGTGTACAACGTTGTCAGATTTTCACTAGTACCTACGTATGTTGTGTAGATTACTAATATGTAGGTAACTAACATATTAGTCCAAAAAAGATTTTTGATGAATATTGGTTTGACAAAAATCAAATTTATATAATTAACAACAACTTGTATTTGAGTATTTGAAATAGATTTTTAAAATATATAAATATTAATAAAATACCTTTATTTGAGAATAAAATAATAATAATAATAATAATAATAATAATAATAATAATAATAATAATAATAATAATAATAATAATAATAATAATAATAATAATAATAATAATAATAATAATAATAATAATAATAATAATAATATAATGATAATGATAATGATAATAAATCATTGTATTTCAAAAACGTTTTTAACCGACGCTAATAATTTACTATAATTAATTACTGAGTTACATATTGTTATTTTATTTTATACGTCGAAGCATATATATTATAAGCTCTTAAAATGAATATGTCGGTAATTTTACAGGTTTACTTTTATTTCTTTCAAATTTTCGCTCAGAATTAAAATATTTGAACAAATATAATTTTTTGTTCGAAATGAAGACTAGTCAGCGTTTTTCTCAGTTGCATAGAAATAGTAAAAAAAAACGGTAACTAAACGGCATCTGCTTTGAAAAAAGGAAATAAAATGTGTTTTTCGAGGCCTGGTGGGACGCAGCGCCTATTATAATAGCGTGTTCGGAATTTTTTTGTTTGTCGTTTACCTTAACGCAATTCTGATGACGTTTTTTACTCGTATTTACGCGTTCAAAGAAGAATTTAATTAAGCCAAAGACAGTTTTCAGGTGGCCTACAAAATGATTTTTTCGTTATGTCATACGGAAGGACTGCAGGGGAAAATAAAACGAGAACTCCTGCCTGTACGAAGATTCGAGTAACTTTCAAGTGTGTTTTGATACAATTTTTAATTAAAGTCAACTCGGGAACATAAACGCGTCGGGTGAAACTTGGACGAAACGGATAGACAACGCGTGTAAAACGGAATTATCAACATAATGTACATATCATAATATGTAGTATGCTTACGGTCGTTTACAAAGGTTTATGTATACACTGAGTTTTGTGTGTTCATTAAAATTGAGAATATATGAATTAAAGTGCTAGATGTATTATATACATAGGTGAGATCGTGTAATTACCAGTTTTAGCGAATGTCGTTACACATTTTATACTAATATACGCGTTTGTATTAAAATAAAAATTTATACATATTGCCGTGGAGACGTAGTATTTTTTGAAAAAAATTACCACAAGAAATAACGAAAACGTGCACGCACTTATATATACTACGATTTTCCTGGACTTTTTTCTATGTATTTTACAAAAAGTTTTCTTTGACATGAAAAAACCCCCCGGAAAATTGTGTTTAAATATTTTCATTTTGGGACAAAAAAAAAGTATTAATTATGTAACTATCGGAAATCGTTTCGCGTATACGATTTCGCCCTATTTTCACCGAAATTCGGTGACATACACATTACTCGCAGAATGGAGGAGACGATTTAATCTCCATCGGGTCCGACGGGACGGTTATAGCCCCCGAAGACTCTCGTCCTTTACAAAAAGGTATTTTTGAGTGGTAAACAGGAGGAGGAGGAGGAGGAGGAGGAGGATGAGGAGAAGGACATACGACGACGAATTCCCTCGACCGGAAGACGCGGTGGCGCGTGTGTTGTGCAGCGTTTATCGGCACGCGCGAGATAAACGCGAATTCGACGAGATGGAATGCGAATCTATTGATTTCGCGCGACAAACTCCGCCGCCGATTTTTAAATGACAATTTACGGTCAGTTTTATTTATAAAACTATCGCAAAACACACACACACACACACACACACACACACACAGCAAGAGCAACAGCAGCAACACGCGTTATAATAATAATAATAATAATAATATATTATTTAATATGTAGCGAGAAGAAATCGTTTTTCATGCGCGCGCGAACGACTATGATGGGTTGCCGCAGGAGCAAGGATTAGCGTCGGGAAAAAAAAAAAATCATCGCCTGGTACGGGGACGGAGAGGGACGGGAACGGTTTCTTTTGATTCGTTTGTTGATACTTAATGCGTTTCGTACACGATGACGTGTACGATGTGTGAGTAGATTTCATCGTTATAACCAGTAGTGGCAAGTGCCAAGCCTCATCCCTTCTCGTCCTGCGGTCGGTCCATTAATCAATTTCCAGCTTCTTCTCTCTTCTTTAATCCCTCCGCCGCGTCGCACAATCGGCCCCGACTCTCAGCAACAGCGGTTTACAATACGCCGCCGCAGGACGTATTATATTATATAATATAATATTTTATTGTACAGGGCGATCGCGGTATTTCACCCTTACAGTCGGGAGTTTATAATTTTATACATCTTATGTCGCCGAGTTCAAGATGGGCGGTAGTTGAAACTCTTCGAAAATTACACGTAACACGTAATTTTACATTTTAACGTACAATTTAAAACGCGAAATAAACTCGATTAATTTTATTACGTTAAGTTAAAGTAACTAATGAATGTAATAATAATATTACGTAGAATATTCCAAGACGCGTATAAGTAAATTATTTAGGCCATTCTTTGAGTCGCATATTCTTCTACAGGGCAATTTGTACTAAAACGACTTGTGACAAATGTACTATAAAGATAACAATAATCCGATTGCAGACTCTATTAGAGTAACTACAAAAAAAAAATTATTTAAAAAAAACACGATTCACGGAAGCGATACGTCACTGGTTACAGCCATTTCTTCATAATATGTACGCATTTGCAATGTTATCTACTCAGACAATTTTATTTAAAACACAAAACCAGTCTTGTTGATCATTTTTTTTTTTTTTAATAATCTTCAATTACATCATTAACATCAGAAAATAATAATAACACGGTCACTACAATATTCACTCATTAGGCGACTTGTGACAATAACACAACGAACGACAATTATTATTAACAATATTAATTGTTTATCATTTTTTATCGTTTTAATTGTTAAATTATTAATTGTTTACAATTATATTTACGTTATGCCCTAATTGAATCCGTGCGATGCGGTGTGTGCGTTACGGTTATCGCCCGCACCGCAATCGTTGCGTGTAATAATTTTTGATTTGGCAAAATTAAAAATACGATTTTATCGTAGACCAGCGGTTTCCAACCCGTGGGCCGCGGCCCACTTGTGGTCCTCGGGCAGCATGGTACTGGGCCATGGACCATCAACATCATTTTTTTATATTATAAACGTCTACATTTCTGGTTAAAATAAGCTAATATTGAATCCAATAATAACCCCGGAACATTCATCAAGTGAAGAAGACTCATTAATAGAGACCGGAATTATATGCATTTAAAATGTTTAAATATGCATGCAAATATGCACTTTAAAAGTTTCAAATATGCACTTAAAATGCATAAAATATGCAAAATAATTTTTGATTATTACAGCTGTTTATTTATTGTAAAGTTATAAAATCAAAACGTAAATAATGAAAAAAAAAAAAATAAACTTCAATATTATATTATATAATGATGATAAAAATGAATTAAGATGAAAAAATATAAAATTTATTCGTTATTGGAAAAACAATAAGTAACAATAATATATTCCATATTGATCTCAGTTAAATTATGCTACAGCGGTTTGTGATAATATGTTTGTATGCAGAAAAACTTCGTTCCACATCACACATGGGCGCATATTTAAAACGTAATATATTTTTAAAAATATTTTCAATTTTTGTATTGTGGAAAAAATGTATATATATATAATGATATTGTACATAAAATTATATTAAAACGTTTAAATTTATACCTAGTGTATACGTAATATGCAAAAACATGCGTTTTTATTTAAAATATGCACTTGTACCCAAAATATGCAAAAATATAAAAAAATAAAAATTTGTTATATTATTCATTTAAGTATGATTGATGAAAACCCATTTACTGCATGAAATTGCTTACAAAAATATCAACATGCACTATATGCAAAATCCGGTCTCTACTCATTAATATTGAACTATAGTGTGACCAGACTCTAAAGTCCACTTCGACCACTGATAACAGGCTCTGTAATAAATTATTATTGTCGTAGTATTGGTTTAGTAAATGAGTGTTGTGTGCGACTAATATTTTATGGTGTTTCGCCGTTTGCACGTGTTATTTCGTATAACGCGAAAAATGATTTGATGGCGATCGAGCGAAATTTCAATCATCCTGTACGTCATACTTCGTATAGTTTTGGCCGCGGTTATCATCGAGAGAAAGCAATGCGCGTCTATTAAATGCCTTCCGCAGATTGTCATCCCGAAATATATATTATTGTGTCGTCATCGCAAACACACACACATCATGAGCATACAATACGCGTGTGTGTTATACCGTATAAACGTGTAAGCACACACGCATATACGCGATTGACGGTCACTAATATCGACCAATGCCATCACTACAATAATAAATTATTATACGATATAACTTGGAACATCGGCTAGCTTCACAATTGACTTTTGTCAAGGACTTTTGTCAACACACGATATTATACCAGACGTCCTGCTCATATATTTATCTTGATATTATATTGTGTGTATCGTGTCGTCGCGAAGCAAACCGACACATAGTCTACTGTCAATCGCACACTGCACGCTGGCCGAGTACACACATTTATATTATTGTACACCGAAAAAGTGTTGAATTTATAGGCTCGTTCTTCCTATATATCCTATATCCGTCGTAACGTTTTTGAAATATTTTTGAAATTTTAACGCTGTTTATTCAATATTGCGCCTAATCAATCTACACAATTCCTAGGATTTTAGCCAACGTTATACGCGTCAAGTAAAAATATTTTATCTTTTAAATTCATAAATACTTATAATATTTATTTATTTATAGCGAAGTACAGACGACGAACGCTATTTCAAATGGTATATAATTTTTTTTTTTACGAGCAAATATTTATTTTATTTTTTTTTTGAATTATTGATTTCCGTGTATACATACATCTATATATAAAAAATATATTTATCATTGTAAAACCGAGAGATCTCCCGCTCCGTTCAGAATCTAAAAACAGATTTAATTAAAACAAACACCTTTGAAGCGTTCAATAATCTCGTGATGTTTTCTTTTTATTCTGATCAGTGAAACTTTAATGTGATATTCGTACGATTCGTTGCGGATAAAAAAAAAACCGGTACCTATATTTCGTAAACGTTCCGACAATTTTGTATACGAATAAATGAATAAAAGAATTAAAAAGGGAAATTTTACTGTCGACGACCATCTCGGCGATATGTTTATCAGCTGTTTTATCACTAAATTCATTATTACATCAATTTCGACAATCTGGCAAACGACTTACGTATATCCGTAATACCTTTATGATATACAATTATCAAACACTCATCATTGGTTATTGTGTAGGGAACGTATACTTACTAAGTGACACTGAAATATAATATTTCATATCAGTTTTACAATAACTAGTCATTATGTAAAATTCATTTAGTTTCCATTATTTTTTTTTGTACTCTATAGAATTATTAAGATTTGCAAGTAATGCACGAGTCCGTTCTTTTCGTGAATCGGATACCTGAATTGTGCAGAAATTCTACAAACGTCCAGTTCATGCAATAAACAAATTAATTTATTTAATGTAATATTAAATTTAATTTATAGTGCGAATAATGACATTGCAATCGTCCAGATTAACTCGTGGATAATTACGCTATTGGATATTTGTTGAAATATTTATAGTTAGTTACGAGGAATATATTTGACATTCCCTTCGTACATTCCTGCCACAAAGTCCGTGAATGTACGCGTTTATATATAATACGGCTAGTCGTATTTAAATTTTTTCAGATTCCGTTCGAACAACAATCCACCGAACAATTAAACGCTTTTCGCCACGTTAATATAAATGATAAAACCGTGAATTTTTCAAAATCAAATAGATTTTCTTCCTATATGCATATATGGTTCGGTTTTTAATATTGTTTTCACTAATTTATTGTTTTCTACAACAGCGGAGCATTGCGCGCGCGCGTATAAAATAAAATTCTATCGAAACGTTCGCATATATAGTGAATACTCTTATCGTAAAATTTTCCAGTAAATAATTGAATGGTTTCGAAAAATATTTAAATTTTAAATTCGTACAAAACGTGTATTATATACGCCCCAATTATTGTAACTCGATATTGAATTACGCGAAATGTAACATTATAATATACACCACGTATAATATAATATACGAGTATCTCAGCTGACGTTATTGTTATACGTCGAGCCTGAGTGCAGTTTTTCAAAATTGTATCATTTATCTTCTGTATATAAACGAATTTCGTACGTAAAATAATAGTTATTTTCAAAAAGTAAGGTGGATTGCAATATAATTTTTTAAAATAGAAAACACGAAAAAGTATACAATTGTTTTACCACAGTTTTTTTCCCAGAAATTCGATAATGATATATTAATATAAACCTAAATATCTAAATAGTATTTCGTTACCAAAATGTTCGCCGTAGATGGAAACTACGAATATATAATAAGCAAATAAATCTGCATTTTTAGCATCTCATATATAAGTATAACCGTACGAGTAGTATTTCAGCCCGAATGATATTTGTCGATATTTATTTTTTGTGGGACGATAAAACTGTTGAATTAGTAAGTGAATATAATTGGTGTATTCAATCCCGTTTACGATTTCGTACAATTATAAATTCATAGACTATAAATATCTTATATTATCTATTAGTATTAATAGGTAGTGAAGTGGGTAATGTGTTCATCCATAAATATTTACTTGAAAATGATTTATACAAATGGAGAACAAAACCGATTCGAATGATAATAATGAGAATATTTGTTGAGTTTCTTCGAACAAGAACAATTTTGATTGAAACATAAAACACATTTTTTTTTCCAACTCGTCACAATTATATAGAAGAACTAAGACTAACATATATATAATAAGTTCGAGATTAAGACGTTATCAATAAAACTTTCGCTTATTTTGTTAGTTAATACTAATTCGCTTATATTTCTTTGTAATATTCATCTTTTTTTTTTTACTTAATATACTACAATAATAATGATATCACACGTTAAATTTTTTGATGAAACCAAATTTTAAAACGGTGTTATTTAGTTTTTTTTTTTATTTGCAAATTTATTTTTATTATTTATGGTGAAATTATTTAAATATGAATAAATAGAGTAATAACGGTTTAGCATCTTCGCCGCTAGCATGAGTACGATTATAACGATCAGCCATTGCCGGTGACATGAAACGTCGCGGTCTAATGTTATATTTTACGCTTTTTACTTTTGTATTTATTATTACTTTGGTGCGAAGACAAATTTACCTTGACGGCAAAGGTAAATTAAGGTTGTTTTATTTTCAATCGTGTTACGAACCTCACCTTGAGGTCTTATACTCGTGTGTTAAAGCTTTTGATAGATAAGCTAATTTCCAAAATGTCTTTGCCACGTGTTTAAATTGCTAACAAATTGTAATAAACCTACGGCAGTTTTAGATATATATATATGTATATTGTCGCCTTACAACTCTATATAGGACTCTTAGTCATTATGTAGGAAATGTAGTAATTTCCTGAAATTATTATCATCTTTTCCGGTAACATAAAGTATGCGTATACTGAACATATTTAAAACATATTATTACTTAAAAAAAAAAAGATAATAAAACATTAACTATATACTTATCCGCGTGGTGAATCCTATGAGCTCTGCTAGTGCGTGGTCAATACAATATCAATAGTTTTTACCTTATTTTTAAATTTTGATTACCACTAGGATGTATGTACTGCCGATTTATTATTCGTAAACCCGTGTCTAGCGAGAGTATTGTACATATTATTTTAAATATTCGATAAAAAAAAAAAATACATCGTTTCGTTAAAAACTTAATATTTTGTCGAGAAATACAAAACAAATGCACAACAGCGGTCAGAGGTTAGTAAAAAAAGAAAAATTGAAAATTTTTTAAGTACTGATTATTAAGAATAACGATAATTGTATAATTATTAATGTCCGGACCGCGATAACCGTTTTGAATAATTTCGTTACGAATCGTTGCTCGTACACTTTATGACAACCACTTATCCGAAATAACGAAAAATAAAAGTACTTCGTAATTCGATTTGTTAGGTGTAGCCCAGGCACTCATCAATTTTAGGGGGGGGGCGGCGGCGTCTGAAAATTCAAAAGCAGACGGTTTTAAATAAAAAACAAATATTATCGTTACGTAATGGAAATTGATCAACGAGATGTATTATTTTTTCCGTCCGAAGCGCACATTCGATTTTTCTTTATTTTATTATTATTATTTTTTTTTTATGCACCACCTTTACAAATAGTACTCGAAAACGAATTTCAGGCTACCGTATTATATTGAATATGTGTGCAGTGAAATGTGGGGACGGCGAGTTCGAGTGTATATTTAAATTAGGGTTTTGCACAATACGTACAAAAAAAAAATATATATATATCGTATTTAGAGAAACGATGAATTTTTTTTTTTGCAATTTTCCACCGATAAACCGGACGAATTTAATTGTGAAAAAAATATTCGAACTCATTTTTATGGAGGTTTTTGTGAAAATGTCGGTATTCTAATATTAAAACCATATCGTTAAAAACCATGCGAGTTTTTACATTCTTTTTTCTGTCGTAATAAACTCGACTTAAATCTAAACACTTAATCAATAGTATACACACTCGCACAGTCAGGGCCGTAGACACGGGGGGCGGGGGGTTTAGGGGGTTCAAACCCCCCTTGAACATCGGAAAAGTAGAAATTTCAATTTTTTTTTACACACAACAGCATTGCAGATGTTACAGTAAAATGTATGTTCATATTTAGATTTTACCAACATCTTGATGTTAATAGTAGATTTGTTATTTATGAAAAATAAGTATCTAATAACGATGTGTATAATAACATTATGTATAAATGTTTAATTTGGTCTATGCCGTTATAAACATTGATAAACATGATTATAGATTTTTGTGCTGATAAATCATTACGATACACGATTATAATAATGCACGAATCAAGATAGCACTGAACCCCTCCCCCCTCCCATATAAAAATCCTATCTACGGCACTGCGCACAGTAACCTAGAAAAAAACTCGATGAGTTCCAATATTTTGTCAGAATTAAATTCTATTTGTACAAAAAAAAAAACAGCTTGTAAACTTATCGCGCGTAAACTGCATACATACTACGATATAGCAGCGAAAATATACGGACATAAACCGAATGTCATTCGGAACGGCGCCGGTCGTGAGGACGGCGGCAAAACTTTCGCTCTTGTACATGTATAAGGTCACGCGATAAACTATATTATTTATAAGCGGTAGTAGTAGTTTACTTTAATTATTGAAAATCCAAACGTTCGTTACTATATATTATAAATGACGTCGGTGTTTTTAAATTAATATCAAAAAAAAAAAAAACTCGATTACCCTCTCTGCAAATCCCCTCGCTGAATTCGCTGAGTACGCTCGACGTTTTGAAGGGAATAAATTTCGTCGGCCTTACAACACTTATTTTCACCGTTTTTATCCCTTAATTCTCTGCGAAAAATACAAAAATTTACGTTTGTTTATACACATTTTCGTTATTTTGAGTAATTAGAGAAATAATCGGTTTTTTTTCAATCGCGTAAATTCTATACGATATCACGTAGTCTCAATTTCAATGGTCCGCTGCGCAGTTACGACGTGCTCATGAAACCGACAAATCTAATCCGAAGGTTAAAACTTTAGTTTGACCACCGCGAACTTGGCGGTATGCAACTTGAACAGCGGCGTATACAAATGCGCGCGAACGGACTTAAACGGTTCCCAACAAATCCGTGTTGATAATATAATAGTTTCTCTCCTTGACGTCCACTATAATAGAATCAGTGCCGTATTTTCCCGTAAAAAAACACTATAAGCACGTGTTTACAGCGGCAATTGTTTCAGGGGTGGTAAATATACTATACTTAGGTATACGAGTACATATATAGAGTGGTACTTTTCTCATTTACAAATTATTATATATTTTATCAGTGAGTTTTCTTTTTATTCAACCGAAATCAGTGGCGTCATTTGGTCGGGGACGGATTGGTAATTTGCCCCCCTCCTCATTGTTAACAGTAAGCCGACATGATTTATGCTGATATGATGTAAATATAATAGTTATTCCAATACAAATCTATAGTTATGACTATAATGAGCAATAACAAATCGCGTGGCAAATAGTGGATTAAAATAAAATGAATAATAAAATTAAAAAGTATGCAAGGTTATAACTACGATTAAAAGTGATTAATTCGTGGTTACAACTTACCGCGGTTATGTTTTTTTTCTTCTTCGATAAACATGGTTATCGTTAAAGGTAGTGCGTAAATTATTAACGTTAATTCGAAGAATATGATGATGTACGTTTGACGATTGACGTACCTGTATTGCGTACAAAAGGCGGGGCAGAGATGTTCCACTACGGGGTAATAATGCGGAAGCAGATTCCCCACTGTTGTCGGTTCAAAATGGAAAAAGAGGAATTTCAAAACTTGAATCTCAGATAATATTTATGTAGTATATAGTCATTTATGATACATTTTTTATATTGGCAAAGTAATGAATTTCCTACAACAAAAAATAGTATCGGGCGATAACGAAAATATCAAAATTATGTAAAATAAAAATTGTATTGAACTAAATGTAATCTTTTGGCTCTCCCTTTTGAAAATTGAAATGACGCCACTGACCAAAAGTAATTAGGCAGTTTATAAAAATAAAATATATGCTAAGAATAAAACTAACTATGCCGACGATAAAATCCAGCGTTTCAAGGAAAAAATGTGCTAATGTCTAATGTGCTGATATAAGATTGTACACCGGTGATGTTATTATCGCTCTCAATAATACATCGATAAAATATTATATTACTTATATAAACACAGTAATAATGAAACGAGTATTGTATATAAATCCAGTAACACGCGTTTGAAATAATATCGGATGAAATATTACTCGAGAAGCAAATGAGCTTCGAGCATTTTTTTATAGTGATGATTTCGGATGCGACGAGTGTCTTCATTTTCGGTCATATCTTCAGAGTATATCTGAAAATGATGCAAATAATCTTGGAGTTATTAAATTATCATTTAATTTAACATTGCTATGGCCATACGTATGCTTTTGTGCGTGGCAATATCAAATTGTTCTGTGAAACGGTCGTTTTCAACTTTAAAACGAATAAACTATTATTTAAGATCGAGTTTAAGAGAAGAGAAACTAATTCATTGAACTCGATTGAATCGGAACTTTTAAACAACATAGACTTCGAAAACATTGTTAACGAATTCGCTACTTGAAAATCGCTTAATTTTAAAGTTATTTAAAAAAAAAATGTTTTAGTATTAAACTTTATTTTTACTAATATATAGTTAATTAGGTATAACGTAATATTCTAATAACATTAATCAGTATAATGACTGTAAAAAGGAGTGGAAGCGGTTTATGAATATAAAAAGAGTTTTCGTCAAATTTAGGATTTTTCAAGTTATACGCCACTGCTTATAATATATTTATATTAATATAATGCTCCAACTCATCGCTATTATTTATGTAGTAATATTATGTAGATATTTTTATTTCATCCTTTTAATATAAACGAATTCGTCGCCGTACACAAATTACTACGCTTTATTATTATTATTATTATTATTTTTTTTTTTTGGTCACAACGGTGCCACGATGAGAGGTTCAATATTGGAGAATTAAGAATAATTTTATACATCAATCAACTCAGTTTCAGTGGAATTTTCTTTTGTTCATTTTCCCTTTATTATTATTATTATTATTATTATTATTATTATTATTATTATTATTATTATTATTATTATTATTATTATTATTATTATTATTATTATTATTATTATTATTATTATTATTATTATTATTATTATATTAAATCAGCGGTGTGTTTTTCGGGCTTAAACTATTCTTCTCAAATTAAACAATGTATATATATATTTATATATTACATATATATTACGGTGGTTTGAATTTTTCGGGTATATATATAAATAAACAGAAGCCCAACATGCACTTAGTTTATGTTGAAACTTCAATTAAGAAATATATCGCGATCCGATATGAATCAATATTTACTACATGGGTAATGTAAGTATAACTTGGAAAGCTAATTTGATGGTCGAAATCTGATTTCCATAAAACTAAAATTATTTATGTTTTTAAAATTTTGGTGTTCGAAATGTAAATATTGATTCACTATACGTTACTATGATCGTGCAAAAGTTTAAAATTTAGAAAATAAAAATAATTGTTTCAATTAAAATAATTGGAGTAAATTTAGATTAATCCAGAAGACGGATAATGAAAAAAATAATTAAATAAAAATATTTCTTCAGTTATTATTTTGTTAAAAACTTACTTTATTTTTACTAAATTTTAAACTTTTAAAGGGCCATAGTTAGTAAAGTGGTGAATCCGCCGAGTTTTTATCACTAAAATTTAACATCATACAAAAATCAATTAAAAATAATAATTGAGTTTTTGCCAGTACACCTCAGTACGTTTGTAAAATTTAAAATTATCAAAATAATTTTCGGTAACAAAATATAAAGAAACATTTTCATTTTTTTGAAATTCGATTCAATATCACTTCGTCGTAATCACCAAAAAATAATCTCCGTGTACAATATGACATGAAGTATATCAAATTGTATACATATGAAGCGAGAAATTGTGAGGATCTATAATAAAAAAAAACCAAGTCGGTCGGCTCATATGCCGTAGCATTTTCACATTCGGTTTTTACGTCACTGTCTGCGAATAAACGTGAAAGTGAACTTATTCTGATACAGTTTTTCTTAAAAAAAAAATACACAATGTGAATACGGAGCCATTATTTGTAACGCAACAGCTCCGAAATCCTTGCAGGCTCCGAGCATTCAAATTTTCAGAATTCCTTCGTCTGTGAAATCACGTGACATACGTTTTCATTTCGCACTAACTTCTCGTGTATCATTTCGAACACAAGTTATTTAGATGATTTTTTTTTATTATATGCATACACAAATTTCAATTAATCACATTAATTCGAGGATCAGTATGAGATTTTTCGTTTGTTTTTATAAACGTACACGCTCAATATTATATTGTAATCCTTTTTTTACTATATCGGAACTCGATGCGTTGCACATGTAATACTAATGTAATAATTTCCTTTCCAATCGAAAGTTTCCTACTCTCATTAAAAGATAATCTCCTCAAAAACTATACCTCTTGTTTTTGGAATTATCAACGCGATTAACTTCCTCCGCAGTCCAAGTCGTCATTTCCGGCACATTCTTTTTGTCTTCTTACAAATCATTCTTCTCGTTATTGCTCCCACGGTGAGATCTCCAGTAATGTGTAATTATTCCCATCTTCTCTTTCATTGTACAGCCTTCTTTTTATTTAAAAAATCACTCCACATTTATAAAATTCCCTTTGTTTTTCCATTCGTTTTTCTTATCAAATCCATTATTAATTTCTTCCTCAACATTGCGTTCTGTTTTCTCTATTGCCTTTATTTTATTTATTAATTAATTTCCATTTTGTCATTACTGTTTAATTCGATTTTAAATCAATACCGTTATATAGTTAATTTTGCCGGTTAAGCTTTATTTTTAATAATTGTCGAGTTGTGTACTCTAAAATTTAATCTTTATATAATAAAAATATAACTATTTTGTGCTATTATAATTTCGGCCGATTCTGGAGACGAATAATAATTATAAGGCGAGACTGACAAGTAAATTAAATTTTAGCTTAAATTCTGCTTTAAAATAAAAATTGAAAATCGTACTCGTTTATCACATTTTTATATTTTATACGTCTCTGCGTGTGAAGACGTGAGGTAGTGGATGACGGACGAGTGAATTCAAAGGATAAACTTCTATAATCGGAATCGGACATGGGCACCGCCGTGATAGTTAAGTTAGGCTTTAGATTATAAGAGGAGTTAAAATAGAATGATGGAAAAGTGTGGGATATTTAAAAGAGTTTCGACGGGATACGCAAGACTGACGTGATAAGAAACGCGGAAATAATCAAAAATTATTATATTTCGTGGGAAGTATTAAATTATTTTAGACAATAACAAAAACAAAAAAATAAAAAATAAATTAATCGATTTGTTATTATTACTTATTTTCTCTCTCTCTCTCTGTCTCTAAATATCGCTCGTTATTAATCGAAAAAAATTCAGTCGAGAATAAATAATTAATACACCGAAAACAATATTTAATAACATCGCGTAATATTACTCTATACAAGTATAATAAGTGTACGGTGAAAAAAAAAAAAAAAGGATAATACGCAGTACGAAAATGTAATTAAAACTATTTCTCTGAATTTTTCTCATTAAAATATTTTTAAATAAGACGTTTAATTGCGCGCTCTCGTTTTATATCAGAATTTTTAATTGGTTTCACAAAAAGAATAGTTTTGTAAAATAGATTCGTAATTACACGATTTTCGCGATAAGTGAATATTTCTTTTTCTTTAAAACCCGTTTACAATCACTACCTACTAAAAAAAGTGATTTAAATATTACGCGACTATTGAGAGTGCCTTTAATACGTGTAAATGCGTTTTATCGAACACCCTCCTCCTCCTCCTCCTCTCCAGTATGGTACTTACGCGACAATATCACGCAGATTGTCACTGTACCTATTACAATGAGAAAGTAGTCGAACGGGCCGAAAATCGGAACGGCAGAGAATCTAATTTCAAGAAACGACGCGTCCTTTAGAAAACCGTTGCCAAAGTATTTCGCGGTCGTGTACCCTAATTTAGAGGCGCGCAGGACACACGTCCGGAGGACCCTTTGGATTGTCTCCAATTTATTGACACGCGGTCAGATTCGGTGCATTATAATATATAAGACGACCACGATAGGTTTCCTTCCCGGAGTGAAATTAGGTATGTATACGTTTTCTAGAACGAACATAAGCAAAATAAATCCGGTTACGCCAAATGATGTATACAAATTTATCGGATCTCACAAATTAAAAAAAAAAAAAAACAGATTTGACGGCCAATACTCGTGTTTAAAACGATTAGGCTTAAATTATAAAACTAAAATCGCTTTTGGAAATAAATCGCACTGTTATATACAGTGTTTCACCTAACAATCGGGACGAGTTAACCGATTAGATTATTTCGATTAGAAATCGATTTTAAATATTTTTAATTCCCTGTCGCGTAAGCGTTTCTATTAAAATACTTTGGTAATATTAAAGGCGTATATATATACATAATACGCGTTGAAATGACACCGATTTCTCATTTTCGCACCAGTCTAAACAGGCGGAAAATGTAATTCGATTTCCAATAAAAAGTTTTTGCGCAAAAGTGTATATAATATGCAGACATTTTAATATCGAGACGAACTGCAGGATTATGGTCTATAAACCGGTCGACCGTAACACGCTTTCGGACGTAATATTATCAAATTTATCCCGGTTCGGTCCGAAAAATATAAATAAAACGAGTCGCTATAACGACCCGAAACGCAGTGTTTAAGAACGTGCACAGACAACGCGTACAATGCAATAACAGGTGTATATTTTACAATATAAACAATTTTATTAGAACACAAAACGAATAGTACAATAATATAAACAAGAAATGTACAAGTGGCGTAGCCTGCGGGGGGAAGGGGAGGGACAGATGGGACTGCATCCCCCCCCTCCGAAACGAATAAATTATCAGTTTTTTAGTAGGTGTCCTCTATGTATGTACATATTAATTATTAACATATTAATTAATTAATTATCAGCCTCAATCCCCACCCTCCAAGTAAAAAATTCTTTGAGACCAACAGTATATAGAGAAAAAAACATTATTTAAACACAAAATGAGTAATAAAGTGGAGGGGAAAAAACACGTAACAATATAAATGAACAGTATAGAGAAAAAAAACATAAAGATATATATACAAAAAATGAGTAATAAAGTGGGGGGAAAACCACGTAACAATATAAACATCTACAAAACGAACAGTAAAGTGGAGGAAAAAACAAGTAACAATTTAAATACAAAACGAATAATAAAGGAGAGAAAAATAACATGAGTAATAAAACAAAAAAAAAAAAAATGTCACAAAAAATATAAATAATAAAGTTGAAAAAGAAACGTACAAAATATAAAAAGTACAATAAAAATATACATAACAATATATGTATAAAAAAAACAAAATCAATCGCCGCGCAAATAAATTCCGGTTATATTACTTCCGTACACGATATGTATATATATATATATATATATACATACATATGCATATGCTAAGGCAGAAGCACGAGAATACCGGCAAAAACAACGGTTTACCGGCAAGTATCCTTGGTCTTACCGTCTGCTGCAGTCGGTAAACGTCCGAATTTCGGACACTTACCGACGGATGTCGGTAAAACGTAGGATACGCAAAACAGGTCGGTCGAACCCCGAACGATTTTTTTTATAGTTCAGACAACACAGTTAAGATTTGGTGTTGTCTTGGTATTATACTACTAGTGAATATTATCGGATACACGCATTTATATTGTTTTATTATCATTTATATTATATATTACGACTGCGAAAATCGACTGTCCATTCGATAAGAGGTCCGAGTTTCCATTATCACGGTTTACATCAAGGTCAAAATAAAATTGCCCTTGCTGCAGCGTGCTTGCCTACAATAATTCTAAATTTTCGCAGTCGTGTACATAAATAATATAACAATATAAATGTGCGCAATATACTAGTAGTAGTAGTAGTAGTAGTAGCAGCAGCTAACGTACTAGTAATCTCGTACGCTTAAATACTAATAATAATAATAAAAATTATTATTATTTTTAAGTCAACGTATACGCATTATTATCGTGCAATTATCGTATACGAGTATATAGAACGAGGTTCGACCGACCCGTTTCGCCTGACCGGTAAATCCTATGTTAGGTTAGGCTATTCGTACTTCCACCACAACATGCACACACGTATATACATATATGTATATATGCGTGTGACCTAACCGCTTCGGGAACGGTATCATTCCCATTGGGACGATTCCATTGCCCACATCTCGTCGCACCACTCGTCGTACGCGTGCACCGCGGCGGCCGCGGTTTCTCGGTGTGCACAGTGTTTCTTTCAGGCATGTTTCCGCGGGGGGCAAAGCCCCCCCGGAGAATGTCCAAGGCCCCCCCGGAGAAAATTTGAAGAATAGTAAAGAAATATCAAAATAATATTAAAAAAATTTAATTTTGATATTTCGTAACTACAAGCGGCTGATAAGAGTCAACAAAATAATCGGTTTATAAAATTATTTTTCCCGATGGAAGGCAGTAATCCCATACATAATTAAATGAATTATTATTAAATTATTATTAAATTATTGAACACCACGTTTTGAACTAAATTTGTACTAAACAATAACGATCAATTTATCGTGTGTTATCGTGATGAAAATAACACGGAAACCGGGTTTATTTCTGTTCCAAATTTCACATATTTTGCGTCGTTCATTCCGCATTGCGCATTCGTTCATTCGTTCTGTAGTGTGATAATACCAATATTCTTACTCTATGGATAATACGTTTAATTTCGCTCTTGATACTCAAGCAAACGGCAGTATTTTATTTTCGTAAGTACTAATTCCTATTGATATAATATGTAGAGAGGTCATTTTTTGATTTTCTCATATGCGCCCAAAAAAGAAAACTTAAAAACTACTGAAAAATTATTTGAAAATGTATTTTTCTTGATGTAATATTGATGTTTAATACCCAGCCCCTCCGATTTTTTCAAATGCCCCCCCGGAGAAAATTGTCTGAAAGAAACACTGGGTGTGCACCGCATCGGGCCCTGTACCGTTGCCTGCGCGACGATTGTGCTTGCCGCGTTTCGTCGCACCGTTCCCCCTGTACGCGTCCCACACCGCGGCTACAGCGGCTTTACGCTGCTGCGTCTCCGCGGCGGCTACGGCCAGTTGTTCGGCGCATCGCGTGCTCATCAACCGTCGGCGTCGCGACGATTCCGCGGCCCGCAGGTGTTCGCACCAATCCCGGTACGGCGTCTACCACTGCGGAGACGGCCGCTTGCCGTCTCTCCGTCGCCTTTCTGCCGCATCCGCGGTGATATACCGTGTCGCAACCGTAACACTTCATGACGCTTTTAAACGGGTCGCGCTTGTCGCAGTAAAAACACCGTTTAAACGCGCCGAACAAGGACTTCAACCGTTTTTGTACGTATTGTCCGTACGCGTACGCGCACGCGGCTTCCTTCCTCGGACAACGGTAGTCCGGCAATTGTAACGGGCGTTCGGCGGACGATTTCGTTGTTTTCGCCATGGCGACTGTCTCGTACCTCGGGTGATCGTAGACTGACGTCTCGTCGTTACAACCGCAAACATCACACCTGGTTCATTCGCGGTGTTCACCAACGGTTACGCGTTTGTCTGTTTAATACATTTGTTTTCAGCCACTGCAGACGTATATAAGGACATACTATAATATTATATGGATTGTTTTTTTTTTTAAGGTTTGTAGAAGAATTCGTGGGTTCGACCCGGTAACACAAACACACTACACAAACTAGGATTAAGGGGGGACCAGGGGAGGGGGCCGTTCGTTTTCACGAGACTTTCTTTTTTTTTTTAAAACAATTTTTAAGGGATTTCAAATATTCTTATCACGAAAACGTCTTAAAATCGGTATTTAATTATCGCATAGAGTACCTGCTATTATATATCGAGTAATTTAATAATACGTTTATTGACGGTACTCGCGAATTGCAGGACGGGGGTATACACTGCGAATAAATAAATTTGATTATCTTTAATAAAAGTTACCCCTTATTTATGACTCGAATAGCTCGACGTCTATAATATATGTGTATGCTACAAACAGCCCGAAATTGAAAGTGATTTTTTTGAAAAAAATGGAGCAAAAAATGAGTGTTGCAGAGATGAGAATGTTGAGGTGGATGAGTGGAGTTACTAGAGAAGACAGAATAAGAAATGAATATGTAAAAGGTAGTATAATAGTGGACAAACTGCGGGAGAATAGATTGAGATGGTTAGTGCATGTTTTAAGAAGAGAAGGGGGATGAGGCAGTTAAAATAGTTAAGAACATGAATGTGGAGAGTAAGAGGGGGAAAGGGCGAGCGAAAAAGAGGTGGTTTGAGGTGGATGAGAGAGATATGGAAATGGCTGGTGTGTGTGAAAAGGATGCAAAAGATAGAGTCAAATGAAAGCTGAGGACCAGGGTGGCCGACCCCAAATATTTGGGAGAAAAGGCGAAGGAGAAGAAGTTGGTACGTTTCTGAATTAGGTATCGGGATTTTATTTATAAATCGATTCCAAAGACATTGCGCGGCTTTTGAATTTCACAATTGCATTTTCGTAGTTTTCTCGATATTAAATATTTTGAAATTATATGGTTTCGCGGTTTCAATTTTGAGCGTCGACTCTTAATTCTTATTTTGTATTGATTTCGGTTTTAAACAGTGTTATTGTCGTTTTAAAATATTATTTGATTTGTTTATTGTTTTTTAAAATTTTCAATCGTCTCGTTAAATATTACGATGAAATCATCTTAGCAAAAACAAATATGCGATTACAAATTGTTATGTAACAACGTAACACCAACTATATTTCCATACACAATTACAATCCGAGCGGCAGATGTAATAAAATTTGGATTTTTTTTTTTTTGTTTGAAAAATTAAAGTACTTACCAAGTATAGTCGTGCAAGAAACACGCTTAAGTCGACTGGTGGAGCGAATTTATAAAACGGCGGATTTATAATCTTATCCGTTTGAAATCGTTCGTAAATATCGAAAAAAATCTAGCGAGAGCTTCTGCAGTTTTCAGCAGACAACAGAATGGTCGCGCGTAAAGGGTTCGCGCTCGTCTTGGCAAAACTCGATTGGGTGTTTGCAAATATTATTTTGTCAAAACGTCAAAATGACAAAGTAAGCGAAAACGGCAAAAACAGCGAACCGTAAATGTATTGTTGAAAAAAAAAAACTGTCTACTATTCGTCGCAATTTTTTCAGCGTATATTTTTATGATTATATTTACTTGGAGTTTTTTTTTAAAATTAAATGTGAATACAGTGTGTAATCGCTAATTGAAAACACTCTTAAATTTAGGTTGCCATTAAAAAAAAAAATGTTTTTTGCACATGTGTAAAAAAAAAACTGAACATTTTGTGTCGGACAAAATTTTCACTCTTTTCGTCTCTTATGAATCGTTATTATTGTTCGAAACACACAATTGACCCAGTTAGAGCTGTTATTTCAAATTTTTTAAAAATGTGTGAAATTTAATGACGTAAAATAGTCGAATTATTTTAATTTTAAATAAAATTAATAAAAAAAATTGTTTTTAATATTTTTAATAGAAAAAAAAAACAAAAAACTAATATTGGGTAAACGATTATAAGCGTAATTTATTCTATTCTTAAATCACGTGCCGCAAGTTACATTTTTTTTTTTTGTCCAAAATTGGTAAAAAAGACATTGCATCATATGCAATTAGGGAAAATATTGTATTCATTCCCGTGGTGGTGTCCTTTGGGTCTTTAACGTATTCAACGTGTAGCACAAAAAAAACTACAATTTAAAAACCATTTAAAACGAAACATTTATTTTTATATCCGTACAATGGTTCTACCAGTTGTAAATTTTTTTTTTTTTTTGAACACACTGTAGTGTTATAAAAACACAAAAACTTAAATTTTTGTATTGTACGTGCGATTAGATCTCACATTAGCTATTGTAAAACTTCCGGCGATTTAGGTTTCATTGAAAGAAAACTAAGTACCTACTTTTGAATTCCGCACTGCTCTTCGAAATTTATTTTGCTCCTTTTATATTATATGATCAAATTTTAAATATTGTTTAAACTTTAAAAATTATATATCTAGATAAAAGTAAAATCGTTTGATAAAAATACATTTGAATGTGAAATTTTCGTATAGATACTATATGTTCATCTAAATAGATTTTTTTTTTTAGATATTGATACATGACGTGTCATTGCGAACATTTTTGGAATCGAATCATTAAATTTTACTGCGAAAATGATGAAAAATCGATTGGCTTCGAGAAAGTAAATTCATAATTAAAATTGGTCATTTTTTCATACTATTTCCATGAATAATAATGTAAGGCAAAACGTAACTTTTCAAATTTCATCTCAAAACGTTCCGTGCTACTAATGGTCAACGGATTTTTATTCAAATAATTTTTCGAAAAACTTGCGATTTTCGACAATTTTTTTATTTTATTATTGTACACAAAAATGTTTTGAAAAAGTGATCTATCAATTTCGAAACAAATATAGCAGTTTAAAAATGTCAATAATTTCCGGTTTTTTTTGTGTTTAAAAATTACTGACATTTTTCAATTTTATAACAGAAAATTTACAAATTTATCCAAGGTCTGTAGTATTTTATTCGAACAGTTGCTTGAAAATGTTAAAAGGCGTCAATTATAATATTTTTTTTTTAAGCGTTTTTATTTAAAATTTTCGTGTGAATTGTACAATTTTTGAGTAAAACTATGATGATTAATTTATTTTTTTGATTTCTATTCTTAACAGTAACAATATTTGTATTTAAATGGTGTATAAACTGAATAGGAAATTATTCATATATATATATATATATATATTTCAAAATTCAATAAGTATCGATTTGTTGGAAAACGTGTTATATTTATATAAGCGTTTAAAATTTAATTTACGGCAGAATTCAAAATTGATATGGAAATCGAATATTGAAGTTTATGTCGCGCGGAGTTGTATTTTATCTATTTTACTGTAATATGTTGTACAATATAAATCGTTCACGAAAATAAATTATAATTATTTGGATAAAGTCATTTTGCTTTTCGTTTTCCTCGGAGCTGCCTTAAAAAAATGTATTGAATAATACGAAAAAAAAAATGTTCCGAAATTTCATTCCACGTTACACTGACTCGAATAAGTTTTGAATAATCGAAATTTTCCACATTGAATGCATTATACGTTCTCCCATATAATAATATAATGTTAAAACCCATACACCAATTTATAATATTGCAATTTTCCGTTTGACGTTTCAGTTAAGAACGTACATACGAGTACATTGTAAATATAATAAGTAGGTTGGTAATAATCTGTTTTTGTCGTATACGTCATACTTTCCAATGTTTATATTATTCAAAAAAAAAAAAAAAAAAGATTATTTATACGAGTTTCAAACTTAAAACGTAATTTATTTGTATAGAAACGTAGTTACGCGTGTATTTCTTTCGAAAACGTATTTTGCAAATACACCACATATATATATAAACTGTGTATTATGCAGACATTTTTTTATACGTGAATAATATTTTGTAATATGTTCAACCACCGATATACTTGTGTCCGATGGTTTCAAACTTTGTCGAGGAAAATATGTTTTTTTTTCTACAATTCCGAAAAATTCTGATTTAAAATATGAAACGGTTAGAAAAAAACAAACGTAATTAAATTTGGTTTATATTATGTTTATTACGTATATTTTTTTTTATCCAGAGATTTACCAAAATTATTTTTTCTCGAAAATTCGGCCTACGAGTATTTTCTTTTAAATACAATATATGTAATACACGTTATACGTTTTTAAATCGCGGAAAACCACAATCCTCCAATTGAATTTAAATCCGAAAATAATAACTGGAATTAAATTTAAAACGTCTTTATTCAGCGATGTAAAAAACTCGAAAAACAATATGGAATTTTATTCCCTATGAAAATTACTTTTAAAAAGTAATTAAATAAAAGTTAATTAATCTCATGCGTTGTATATTTAATCCGATGTAATCATTACGGTTTGATAATTTTCAATTTTTATCGTATTCTGACAAGGTTTTTATTTCCGATAATAGTAGTTGTTGTGTCGTTCAATCGATATTTGAAAGAAGAAGTTTTAACAGTTATTTTTTCTCTTATATTTTAATGCGTATTTATTATCAGCGTTATGCAAATCAGTGTTCTAATTATTTTCTTTATACATTTTATCATTATTATTATTTAGTAAAAAAAAAAAAAAAAAGAACTACCTTTTATATAATATATACAGAGTTGTAACCGTGTATTAAATTTATTTAGTTTAAATAGATTACATTTTATCGATTCGTGCAAATATATTTAGCATTTTCCAATTTGTAAGAAAACTCGATATTTAAAAAAAAATTAACAAGCCGAACACTTAAAATGTTTTATTTAAATCAATTTAATTGGTAAGTAACTATTAACGGTATTAATAATAAATGTATACACTATTATCCGTAATCGCTTAATTACGAACAGAAATGAATCAAACGTGATAATCGATTTTGTTTGCAAAAAACGTTATTCAAGAGAATAAGAAAAATGATCTAAGATCCATTGTGTTCAACGAATAAACGTCGTAGGAAATTTTTAAAAAACAAATTGATCGGTCTAGGAATCGTTTGATGAGTCATTGCAACATTCAATCGAGAAAAAACTTTATATATTATTATATAATGTTATACATTTACTAAACGTAATTATCAATTCTTTTTTTATGGATTAAACGGACCGACAGTTAATTGTGTTATACATTGTGTCTCAATGTTGTTATTTGTTCGTAAAAAAAACGTTGTTCAAAGTAAGAATTTTTTTTGCATATGTAACTCCGCCTCATTTCGGAAAACCAACTTTTTACCTGCAGTCTTCTCTCTGAAACGAAAGAAGTGCTATTATATTTTGAATCGTATACGAGATCTCGGCCAAGGTAGACTTGTACTCGCCTGGTAGGCCCGTTTCTTAAATCCTCTGATAATTTTTAGACATTGATGGGTCCATCAATAAGTGTTATTTATTTACGGTTAAAAGACATTCACGTTAAAACAACATAATATATTAAACACTGCACCTCATATACGTATTAAAAAAAGAATTTTAATAAATATATATTGCGAATTCGTCATTGTTGGAAACATTACAAATTTACTGGAAGCGCTGAAAAGTCGTTGTCCTCTAGTTTCATATAAGTGAGTCAAGTCTTCAGGTAATATAGACTATATATTATATGGTTTATTCTTATGAAATTCATTGTCCACCGGACACTTTAAATCCCTCGTGGGGATACCAGGTCGTTTCGCTAGTGATATATCGGCCGTGAGAAATGAC
Organism: Slavum lentiscoides; assembly: GCA_032441835.1. NCBI lineage: Eukaryota > Metazoa > Arthropoda > Insecta > Hemiptera > Aphididae > Slavum > Slavum lentiscoides. The sequence goes on along the minus strand of CM063714.1, from coordinate 15,160,143 downwards.
TTTTAGGGTCCATTTGAGTGAAATCTCGAGAAACATAAAGTTCACAGATTTGTCTTTCGCACAAAAACTGTACTGTGTATACGCGATATCTACGATTTTCAACGTTTAAAGTAGCATTTTTTTTTTCGTTCATAGCTTTACCCAATTTTTCACTATGACGTAATGTATTATAATATGCGAATAACGTCCTTAAAATATAACGTTGTCTTAGACCTCAACCGTAGTCTATTAAAATATAATTTTTTTTTAAACCATGTATGATATTGTAAAGATAATATTTTTTTCATGATCGGCTATATAAGTCAAAAATATAAAAGTCAACGTTTGTTGTATTTTTTTTTTAGAAAATCTTTTTTTTATTCCATATCTTTTCAAATAATTTTAATGTTTTTACTCTAAACATTTTTTTCTTCTTATGACTGCGTATACCAAATTTTTTATTTTTAAACGGTAGATTTTAATTATATATATTTTTTTCTTAAGTAATATGCGTTTAAATTTAAGGAAATCGGTAACGGTGTGCCGTTTAAGACTAAAAGCTAGAAAAAAATTCCGAACACTAAAAACGAAACGATAATTAAATTGTGAACATTTTCGAAATCGTTAACGTTTTTCCTAAGTTATGGGAAATCGATTTTTGAATAATCGACAACCATTTAAAAAAATTATAACAGAAACATTTTTTTTTCGATTCTAATTATTTATATAAATTAAAAGCGGGCCGAAAAATTTAAAATGAATATTTCGCGATAGAGATTTATAGCTATCGTTATCATAATAGCTATAGACTACGTTTAAAAGACGATTTTTGGTTCGCTATCATTTCGTTTTAGATTTTGTTCGAAGCGAAGATTGTATCGGTCATAATGAGTGAACGTGACTGCGCGCGTTGGCCGGCTAGTGTGCTGACACGGCATTCCGGATAGGCAATATTCTGCTACAGTCGCACGTCACGAGTCCTCGCGGTTACAAGAGTTGCTGTATAGACAGTGTACCTTATAAATTCAATAAGACCGCCTCCCGACTTTTATTAAGTATGTGAAATACGAAAAACTTCAATATGAAAAACGATAAATACAGTTGTTTTGCTTAGAATCGTTTATCAAAAATCAATAATTTATCGACGTTTTCAAATTCGGAGTAATATTTCTAAAAACACACGATCAAGTGATCCACTCGATGTGACGTGGACAGTGTATGCGATTCACTGCCATTTTTTTATTCATTATTACGTATATTATATATTTAATGAAAAATAAAAAATTTAAGTCTATCTTATTCAAAAGTCGAAAATCAAATATTGCGTATATATATACCGAAATAATTTGAGATATATTATTTTTTATGAAGAAACCTTGAATTATTCGATTACTATTTATTTATATATTAATTAAACGAATAATAATTTAAATATACTCTTATCAAAGTAGATGTTCTTTGTTCGAGGCCGATCGTATTATCATTAAACGATTTACTGCGTAATGAACGAAAAACATCGAAATCAAATTTATTTAAAATGTCGGAATAAATAATTGCTGTCCGGGATAATAATAATAATAATAATAATAATAATAATAATAATAATAATAATAATAATAATAAAATCATATTCTATAGGAACGTTAGTGTCGTAAAAATACTGTTTGACAAATATTATGTACGTTCACATTACACACTCGGAATTCGATGAAACCATTCGACATATTTTGAATCCTTTTGTGTGTGTGTGTGTGTGTGTGTACATGACAAATACTTTGTCTGTGTTTAGGTATGTATATTATACTATGTGTACATTTCGTGTATTCAAATTTTTGAAATGACATGTACAGAGTATTGAATATATACATTGATAAATGATATAATTTTCGGTACGTTTTGGTTCGTTAATACACATTGGAATTTTTATTAGTTTTGTAATAATATTGCAATGTACACATCAAAAAACCATAAGAGTTTCTTTGTTTTGCAGTATCAGAAAAAAAAAAGTGAAAAAATAGTGATGAATCGATGTAGGAGGATTTAATATAAAAAAAATAAACAACGATAAAATCACAATCACCAAGCCTATAATATATAGTATGCAGCTGACATTCCGGCCGTACAACGCCATTGCGCGTATTATTATTATCGATTTCATTTTAAGCATTATATTTTATATTAATACAGAATTCGTAGTAATATTTTTACACCGATTCGAGGGTTACGAATCAATAGAAAATATATTTCTTATTCGTTAGCAGTCGTTCAATTATTTCTGTTTCGTGAAAAGAATTGGATATTAGTATATATATATATATATATATATATATATATATATATATATATACATACACGCACGTAGTAATACCTGCCGATAAACCGCACCGTCTTAATTATCTCCAAAGATTAACTTACATCCCGACGATTGTATTATGTTACGCTCAATCAGCAGTCTGTATATCTTATACGATTTTATTTTCATTAACCGAATAATTAAAATCGTGTAATAAAATGCAATTCATGTAGTAAGTTAACGTTAAACGAACACACGATGAGCGCGCGATACAATCGTTTTTTTTTTTTTTTAGTCTTAAAATTTCTTAAATGATTGTTGTCCCTCTCCGTCACTCATAGCTGTTTTGAGCTATGTCTTTATTTAGTATCTTCCATTACTTTCTCCATTGAGTCTTCATTTTATTCTAAATGCTCGTTTCCAGCACAAGAAATTACGATTTCCTTCAAACGTCGGAAACGAAAAACCGATTGTGAATATTACAGATGCTCACCATACCTGTATTTCAATAAAAAACGTTCGTTTCTATAAGAGTAAATATAATAATGCCACTGTTCTCGATCTAGAATTGAACAAAATAAAAAAAATCAACTCCTCGGATGAAATTTTTTTTCTATTATTTACACGAGAAAAGAAATCAATATTGTTTTCATCTCGTCGTCAAAAAATACCAAGTCAAATGTTGTTTTATTGAGTGGAACACTGTCAATTCGGTGATTTTTTTTAAACAATTTAATTTCGACTCGTGACCGTAGATGTCTGAGGTTCTATTAGAAAGAGAGAGAGAGTGAAAATTTTAATAAAATCGTGTGTTCAGACATGGCCGAAATATGTAAATATTAATAACTCTTTATAACTGGTTTAACACGATTCGATCTACATTTTTTTTTTTTAAAACCGTCTTATCCTGACTGGCTCTGATATGTTCCATCGATCGTAAGGCCTCAATACGGAGAAAGCGATAAAATAAACTATATTGGACTGTAATCAGATTCTCGGAAAATCTTATTAATATAATAATATTATCGTTTGGATAGCATTTATTTTATTTGAATTTGTTCTAATATTATTTCAGTCTCGAGTTCACCGCGAACGGGACACTCAGTCGTGCCTTTGCTAGTGGTTTGTTTGTTTTAGTGGTTTATACAGGATCGCTTTTAAGATTTGTGAGCCTCGGGATAACAAAACTTTACGAGGACCTCCCTCTTTTTACCACTTAACATTTCTACCCTCCCCTTTTTAAGGGTGTGTTAAACTCGAGCATTTTGCTCATAGAAATATTTATTATACAAAACTAATTTTTGAACCAGTATGGCAGTAAATACATCCATTATACTTGTGAAATTTCATGAAAAGAAATGTAAATAGTCGTTTGTTTGCGTGCGATTAATAATATCAGATACCTAATAATTATACTGTAATATTGGTGAGGAACGTTTCGTCTACGGTACGCATTGAAAACATTTGTCACAGCGAAAGGTGTCGCCATAATATAAGGTAGTGAGCAGTATATTAGTAAAAATGGGTTACACATTCAAATAACAATTTAAAAATGTTTAAAAACTTTATTCGACCGTGATATCAATAATAATAATAATTAATAATACAAAAAACTGTAGCCTTAATAATAATAGCTTTATATATAAGTGAAATATAGACTCATAATTAATATTTTTACTTTCTCGGTACCTACTCTGGAGTAAGTGGTCATTATTTTGTATCGCCACATTTTTTATTTTCTACGTGATCGATACTTAATTTTTACATATTTTTACTAATTAATGTAATTTAATAACTGAACTACGTTTTTGCGTAAATTATTATAATTCATCATAAAATTATCAATAATGAACAATAATATTGGTATACACACACACACACACACACATTATTAAAATATGGTTAGGTTATAGATAAGCGCTACTATTTATTAGTTATCCTTATCATGATAAATAATGTTGTTTCAAATGATAAACGAATTAACACGTATGTCGGAATTATTTCAAAACGGTGAAATATGTCATTCAAATATTTTACGTTTTGCCAAATTATTTCGAATTTATGTATTTTATGAAATTTTTAAACACTTATTTACAATATTATTTGGCGATGACGTTTTCGTTTAATTACACGCACAATCCACTTAATCCGAATTCCCTCCATACAATAACACGTGCACAATTGCATTACTTACACGACATACCATCGTACATACCAATGTACTCATACATAACATATTAATAATATAATATATTGTATTATTATTATTATTATTATTATTATTATTATTATTATTATTATTATTATTATTATAATGTCGGTGGTGTACGTACAGGCGGTAGTGTGAATGCCGATGGATTGTCGACGGATATGCATATAAGTATTTGTATAAGTTCTTATTATTAGGTATGTGCAAAGGTCGTTGACTTTCATAAAAGTGAAATATTGTATTTGAAACAGAAAGTGTGCTGTTGTTGTGTGTCGCAGTTCTGTCTAGGAGTTTTTTTGGCTTTTTCTTTTTTATAAATTATTTTTTAATAACAATTCAAATGGTCACCATGGTAAATGTTTAACGCCTAGAATCCTAAAATTTCCCGTATTATCTACCACCCTCGGGAGGGGTAGGAGAGTGGAAAATTCTTTACGACCTATTCTCAAACCTACCAAATGTACAAAAAAAATTTCATTAAAATCGGTCGAGTCCTTTCGGAGGAGTGTGACCACAAACACCGTGACACGAGATTTTTGTATATTATAATTATAATTGTTATTTCACATTAATGAAACAAACAATTTACTATAAAATTTTTTATTTTAATTTTTTACTTTATACATTACGTACATAGATTGTATCGGACACGCATAAACATACTATATTATGTTCAAATTGATCGAAAACGATTTTAGAGCGTATAAAAACGATAAAATTTTAAAATAACACTCTTATAGAATACTTTTTTATGAAATAAAAAAAAAATGTAGTATTTTTTCCGTTCTTTTTAATAAAAAAAAAAAAAATCGATTAACGTTCACTAAATATGTGTATATTATAAACGAAAACGCACTGAGCGCGTTCTTTCCAGACAACGAATATAATATTTACGCGTTACAGTTGTAGTAATAATTCTTATTTTCCACTATTTTTCTTTTTTTTTTTTTGTTATCGTTTACATCAAAGTAATACCGTAATTGCACAGAATGATTATTATTATTATTGATTTTCACTCATTTATCGTACACTTTTTTCTTCTTGTATTCCGTCTCCCGGCGGCGCTTTGTTTTCAAAAATAAAATATTAATCTCGTTTCGAATAGAAATCATCGTTTTACGTTCGTTATCATGTCAAATACCGGTGGCCGCGTTTTAATAATTTTTTTTTTTTCCGTCACTACGATGCTCGGAACGGCATATAAATATAATTATTTAAAAGTGGGTGGTCAACATTTAAATTCGTCGACGATAATCGCGTTTTTATGATAATTATGATTTTGAGCGATTTCAAAGGCGATGTGACACTGGGTTTACGTTTTGGGTGAAGGTGACCATCACCCAAAGAACTATTTATTATGCTCCGACAAGTTGTTGGGGAATAATAAACATATACTGAGAGTTTATTGTGCCCTCTGAAGTTGGAGTTTTTCTTGTAAAAAATGGTATACTGCAGTTCCATCGGCATACATAATTGCCGTTTTCCGCCACTGCAATCTAAATTCATCTTTTTGTCGTTGTACACATAAACATATCCATTGGAAATCAGAAAGTAGAGTATCCATTAAAAACCAGTAAAAACTTACATAGGTGGAAAAACTATTGTTAAATACAAATAAGCGGTGAAAAATATGTACTTTGATCAAAATCGATTTGAAAATGGCGGTTATTTTACAAATTTTAAATCGAAAATTAATCCCGGAAATGCTTCGATATTCGAATTTTACAAAATAATAACACGTTTTCAAAATCACTGAAGTTCTCTATTGAACTGAAAAACGATCGCTACGGTTTGAAATTTATATCGCAGGTAAAAGAAAAAAATGTCTACGGTATATCGTTAGTTAGTTATTAATTACCTAACATTTAGTCGGATATAGATATTTTAATTGTATAGCTAATCTATTTTATATTATCCAAATAAAGCATCTATATAAGGTAGTAGTTTAAATATTACTTCTACACACGGAAAATTGTTATGTATAAACCCTTAAAGTTGACGCATTACTAATATAATTCACTAATTCGTAAAATATGTTATTTGCCAAGTAATAAAAAATAATTTTGCCAATTAATTTTTAGAATATTCGTAAACACTCTTATTTTGGCACAAGGTAAATAATAATTTGCGCATTTAAAAAAATCAATATTTGTAAATTATAATGGTGAAACTTAGTACAAAAACTTTAAGAACTCCGTTGCGAATAGTTACGAATCGTATAAAATATAATTCATTTAAACGAATTGTCTCTAGAAGTTTTGAAGAGTTGAGGGAGCTCCATAAAATTGAGGAACCGGCCATAAGAAGAAAAAAACGGTGATAAGTTAGAACTCATAAATTCAAAAAAAAAAGTTGTTTCCGAATAGTTACAAATTGGGATATTGAGGTAACAAATATTTTTGTACTCGACGTAGATATGGGTAAGGATGGCTTATACGCGCAAAACACACGTGTTTTATTACACGAATTGTAAAAAGTTTTCAGCCTTCTTTTAAAATTTAAAATTCATATTTTTTAAAAATTACAATCGGTTAAAAACCAATGGTGGTTATAAGGAGGGGGCGATAGGTGGATCGTCCCCCCATGGGATTTGATATTTTTAAATTTAGTATATCTCTGACCTAATAGCATCGACTTGTGTCATGTAAATTGGTCCAATTATATTATTGTAATGCTCTATTTTCACCCCAACTCTTTGAACATCATGTATAAGGCTGGAATTAGTGTTCGGCCGACGATCAGCGCGTACGGTACGTGCTGATCATCGGTCTTCATAGAGCGTTTAGTGCATAACAGACGACAAATGATATTATTATTATTAAAAATAATAATAAAGACTGCACACGCGCGTATGATCGGTCGCTCGGTCAGCGTCAAACTAAACACCCGCATATACCGCCATAGCGCCGTCAGTAGACCGTAGTAACGAAACAGGAAAAGAAAGTAGTCACCAGATAGCGCTACGACACAACATAGAGGGCGTGGCAGAAAGGCGCGCATATAAATAGCGGTGCGAAACCATAATACCGCTCAGTGTAGTCACGACGGTTAGACGCGAACAAGGTAGTTCGCGTTTGACTGCGGTGTGTGTGTGTGTGTGTGTGTGTTTGAGACTGACCGCTATTTATATGCGCCTTTATGCCACGCCCTTTATGTTGTGTCGTAGCGCTAACTGGTGACTACTTTCTTTTCTCGTTTTATTGTTATTTCTTTTACGTTCCATGCACGTTTTTCTTTCTTTTTCTACATCTGCGTTTCGTCTCGGTACATTAATAGATCTTTCTTCTTGGTTATTACCAAGAATGAGATGTAGACATTTCATTGGCAAAGGGGGTTGGCTCCATTTTCGCCCCCCGCCCTTGAACTTCATGTATAACCGCCACTGTTGAAAACGCGTGTACGTATTTAAGACGGATCGGTTTGGCAAACGACTTTTTATAATTAAAACTTCGCAACGTTATTTATTTGTATATGTTTGCGTATACGAATAATGCAAATGACAATGATAAACTTAAATAAACATAAATGTTTAATAAATAACTATGTTTAATAAATAACTATAAGACGTATAGGCCGTACATACGGATTTGAACGTTTCGTCGACGCGTATTCGGACGAGCGCCAAAAACGCGTTGTCGTTTTACGCCGGATCGCGACTGTCTCCGGGTCGTCAACGGAAAAATGTAAAATCGCTCTGTCAAACCGTTATAAGTTATTTTTCTTCGCCCTTCGCCGTGGCACGCGTCCAACGCGAATTTCATATTGTACCAGCTGTCCAGCTGTCCAGCTGCTTCGATCGGTGTCCGAAACTCATTACGAGTGTAGATTTATTTTTATCTCGTTCGAACGTTCAAAATTATGATCCGAGTAAAATAGAAAACATTACTATAATAATAATAATAATAATACCGGGTGGTAATTTGATTTCTCGTGATCATAATAGATACTTTCCAGGAGAATTTGTAAATGCTTAAATTAGAATGGCGATTCAGACGGAATCACAGGGATCACATAGTATTTCGAATTTTTTTTTTGAAGACGATGAGAAAATTAGTACGGTAGGTTCGGTCGAAACGAAGTCGAGGGTAAATAATGGAAAACTGGTGTGCACGTATTCGCTCGTAACGAAACGTATTAAAAAGAACTCGTCGTCGGATTTCGGGTCGTATATGATACGGTAATTCTCCCCAACTCTTCTGAGCACAGGCCTGCACCGATTGAACTTTTCGCGCGACATCGATTTTATCGAACAGGATTCGTTACACTTCAACGTATATACACTCGTATAACGTTTTGTATTCTCTTCCTTCGTAACGTTTTTTTCTCCTTTATTTTCCGAACGGAGAAAAACCACTGCGTTCTGTAATGTCTTTATTATTTGTATATTTTAGTTCTTATTTATGTAATATATGTATGGTGCCGCGGCGCAGTGAAACGATTATAATATTATAACGTCCTAATCGGCGCCGTACGACGGCTATAGATAATATGTGTACGCGTATAGTGCTGCGGTGGAAAAAAAAATGAAAAGAAAAAAAAAACCGAGCTCATCGCGAGCGTATGTACCACCGGAATAATATATAAATGGTTTGGCGCCAGAAATATGAATTTACAACATCTGCATTTAAAAACGTATGGAGAAGAGAGAATGGAGGAAACCTCCCCCGCACAAACATTGCCAAACTGCCCCGGGACCCGTGTGATGCGGCGACACGGAACGCGGTGCTGTGTGGTGCAGCCGAAGGTTTCCGTTTTATAGCGTGCAAACAATTCGTTAGCTTTCAATAAATATAGGGGAAAAAAATAGAAAAACAAATCAATTTTCGTTGGTAGACAAAAAAGACAAAAAAAAAAAATTAACCCAACATAAATAAATGATATTATAGTAAAAAAAAAAAAACGTATATGAAATTCCGTCGTCTTATATACGACGATTGTGTTCCGTTTGGTAAAAAAAAAAAAATTCATTTATATATATATTTTTTTTTTAACCGTGTCGCTTTAGTATTTTTATAATTTTCACGTTCAGCCATCGTCCCGAATACTTTAAAAACATTCTAAATAATTTTTAAAAACTTTTTTAATGTAGTAACTGAAATGTAGCTCGTTTTAAATGTCAATTCTTCAAGAAAATACGATTAATGTTAAAAAAATATATCGCGGGCTTTTATCACTTTTTTATTCCGTTTTGTCTAAAGTCAGCGCCGTTTATTGTGAACACTACGGAAATATTTACAAATTCTTTGATTGTAAAAAAATTACAAGATATTGGTGGGGTTAAAAATATTTCGATAACGGCTTTATGTGTGGCGGTCATTGAATGTATACGCAGTTAGCTCCGCGTTTAAACAAACTTATCTTAATCCGAACACGCTCAAACGTTTATCGATTTTTTGCGCTTAATACTCGCTTAGTACTCGTCATGACCAAATTCGACTTTGACGTGTTTATAAACGTCATCATCGCTTAATAATCGGACTCGATTTTTTATTGAAATAAACGACATCTCCTGGTATTTGAAAACTGAAATGTTAATTATAAATTAATTTATATAAAAAAATAAATAATAATTGTTCGGGTCGGTTTTCGCGCTTACCGCATAGCGGCCACGGGAGTTTTGTGGCGACGTTTTCGGATGAAAATTTGCGTATAGGTACTCGTATACGCGATGTCATTATGGAATATTTTAAGTTTTCACGAACTGCAATAATAGTCCGACTGGTAGGTATGTAAACAAGTTATGTAGATCAGTATGTACAGGCCGTCCTACGCGCTGTTTTCATGCACAAACATACGAAATAATCGAGTCGTGAACGAATACAATATGGTAGTATACTGTTTACTTAAAACGGTATGGGTTTACTGGTGTACAGCGGTGATTATTGTGAAAAAAAATTTTCGACAACAAACGGGTAAAATATTCCCATAACATGAAACAAAATCTATACTGCGATGTTGCATGAGCGATATACGGCGTTTTATATAAATGCCAGTTTTAACGGACTGTATGAAATTAAATTTCACGGTCTGTACACTACGCGAAATGCCCCGAGACGTGTGTAAATGTGCAACGACAATCGCCGAAATACATAGAAAAAAAATTACAAAAACAAATAACAGTTCATGGTATAAATTATTAAATTAAAAAAACGCTCAGAGTTTCCGTCGAAATACCGTCGTTAAAAACGACGATTGGTTTTTATTCATTTGGAATCGGTTGATTAAGGTTTTGACCGCGTTAAACTCGTACGAAAAAGAAGACGAACAATGTTCTATTCTGTAGTTTCGTTTTACAATTTATCGTATTCGAATATAAATCTGTGTACGGAAAAGACTAAAAAAAAAATCGTTGCGATAGTTTAAACCGACAGAGCTCGTATTATAATAATGCGGAGTGTTTTCGTTAATTCGTCGTTACACCACCCATATTATTGTATATATATATAAGCACTTAGTATGTCAATTCGTGTTATTTAACTTAATCAGAGACTCAAAGAAAATACATAATATAATGTAAAGGTCGTTTCGGAAATTAGTGTACACAAATGCAAAACGGCAACGAATCGTTGTCGCAGTTCGTAATAATTCGTCGTATAATAATATTATTATCGAGTGGAAAAACGTGTAGCCAAACTCTGACAGATAATTAATTGTGTGTAAATATTACGTTTTTGTAAGTTATTTTGTCTGAAAAAAATATTTGCACCGCTTCTGAATACTGCAACGAGGTGTACGGGTAATATTTCAATAGGCAACAACGACGACATTTATATATTTCCACGTACCGAAATAAACGATAGTCGTTCGTGCGTTAGGTATACAATAATTATATTATTATCGTTCGTTAAATTATTATTGCTGATTGTCCGACGATATTTCCTGCCCCTGATAATCCTGTAAAAAGCCGCGCCTGTACCTTTAGCCGACTTACAGTTGGAGCGTAAATATACGCTAAACGTATTTATACATACTATAAATCGCGAAGAACCGACACGAAAATCTGTATTTGTATAACACAACATTGGAGTTTAAACAAATACGGGGTTTCAGCTTATATTTCCAAATGCGTTTTGGTCGAACGGAAACGGATCGATTTATAATCCATACATTTTATTTTCACGTTCAGCCATCGTCCCGAATACTTTAAAAACATTCTAAATAATTTTTAAAAACTTTTTTAATGTAGTAACTGAAATGTAGCTCGTTTTAAATGTCAATTCTTCAAGAAAATACGATTAATGTTAAAAAAATATATCGCGGGCTTTTATCACTTTTTTATTCCGTTTTGTCTAAAGTCAGCGCCGTTTATTGTGAACACTACGGAAATATTTACAAATTCTTTGATTGTAAAAAAATTACAAGATATTGGTGGGGTTAAAAATATTTCGATAACGGCTTTATGTGTGGCGGTCATTGAATGTATACGCAGTTAGCTCCGCGTTTAAACAAACTTATCTTAATCCGAACACGCTTAAACGTTTATCGATTTTTGCGCTTAATACTCGCTTAGTACTCGTCATGACCAAATTCGACTTTGACGTGTTTATAAACGTCATCATCGCTTAATAATCGGACTCGATTTTTTATTGAAATAAACGACATCTCCTGGTATTTGAAAACTGAAATGTTAATTATAAATTAATTTATATAAAAAAATAAATAATAATTGTTCGGGTCGGTTTTCGCGCTTACCGCATAGCGGCCACGGGAGTTTTGTGGCGACGTTTTCGGATGAAAATTTGCGTATAGGTACTCGTATACGCGATGTCATTATGGAATATTTTAAGTTTTCACGAACTGCAATAATAGTCCGACTGGTAGGTATGTAAACAAGTTATGTAGATCAGTATGTACAGGCCGTCCTACGCGCTGTTTTCATGCACAAACATACGAAATAATCGAGTCGTGAACGAATACAATATGGTAGTATACTGTTTACTTAAAACGGTATGGGTTTACTGGTGTACAGCGGTGATTATTGTGAAAAAAAATTTTCGACAACAAACGGGTAAAATATTCCCATAACATGAAACAAAAATCTATACTGCGATGTTGCATGAGCGATATACGGCGTTTTATATAAATGCCAGTTTTAACGGACTGTATGAAATTAAATTTCACGGTCTGTACACTACGCGAAATGCCCCGAGACGTGTGTAAATGTGCAACGACAATCGCCGAAATACATAGAAAAAAAATTACAAAAACAAATAACAGTTCATGGTATAAATTATTAAATTAAAAAAACGCTCAGAGTTTCCGTCGAAATACCGTCGTTAAAAACGACGATTGGTTTTTATTCATTTGGAATCGGTTGATTAAGGTTTTGACCGCGTTAAACTCGTACGAAAAAGAAGACGAACAATGTTCTATTCTGTAGTTTCGTTTTTTACAATTTATCGTATTCGAATATAAATCTGTGTACGGAAAAGACTAAAAAAAAAATCGTTGCGATAGTTTAAACCGACAGAGCTCGTATTATAATAATGCGGAGTGTTTTCGTTAATTCGTCGTTACACCACCCATATTATTGTATATATATATAAGCACTTAGTATGTCAATTCGTGTTATTTAACTTAATCAGAGACTCAAAGAAAATACATAATATAATGTAAAGGTCGTTTCGGAAATTAGTGTACACAAATGCAAAACGGCAACGAATCGTTGTCGCAGTTCGTAATAATTCGTCGTATAATAATATTATTATCGAGTGGAAAAACGTGTAGCCAAACTCTGACAGATAATTAATTGTGTGTAAATATTACGTTTTTGTAAGTTATTTTGTCTGAAAAAAATATTTGCACCGCTTCTGAATACTGCAACGAGGTGTACGGGTAATATTTCAATAGGCAACAACGACGACATTTATATATTTCCACGTACCGAAATAAACGATAGTCGTTCGTGCGTTAGGTATACAATAATTATATTATTATCGTTCGTTAAATTATTATTGCTGATTGTCCGACGATATTTCCTGCCCCTGATAATCCTGTAAAAAGCCGCGCCTGTACCTTTAGCCGACTTACAGTTGGAGCGTAAATATACGCTAAACGTATTTATACATACTATAAATCGCGAAGAACCGACACGAAAATCTGTATTTGTATAACACAACATTGGAGTTTAAACAAATACGGGGTTTCAGCTTATATTTCCAAATGCGTTTTGGTCGAACGGAAACGGATCGATTTATAATCCATACATTTTTGACGCCGATCGCGCACCAAAAACAACGCGTAATTATTATACGTTTTTTTTTTTTTTCTATAAGTTTTCTCAATACAGTGACGGGTGAAGAGTATGGGAAAACGATAATATCATCGCGTCTCGTCGAAACGAGTAGTACTTTAACAAATTGAAACATAAATTCAGTAGGTATAATATATTTCGAAACGAACTGTCGTGTAATAAAGATAATACGTTTTCTACTTTTTTCCACGTCTCGATCCCGAAAGAAAAATTAATATTCTCGGCCGATATTCACCGAAATAATGTTGACCGCTTCTCCGCCACACATAGTAGTCGTGATGGGAAAAGTCATTATTATAATGTACGTTTTTTTTTTTTTATATACATCAAAACTGACAACCTGGAAGAAATCTATTAATCGCGCGAAAATCAAAAAGTGCCGCGCACGCTCGCGTGTGTCATTTATTATTTTGGAGACCGTTTTTTCTCCGCTTTGATGACGTATATTTATATTATTTTTTAACATAATTATTTGAAAAATATACGTAGAAAATTGAAATTTCGTATTCCTTCCAGCAATTCATTCTTATAAAAGTTTTTATCAAAATAAACGATAGAGATATTGTTACGCTTTTTTTTAGAATCAATAGCGGTCTTAGACATTTTTATACCGATTCGTCTTTTCCTGCGCCTTGTACTTCACAAAAAGACGTAGTAGTACTGTCACGAGGTTATGAATTAATAGACATTTATATTAGCCACAAACAGTAATTAGTACTTGATAATTGTTGGGGTTCAACGACGTAACACGGTTCTCATATTAAAGCGTTTGTTGTCGAAAAATAATTAAGTTTTAATATTTATGTGAGTTTCAATGGCACTTTAAGCGAACGGCCGACCAACTCATTATAAAACAAATCGTGTAGGTGAACGTGTGGCTTAATTTTTCATTATAAGTTCAAAAGCTCGTTCGAGTCCGGGGAGAAATACTAAATTTATTGCGGTGAAAACTATAAAATATAATCTCGTTCTATTAGCTAAACTTGTATTTATTTTCTTGGGAATATTTTGCGACTTCATCGGTTTGTTAACTTACTTGATAACACAGTACAGAACAATAATTTCATTTAGGTTTAACCGATATACTGTATAGGCGCGTGTACGTTTTGACTCTAATACTTATTCAGTGGCGAATTTAGCAGTTGTTTAGACGGCAAATACCGACGTGACCGGTGACCTCATTTTTTTTGTATATTCGTTCAAACAAATCGAGTTCATAGATTTGTATTTTGTAAATCACGCGGTGTTAACGTGTGTTTTTGAAATTTCAGATAGAATTTTGTTTCGAAAATCGTATTTGGACACACTTAATAAGCACATACTATACGTATACAGTTAAAATTCTTTCTAAACACTCTTTACTTTCTTTATGAAAAAAAAAAATTGCAAAATTAGACAATAATTGAACAAATAATTTTATATACTTACACTTAAAACATGATGAAAAAAGTATGCTTTTATTTTTCACGGATAAATTTGATATTATTATATAATATTTATACTATTCACAATTATTATATTATATTATAAAGTAATACAATTAACGCGATTTTAAGTCTATAAACATTAACAAAATTATCAGTAAACTAAAAATTATTTTAAAAAATATCTTAAATTATTCATTTTAATTTTTTTGCATTTCTATACTTTTTCCAATAGTTTTTTAACATATTCGCACTTGGAATTTTAATAATAGAACAATTTCTGAGAACTTTCAGTTTGCAGATAACTGATATTCAACTCTAAAATCCGTCACTAAATATATTGTTGCGATTTTGAGTATTGAGATTACGTTTTTAAATCGACAATTCGACAACAAACGATTCGTTAAACATTATTATTATGCATTCTTTTTTCATAAAAAAAATATACAAAACAAATGAAACGTTATAAAGTATTATAGTGCTGCATAATTCGACGAGAATAACAAGTACAATCAACTAAAAGCAAAAAAAACGGAAACAATACAAATTGTTTTTTGAATTATTCTTCTTTCCGCGTCCAATACTAAGAAACTCATTATTAAAATATTAATAAACAGAACAAATTAAATAGCAGAGCTGGTAAAATCAAATAGAGTAAAATAAAATACACTTATAAATATATGCAATTTTTTATTTAAGAAATTACAGTAATCATTAGTTACATTGAAATGGAGTCAGTAGGTTATAAACTAGTATGATTTTTAAAAAAAGTATTTTTTTTTTTTTTTTTAAGTATCTTATTAAATTATTGTCTATAACTCGTTACGAAAACTATTCAGCGGATTCAATAGATCTTTATCATTTGTGTTTATGTCGATGTATTTTATAGAAAACGTTCGTGTTTATCATATTAATGTGTTTCTTTAAGCTTTTTTTTAAAAAGAAAAAGTAATAATCACGAAGTTTATGTTGTATGTTTTTACGTTTATTTATCTTTCCTATATACGTGTATGTTAAATATGACCCATTAATTAATTTTTTTTACAAAAAAAAAAGAGAAAACAAATAACCGACTTACCGTAAGAACTATATAAAATTGTTAGTTTAATTTTTATTATTTTGTTGGCTTTACTCTTTCTCTCTCTCTCTTTCTCAGTCCCTTCCTCTATATATACAAATATATAATATGTAGTCTGAATACAAAATCACGCTAATAACTTATTTAATATTCCATTGCCATTTTAAAATAAAAAAAGAAAAATCGAAAGAAATACTTACTGTAAATCTCTGAAAAATATTATTAGAAACTCGTTTAAGCTACATCTTGCTGTCGAATAATAAACAATCGATCAATATGCCGTGTCAATGTGTCGTGCAATGTTTGATACATATAAATAAGCTTACGCGCCGTAAAATGTCAAACGTTTAATTATATGTACATTTTATAAAATAAAATAAAAAAATCAAGTACTATTTATTTAAATAACAGTATAGCGTTCATATCTGATTTGTATATATATATTATCACGTACATTTTCGATTATTTTGCCTTAACACGATATATGAAATTTATGTTGAAGAAAATATAAACACGAATTAGCCGCGAGCTAGGGAATGCGCAGTAGATGCAATGCATCCAATTGACTTCACGGTCAGCAATGTTCACCTTTCCTAATGATCTGTGTTCTATTTAATTTTATTTTCCAGACGTACAATTTAAACGCTCAGACAGGCGAATCGTCGGCTTGTGCTACAGCGTTGCTTTGCGGCGTGAAAGCCAACTTCGAAACGGTCGGCTTGGACGGCAAAGGGAAATTTGAAAATTGTTATTCCAGCTTTTCGTCAAGAGTGGATTCGTTGGCCGACTGGGCTCAGCAAGAAGGTACAGTTTATTTTTGTTGTAAAGACGACTGTAGAGCGGCAAAAAAAACAGCTTTCCAAGACCTGTAGATTTGATTTTCACTTACCCGATTTAAGTTTTTCAAAAACCTATAGAATAATTGATATTTTTTTTCTCACAAATTTACAAGTGTATATTAATAATATAATTGGTTAATAATTTTTATTTAAAATATATTTTTTTTATCCATAACACACCTGTGGGAGAATTTTAACTTTGAATAAAAGCCCACGTTACCCTCTCGATTTCAGAAGACATTTTATATATATATATATATCTTATGGTTCTCATAAAATTTATATTGGTATAGGTCTTAATTGGAATAAACTATCGCTTCTTTTAATTTTCTCCGCGTAAAACGTTAAGTTTATAGGATACTAGGACTAATGCGGTAGTGGAAAAGTGTGTACGTGCATAATAATAATTCAATCGTTTTTTTTTTTTTTTAAGTTTATAGTGTTTTGTAAATTTTTGAAAAAACGTTTACGATCCCCTTAATCGCAGTCACGTGACAATTAAATTCCGAATCGTTACAAAACACATTGTTGAACACAAAAACGTATCTATATTTATAAGAAATTAAAATTTTTTTCGATACAAATAAACGTATACATATAAACACCGTAATGGAATTTAAATTTAGTTCGAGGTTATACCATACTACCGTAGTATATAATAATCTTTGTTTGAGAACTCATCAATTACGCGAACCGTAATTTCGATTGAAACGTAGCATGAATCTTTCACTGTTAAACACAAGCATATATATATATATATATATATATTACATATAACCTCCTTGTTATGGGTCGCCACGTCTATTCTTGCCCAACAAACTTCGTGCAGTTTATTAAAACCGAATTAATTAAAATTGCCTTAAGAACCTGTCAAGCAATTTTCATGGTAGAATTATGCGGATAATTAATTCTCTACGTGAAGTTCAAACTTAAAGTTTCAAAATTATTATTATATACATATCACATAATATGATTATTGAAAAATTCATAGAATTTATTATAAGAAATTTGAAATTTAAATTATTAAAATTGAAAATTGAAAAATAATATGCGGTTACGCAGACAAATGACCGTGATAATATTATTTATTGTGTGGATATTATAGCTACTACATATAATAACACAATAAATTATACGAGTGTATAGATCATATTTGTGATTTATCATAAATTACAACATATTGATCAATGTTTGGAAAATTACTTAAAAATTAAACGACTTCACATTCACGTTTATCGTCGAAAATTAATAATATCTTTTATAAAAATCGATTTATACATTTAATTTCAGATAAAAATTGGATATTTTGTTTTATTTTTTTGTCTTGATAAAATATAATATGAGTACTCATTTTGTAGCTATAGCTAATTTATTTAGGTAAATTTATCTGGAAGTAATGCACAACACGGATTTTATAGGTATAAGTGAATTTTTTTTTTTTCAAATTGTTTAACGAAAACTATTGAAAACATAAAATATAAAATTATATATGAGCGGTTTTTTTTTAATAACCGACTTTTATTATTCAAAAAGCTTTGAATAACATATAATACGCGTACAAAATTTAATATTCTCATTTTAAATTATATTTCGTGATCAGTAGTGAACATGAAAAATGAGTTATTGTATATAGATTCATCAAAACTTTGCATTTATATTTACATTCATCTGTCATTACTATACATCGTTCATAAATATATTATATATGTATATTATGACATTAGTCGAAAAGTGTTATTATTTTCATTTATATTTATTCGTTTTAAATTATATATACGAGTATATATATATATATAATCGTTATATTTTTAAAAATTATTTTGTAAATATGTACTTAAATTTGTTTAATTCGCGTAAAACAGGTATTCTTTATTTACTATAGTATATTAATAAGTTTTAATTTTGAAAACGTTTATTTTTAACGTGTAGTATAAATTAACAAAAAAAAAAACTATATGAACATATTCTTGATTTGGAGACAAAATCGATAAATTTATAGAATTTCGAATTGATCGAAATACGATACAGAAACATTATCTGATGAAAATTAAATCGTATACTTTATTGAAAAATGTGTATAATAACTTCCTTATTATAATAATATTGAAGTTCCATCGCAGTATTCACTATGCAAATTCGCGCTCATGAATTATTGATCCGAGTAATAAATATGTATGATTTCCATGTATATGGTATCATATATTATATCACTCGATAAATAAATGTATTATTTATAATTTGTAATATACGATAAGATTATTTAGATCAAAGTGTATTCGCAGTTATGTATAGGTACTAATAAAGTATCGTTTTTTCGTTTTTTTTTTTTCGATCAATATTGTATAGTTACAGCAAGTTTTATGCACTTTTAACGAATTTGTATTATACTAAATAATTCGTCAAGTACAATTCAACATATAGGAAAACGTGAAAGGAGACAGCGAGCTGTGGCGCGTGCAGAATATTATTTCTCCGTTTTCGTGGTACGCGTGTTATATCGGTTAATGAAATGAGATCTCTCTATTCCAATTCCATTGAAGTAGTTCTACGCGCGCATAATATTATAATGTAGACTGCGCGGGAATGTAAAAGCGAATTAAGTTTGAAGTTAATGGATTCTTGGTGACCGTGTGGTTTTTAACAAAAATGTTCGCGGCGGTATAAGTTATTTTTGAAATATTTTCCCATATAATATACTCTTACGACGTTCTGGAAGACGGCGGACAAACGTATATAAGACTACGTATTCTCGACCGCGGTTTAGGCATATTTCGTAAATTAAAAAAACGGCGATTCCCATCTGAATATTGTCAAGAACGCGCACAACTCAAAATAATATGTTACTATCTGTACTCTGCAAATAGTGTACGCGAGATACTTAAGGGTTACTTTTATTTTTTAACAATCTCTGGTTGGTGACAGACAACCTGATCCCTCATACCACCCCCCTTCCGTTTTTAATTATTATATATCAATAATTTCTAGTTTTCAAACTGTTAAAATACATTATATCTTTCGTATAATAGTTTCATTAATAGTTTATATTGAAACAAAGAAAATAATATGTTATTCAATTTTGAAATATTATCTAAAAATGTAGTGTTAAATTGTTAATATTAGAGTTCTTCTTCTGGTGATACGGTCTGTATTATCTGAAAGAATATTTAGTAATGCCCGTTCAAAACGTTTATTATGTCTTAAACGAATGAGGACCCTTCATTTAAAGGATTGACCTCATAATGTCAATAAGTATTAACTAATAATTCGTTTTTTGAAAATATCTCGTTTTATAAAATTATTATGTTATGGTTAATTTTATCGTAGGATATTGCGAAAAGAGCATAATAACTGCATATAGAACGGATAAATGAACGTTTATATAAAACTTTATCACGTAATAAAAACAGCGCTATATGATTTTAATTACTTGTTTTTACATTCGTAACAGGTTTTATTCAGAACCTGATAATTAATTTTAAAAATATTATGAGTTTGATTTTAAATTTTAATATTAATACTGGTTTCAATTTTTCCTATTTTCTTTTTATGATTTTGTTTTTTCTATATTTGTTATTTCGTTTTTAAACATTAAATTCCAATTTCAATTAATTTCATCATTTTCTTGAAATTTAATTGTGTATTTAATCGTGGTATTAACTGTTAAATAATTATTTTAACAGTAAATTACAAAAAAAAAAAAAATTTGAAAAAATTCTACTTTGAACACATAGCAAACAACAAAAAAATCGTGTAGGTTACAACTTATAAACGTAAAAAAATTTAAATTTAAATTTAAAAAAAATTGACGTTTAGAACAATATTATAAGCATCTCGATATATTCTCTTTTGGTCAAACAACTGTAAAAATATGTATTTCGATTAAAATAATTATTGTTTACGGCCAACATTTATTAAATATTTTTAATATTAGAATACCACGTTTTGTTGGGGAAAAAAATCACAAAATACCGCAGTCACATTGTTTTATTTAATTCTTTTGCATGTATTATAAAAAAAATATATATTTTTTTTTAATTAGAAGAATATTTAGCCGTATGCAAGTGCCTCTAAGCGATATAACAATAAATTGTTATTCATTCCGCATTTATTTGAAAAATAAATTTAAATATCACAAACAAATTCGAAAAATGTTACAAATGTAGTATTATTATATTGCTAAGCGGACGTATTAGAAATATGTTTATGTATATATTATAAGGTACGTAGTTAGGACACTCGTAACAACAACAAAAAACAAATTTTATAAGTTATGTACATTATACCATCGTCCATTGTAAAAACGATTGAAAAAATTAAAATCTTAAAAAATTATCTTTACGTTTATCTATATTCGGTCGACGTAGGATTATTAGTTCAGAGACGTGTGAAGGAGGTTTAGATGTGCAAGTGCCCGGAAGCAGCACGTCAAGAGTGGTGGTAAAATATATTTAAGTGAATACAGTTAAAAATGTTAAATTATTAAAACAAATATGATTGTTTACAATCTGAGCAAAAAAAATCCTATGAAAATATTAAATATTAAGTATAAAAATTAATAATTATAGAACTTTATTGCTTCAAATTTTGTGTGCAATGGCCAAATTTATTTTTAATAATTTTAAGTTAATAACATTTTTAAAAACGGTGAAAATGTATTATTAGAACATCACATCTAAGCCGTATAATTTTACATTCGCGGTGATATTTTCAAATTTGTAGGATTCTTTTCCTCCGAATTATAACGAAATCACAAACAAGATATTGGAAAAAAAACTATTCGAATTTTCTAACATAAATAAATTCCCCTCCAATGGACTTTCTTTTTTTACATAACATATCGTCTAATGTACAAAAAAAAATGTAATAATTAAAAACAGTACTTTTTTTTTTGCGTTAACAACATTTGTTAGTATTTATCATAATTCATAAGATTCCTCAGTTTATCGACTAGTAACTGGTATGATGCGGTTAGGTTAGGTTAGGTCACCGAAGAAAGGACTACAAAATTTTAAGTAAAAATGGATAAAGTACTTAATAAATCAGCTAAAAAAAAAAAAAAAAAAAAAAGAAAATTAGAAATTGTATTATAAAATATATGTCGTTTTTATTAAAGAAAATAATAAAAATACGAGTATCGCAATCAATTTAATTTCGATTGATTAACGCTGGAAGGGTCGTTAGTCGTTACAATTATTATGGATTATATCCAATGCTAAATTGCCTATTCCCTCCCATATAACATTAGTAATTACGCCATTGATGTGTGTAATGTGTAGTGTGTATACACGCGAGTGTTTGTCGTTGTGTGAAAAGTAAATTGTTATTAGTGTGAGTGTTTGTGGATCTAACCACTATATATCATTACGCGCATGCACATGTCAATAATTCGAGAGGTTCTGGTAAATTTTGTGTGTCCATAGCACGATGATTTAGACCTAAAAGCCGAATGAAAATTTCACCACTTAAAATTAATAAAATGTAATTCTGGCAAAACATTTGAACTCGTCAGAGCCGTTTTTTCTAGTTTATTGTGCGTATTAAGTTGTTTTATTTTTATTTTTTTGATTTAATGTTTTATTTTTCTTACGAATATACCAGAACAAATGTTCGACAAATTTCAAAGTTAAAGCCGTTTCAATATTAAATTATCAAAAATCGATTTCCGCAATGACATATGGAAAAGAAGCTAATAATTTTAAATCTTCTACTTTGGAACTAAACTGAAAATAAAAAGCTTTCGAATTATTATTGATATGTGCATGAGTGTGAGATTGTTTTAGTTACACGTACGACACACACACACACACAATATAACAACCGCATTTGTTTCTCATATACACAACGACAACACGCGCTTAAATAAATTCCGAAAATTGCTTAATCCTACAACGGGCAGAAGAATTGCAAATCCTATGCCTTCAAATAATTGCGTAAATTGCATATTTTCCTATATTTTTCTTTACACCCACGGTTTCGAGCAATATTTTTTTTCCATATACAAATTCATGTATTAAAAACGATACCGCATTCCCCCTACCGCTGCCGCTGAAACGTTGAAAAATCATACAACTCATATCCAGATTTATGTCCGTCGGTGTACGATAATTGTGAAAAAAAAATCAATTTTACATAATATATAATGCGCGTGTGTGCACGCTTTTGACCAAACGAAATTAATTTGGTAAAAAGAATAACTTTGTGAACGACGCAATGTCGATTTCAAAAACGTTATCGAAATTCTAAAAAAAAATACTGTATTCTAAATACGGAATTGAAAAGCACGGTCTTTGATTTGAAAACGTTATGCGATTTCAAATATTACATAGATATTCTAAACGAAAACAAAATAATAAATCGTGACGTTAAAAATGAATTAAATTAGTTCGAAATGAGATTTACAAAAACTACGCTTTCAGACGGGAAAATTTCAAACGTTTAACCGAATGTATAATTAGAATAGTTTTTATTTATTTAAAACGTAAAAAATTATATACTAGAATATACGATATTTAAAAACAGATTATTAAAAACACTTCAGATATATAATTATACTAATTAAATTGGATTTTGAACTGTGTTATACTCGCAGTAATTATTCCGAAAAAAAAACACACGGCCTATATATACATATAGTACGTAATTATTCTTTCTCCAAAACTCAAACACCAAGAGATTATAAAATAAACAATTCGGGACGTGAAAGTTAAGAATTAAGTTCCACAGTTAAGTCGAAAAACACAAATAAATCATATTGTTCCGTTGTACAGTAGGGTGAATTATTCTAAACATTATTTCAAGCGTTTGAGTGTATTTAAGTCTAAGATAAACACAAAACACGCAAATAACAGTAGTAACTTGTCAAAAACGATTTATTTGTAAATTTCGGTAATCGTTAAAATAATAATATTATTATAACGACAAAACAAGAGATGGACATCATCAAATAGTTTATAACTTTACTAATTAATTTTGCGCATAGTGAATGAAAATGAATGGAAAGTTCTTTTAAAAAAGGATTATTTGTTGTTCTTGTTTATCAAAAATAATAATAATAATAATAATCTACGAATTTCATTTTCATAGTTCCTCGCTCCTATAAAGGAACAATTTTCGTGTAATCATTCAGTAAGTTGAGAAATTAATTAAAAACCTGGCGCCGCCGATCCGGGACTAGAGGAGAACGTTTAAAATCACTCGTTATCCATCGAGATCACCTTAGTTTTTCAGTGATAAATTTCAATGAGTTTCTTGTCGAAAACGCGAAAGATATTATTAATAATATTATAAAAAGAAAAAACATTAAATGACGTGTCAAGTTTCATTCTTCAGTCGGGTTCTCAAGACTTTTATATTCGGCGAATATCAAAAACGGTAACAAATAAACCCATTCCCACTAATCGCCAAGTATCCGCGAATAATAAGTACAAAAGTCCTAACCTAACCTAACCTAACCGGCTTTAGAGGTACGTTGTACACTACAGGGATCCATAATTATCTATATAATATGTATGGTAGGCCTGATGGTGTATTATTCAACAATCTCTATGAGTTTTTGTGTAAATTTTAATCAAAAGTCGTATTTTACTATATGACATAGAACGAAATTAAAAATATACAAATAAATAATTTATATACAAAAATTCTTTTGAATTAACTAAAGTGTAAGTCAATAAAAATCCGGGTTTTAACTTTAAACAATTAAAAAAAAAAAATTGTTCTTAAAGTAACTTAACATTGTCCAACCTTGCGACAAACACTACTAACGGATTGCGTAGAATTTGATTACATTGAAGTAGCATATTATGGTTTTTGGTTGTAGGTAAATCGACAGGTGTGGTGACCAACACGCGAATCACTCACGCCACTCCGTCCGCTTTGTACGCGCACTCGCCCAGCCGGTACTGGGAGGACGACGGGAAAGTGCCTATACCGTCCAGGAAATCCTGTAAGGACATCGCTCGTCAACTGGTCGAGGACGACCCGGGTCGACACATAAACGTAAGTGTTTTTTCGTTTTTTATTAAATTTTATTGGACAATCGGAGACGATAAATTTGAGTTATAAATATCATAACAGCGTATAAAGAATATACCTACGTTTGAAATGTGATATGTTTTACAGAAATATTGTCGAACAATTTATTTTTATATTGATACAATTTCAGCGTAATTAGACTTCGATTAACGTATAGAAATAATAATAATATAATAACCAAAAGGTTGAAAAACCTTTTAAACCTATTGGTTTATGATTATCAATTTTTAAAATGTCCGTTTTCGTAAGACGATTTTTAATAAACCGTATAATTTTTGATATATCATTCAAGGTTATTTTCTCGGAGAGTGAAAAAGGAAACTAAGACATTTTCTATTAAACAACATACATTTCTAATCAACAAAATAAATACACTTCAAATGATTCATGGAAAATAAACGAGTCACGAATTTTAAATTTTAAACATACACACGTTTATTTATCGTAAGAAAATATGAGTCCGACGAATATTCGATTTTATCGTTTATAAACGTATACATTTGTTTGTAGTTATTCAAAAAATATTCTGGGATAAAATATAAAAAAAACACGAGAAAAAAAATATATAATTGAAATATTTTTATACGGATTAAAGTATTCAAATACTTCACAAGATCGTATATACAAATACTGGGCTCGGGTTCGGCTGGATTTTGTAAATATTTGTACCCGGTAAAAATCAATCAAACGTCGTAATAAAAGTGTAAGTATAGTATAAGTAGTAAAGCCAATATTATAAACGTTATATCTATGGTAGATAAGTATCTAATTTCGTTATATTCTGAAAACATAACGAATATGAACATTTAAACGATGATTTTCGAGTTTGTCAAATCGTATACAGTACACAGCGATATTAAAGAATTCGGAGAAATCTTGTGAATTTCATCCGATTTTTTAATCATTCAAAAATAAATCGACCGTAATACGTTTCAGTAATCTCCGATGGGCCATAAGTACGACTTTGCTTCGTTTACAACGCAATTTCTCTGTGCTAATTAATACTGTTCGTTTACGTTTGAACGTTTGAAGTTACCCTGCACGTACGAAACACCGTATTTGTATAGTGGAACGTCCAAAAAATAACTGATCGTTTAAAAAAATTTCCCGAGGGTTTTCGAAATTTGAAATTTTCAAAAAATTAACCAATACAATTTCCAAAATCCATAGATCTAATCTTATCTGACCTCGTTTAGAATCTAAAGTAATTTGCAATTCATTATAAATTGGCCCCTTGACATTTCTCTTATAATTGAAAATTGCACGTATAAAGCGTATCCAAAATGTTGATCCTGGGTACGAGACTCTGCAGAGTTAGGATGTTTATTCACTAAGCACTCGCGTACGCATAAACTTGTACGAATAAAAAAAAAAATAAATTATTTTAATAATAATAAACGGATTATATACAACGTCTGAATGTACTGTTTAAAAGAAAAAATAAAATCGAGAAATAAAATAATATATTTCACATTTGAAAGTCATTCGAAAGAAGAACATCGTGTTTTTAAACAAAATAATCGTTAATAATAATTGGTTAAGGCCTTAAGGGGATTGGAAAATGGGTATTTTCTCTTTTTGTCTAACACGAACATTAAAAGAGTAAATTACACGTATTGTACGTCTAATATACGTATCGATTAATATGAAAACCGAGTACCTACATATTATTATAATCGATAATTTTTTTCCCCTCCAAATCCCTTTAATATTAAACGAATTGAAAAATTGTCAATATTCAATCGTTAGTGATCTGGATGAAAAAAGTCGATCTAAAATTATAGAATTAAAAACGAATTCAAATTTTTGTCGCGTTATTTGATCTGTCGGTACGTTGAAAACGTGATCTCTCATGCTTTGTATCCGCTGTATCCGACTGTTACTGACACGTAACTATTTATTTCCACGTCGTCACGGAGCTTACGAGTTGATATTTGTTCTCAAAATTGTATTCGATTCACTTTAAGTGGTCGAGTTTCTATCTTTCAGGTCTAAAATGATATTTGAAAAAAAAGAAACACACACACACACACACACAATTTCCGATCCCCATAATTCCGAATTTTACAAAATTACACTAAGACAAATTATACCTGCAGTTATGACGATCAAACAAATCGTAGGTATACCGAGTTGAAATTGTTGTTAAGATAAATTCATAATGTACTTAAACGAATGAGTATGCAAATAATAATCGCTGAAAACTTCTCGGACTTACGCGCGTATCGTTATTACTATTTAACTTAATTAATCCTCACGGACGAGTATACAATTTACGTGTTTTAAGTGGGCAAATGCTCATAAAAGTCAACGGCTCGTCGCTGAAAGTTGTAAACGATATTTTTTGTTGGCATTCACGTCGGACTCGTCTTATCTTGTTATCATATGTCAAATTTACACGATTAGATCATTACACGTATTCGTGCAAATGTTTATACTCGTAAAATATTAAGTTTACGTCATATCGTATGTGTACGCGTGTCAAGAGTTACGCCCGAGTTAGAGAACTTATAGAAGTACTTAATGAATTCGTATTTTAATTAAAAGTAATTTCGAATAAATGACATTGTGCGAGACGACGCTACATTTCCGTATAACGTATAAAATAAAATTTTTAGTTAAACAGCAATAAGAATGCACTCTGAAATTGTACACGTACTCACACGGATCGTAATAATATCAACGATGAGAATAAGTGTGGACTTGTGGCAAGCGAAAAGATCGCTGTCGTTTTAGAAAATAAATTAGCCAAGTAACGTTTTTCGTTTATGATAGAAGAAAAAAAAATGTGTCGCTTACAACAATATACACGGAAATCATCGTCGTTTTAAAAACGGTCATTCATTATGTTCTAGTCGTAAGTGTCACTTTTTTTTTTAACAAATTCTAATTTAAGAAAAAAAAAATGCAAATTATTCGTGTAAGAAACATATTGAAACTACGTTTTTTACACGTAATAAATATATTGCGAAAATTAATCAACGTAAACAAATAGTTTTTGGAATTATTGAAATACGTTTGTAAATTACCACGTGAACAGTTTGCAGCCTTCTAACCGTCGTCGTCGGTGTAATTTAATGTAAAAACAACCGGTTAGATTTCGAAATTAGGCGATATTTTTTTTACTTTAAATTACGTAATTTAATATCAGTTTTCTTGAGAAAAACAGATATTCCGTTATACGCAGGTGTGTTTTGACGCAGATATTTCAAATTGTTAAAAATAACAATAAATACATTGATTGGTGGTGACGTAAAATAGTACCCGTTTGGCGTTCGATAAAAGCAAGTCTGGTTTAATAATATAAAAATAAAATTACCTATATACAGATATAAAGACGTGAATAATCCAATTTTTTTTTTCTTCAATCCGGTTACTGCAGTCTATGTAAATTGCACGTAGGGAAATATAAATTGTATAATAATTTAACTTCAATCGGATCGGAAAGTTCTATATTACGCGTACTTTCGCCGAGTGCTTTTCGAAAAATATCTTAAACTACAATACCATATAATATAATAATATTATATAATTTAAAATTCAAGGATATCTCAATCGACGAGATCACGCTTACTCGCGTAATATATTTACATATTATTTTATTTTTTATTTCATATAAAATTTAAATATATTATACATTTCACTCTTTAAAATGTGTCTAAAAATAATTGTAATTAAACGCGTTAATAAAACATAAGATTATTGTTTTCTTTTACAAAACGAAAGTTTTAGCGATTTTCAAGAATATCGTAATCATTTAAGAACAAAGAAATTATTATTTCGTGCTTAATATAACACTGTGTTGCAGAGTGAACACTTAAAAACTACACGCGATCCCCGCGACTTATATTAAATTATGTAAATATTAAAAGTGCCGTTTGATTGAATATTATAATTATTCTCGATAATCGTTTAATAATATTGTATAGGTATCGTTTTATTCATTTCGCTTGAAATAACAAAATGATAACTGGGTAGGTAAATATAATTGAATAACGTGTCGTTAAAAAAAAAACCGCTCGTTAATGGGATTTCGTGAAAAAAAGGTAAAGGCCATTTGCAAAAAAAAACGACATTTATTATGTCCAATCGATAGTGTTTGCTAGAATAATAATTTATAATAATTATAAATTATTACTCAATGATTGAGTATCATCATAATATTATGTTCAGGTCTCGCGTGGATATGCGTGTGTATTAGATAATGATTGTTTGAAAAATTGGTTCATTTAACATTATCCATTGTTGTGTTTCCACTTTCCATACCGGTTGTCCGGGAGTCTGTCACAAGTGTTCCGCGATGCCAAAACTGATTTGGCAATTATCAATTACTTTTAAGTTCGTTGTTACAAGTGGGAAAAGCTGGTCGATTTTTGTACGAACGGGGACCCATCTTGCTATGCTGGGATCATGTTTGGATCTCGCAACATTAGTAACAGAAAGAAAATCCCTCTGCTTTAATGACACACTATAGTCATCGTCAAGCGTTATCTATGTAGCCATTACCAAAAGAATTAGCTGTTGCTACATATAGGACTGGCTTTATAACTAGTGAACTTTTTGAAAAGTAAAGCATTTAACACGTGTCTTTTTTTTTAATAAAAAAAAAACGTTGCGTCGAATTGGACTCGGAACATGATACGTTACTTTTTCGTACTGCAGAGATTCGTTGGTTGTCGAAATATACCTATATATATATATATATATATTTTATATATATACATATATAAAGGGTCGTATTAAATAAAAAAGGAAGTGAACATATTTTTAAACGAAAAGACTATGAATAATTATTTACTGGATAAGAATTGTGATTCAAAATTTCAATTACAGCTTATCGCTTATCTAATGGATATCATTATATCCTTAATTAACAAATTCCAAGAGCCCAGAAACAAAAACGTGGAAGGTGTTGCAAACATTTTTTACTTTTGAAGATATAATTTGTGCATTTGTCTAATCTTTGACTAAATAATAAAATTGGGAATGAAATCTATATACTGAATTTCATACTATTGAAACCCTTGTCAACGACGATTAATTTTATGCTGACATTAGAATAATGGAAATTCAACGTAGCAAAAGAAATCACGCGGAAGAATGAAAAAAAAATGAATTTCCCGAATGGAAAGAAGTCAATAGTGTTCAAAAAATAATTCGAAACCCTTTTCACGCAAAAGTTGAAAACGTCCCCGAAGACCTTCAAAAAGTTGTCGTCGAACTGCAAAACGATATGGATTACAAAAATACCTTTTGAACCTGGTACGGACCTTGAGAAATTCTGGCGCAGAAGAGAAATATCGCGCACAATCAACTCCGGGGAATTGCCTCTCGCGTTATCTACATGTATATGACGCGTGAACAGCGATTTTCCAGTCTGCCCATAAACAGAGGAATCGGTTGGACTCAATTGAGCAGCGACATCTCCGTCTCTCAAAATTTCAAAACTCGTACCAGGAAAGTGCAGAAGCGTAGGAAAAAGGCACTATACCTAATTATAAATTATGCGAATTGAAACAATTATTATTAAAAATAAGTTAATACAATGCAAAGTGAAACATATTATTACGAATTTGATTCTAAAAGTCTGTGAAAAAAGTGGTCGGGGTACTTTTCGAAGATCTCCACGAGTGGCCTTGTATATAGATTCTAAAATGTTATTGGGAAACACTGATCTGTGCGAATGAAGTCATTCGCAGACGAATAAATCTTTCGAAATAGTAACAAAAGTTTGCCATTATTTTATTATTATCAATAATAACGGGCATGTTTATCGTTTCGACCATTCACATCATTGTTTCGGGTAAAATATGAAAACCGTCGATTTTCGTTTTCGCCATAATAAATGTTTTCCATTCGGCCCACTTCTACTGTAACATTTACAGTGCTCTGCTGTTTGGTAACAACGAATTATGTTAAAAAATTAAAACGTTATTCAATTATTTTGTTGAACGTTTTCTAATTTTTACTCCGCATGTGTTTTTGGTCAGTCGACAAAGAAAACTGCACCTTTATTCAATTGAACGCTAAAAGAGAAAAACATTATCTGTAAATACATTTTCGCAGAGCAATATTGAAAACTTACGGCTACTAGATCGTAGTTATTTATTAACAAAAAAAATAAAATTTTCTTATTTTTTTTTGTTATGTTAACCGTACCTATATTTTTTTCCATAAAAATTTTATTGAAAATTAATTTTTTTTTTTATATATATTTCTACAGTAATTATTATGGCCGTATGCGATACGAAAACGATTGTTATTATTATTATAATAATTAATAAACAAGAAATAATCTGTTGTATTATAATTTATTACTGGCTAACCACACGCACACACACAGTGCAATACATTATAATATTTTACGTTAAAATCCCGACATCTCGTCGGATAAAGTGTTAATTATTGCGTTAAAAGGGTTTATATACGATCCGATATAAGCCGAGAGAATGTATAAACGGTAGTTAAGAATATGCGCAAGTAATTAAAACCGTCCGATTGCTGCTGGATTTCAGACACGGAACGTTTTTTTTTTTTTTTTAATACCATTAACGTATTTTCTTTTTTTCATTTTTTTTTCTTTTCATTAAATAATAATAATTACTGAAACAATTTGTGTATTAATCCCACAAAAAAAGGGTAAACCACGGTTATAATAAGACCTTTTTATATTCCATCAAAATTGTACGATTTTTTTTTTTTTTATCAAATTACACCGTTAATTTTTCAGTAGAGTGTATTCCTTATACTGCTCTGCAATATTTCTTTGCGTTTTATGCAAACGATAGCTGCGAAAATGTGGTAAAAATATATAAATATATTTTTAATAAAATTAAATTTTACATTTTTTAATCGCGAAAAATAAACGTAAATTTAAAATTTTTTTTTTTAATAATAAAACGTTTGCCACGATTTACGTAATTTTTAGGTTTTAGAAAATAATTATGATACGAATTCCGTTCGTAAATACAATAATTGGATTCCGTACACGAAATTGCATATTTTTAAAACACACAATTTACAAACAATATTACGAATCCTGCAGACATGTGTATAAAAAATATATACTTACTTTTTTCAAGTCTTTTCTGACATAAGGCCAATAACATTTGAAACCATCGCATCGTCTCTAGAATATAAAATTTATAACTATTACAAAATACATATATTATGACAGTTCGGAAATTTTCAG
Source organism: Slavum lentiscoides (assembly GCA_032441835.1). Lineage (NCBI taxonomy): Eukaryota > Metazoa > Arthropoda > Insecta > Hemiptera > Aphididae > Slavum > Slavum lentiscoides. Next base: position 15,127,842 of record CM063714.1, on the reverse strand, counting down.
TGACTTTACATTTTATATTTTACATAATTCAAAGTTTTCCCACAATGAATTTCTCGTCAGAACATAACACAATAAAAATTCCATACACAAAATGCGTATTGTTCTATTAATTAAAAATAAAATTAATTCGTTTTTTATAATTGCTATAGAATTTAATTATTATTAAATTTTCAATAAACGTTCGATTCATTCTATTTTATAATTAAATTAAAAAAAAAAATGTATTTCGTAATTTGTTTCGGTGTTAAAATAATAATATGATATACGAGTTCGTCAGAACGAATTTTTATGTAAATATATAGTTTAATCGAAAAGCGTTTTAGTTTTCATTTTTACGAAAACTACAGAATACTCGTTTAAATGGTGATGATTACGTGAAAAATAGAAAAAACAAATTTTTAAACGGTACGCCGTTTACGTCGAACATCCCCAAATTCGAAATCCGTAGAAACGTAGAACTCTATTTTTCCCGTCCTACGAAAAAATATTCCAATTCACAGCAATTCATTCTATTCGACGAAATTAAATAGTGTTAAGTGTTATGCATTCATTTAAAAACATTTTTTTATATAATTTTACCTATTGCACATTTATATTATTATACAATGCGTGTAGAATTCTTACCTGAGTTCTTGTTTAAAAAAATGTAAATTTTAATAAACTTTTTATGTACCTACTCGTATGTTTTTAAAAAAATTTATTTATCAAAACACTATGACGAGAACGACAATCAGTTAATAGCATAAATAACAAGCATGTTGAATAAACAAATATATTTTTTATAAATTATTTTTGTGTTTTTATTTTCTATGTGATTTGTATTTATCGATTCTTTTTTTATTATTATTTGAAGTTAGATCGATAGGGCAATTATTTTATTGATTAATTAATTATTATTGGATCAATTTTATTTTCGCCGTATATCAATATTTTGTGCCAAAGGAGCTAAACCTATTTATTTTATATTTATATTAAATACCTAAAAATTACCATTAAGAGTACATACGTATAGATGGCGCAGTGGTCGATACCACGAGCCATCAACCGAGAAGTTACGGGTTCGAATCCGGTCTGGGGAGAGGAAACCCCCAGAGTCTCTATTTTTTTGTTTTTGTGTCTTCACAGACGACCGTGACGCGCGATAATCTATTTTACTATTGAAAATACATATTAATTTTTATTATTTTATTCCAATACGAACCTTATATTCTATCGGTTGACTCTGAAAGAAGTATTTCACTTTATCCGCGCTTCCTTTGACACGCACTATTTTTTTTTTTAAACAATATACACACGCCATTCTTTTATTTGTAATTCAAACTGTTAGATGTGATAATCACTAAAAAAAAGAAAACTTTTTTTTTGCCTAACTCATATGCTCCCATTTTTATGTTCGAATCCGAGAAGAGCCGAAAATTTGGTATACAAGGTTTATAATATGATATTCTAATAGTAGTAAAAAACGTCGAAAACTTTTAGTCAAAATCGTTTTTCAAGTGTTTGAAGTTTGAAATTCGAACAATTACCAACAAACATACGCCCGATTACCCCAGGATAATTAAATGTCTTTTTTTTCCTTGTTCCAAGAATATGAATTCTATAGAATCGATAATTTTACAGCGTATTTTACATTCAAGTAATATAATACAATATAGCATTTTCAAAAATTTCAATAATTTTCGGTTTTACGTGTTAAAATATGAAATTTCAGTGAAGAAGTACTGAAAAATAAATAAAAAAATCTATCATTTATTATTTTATTAACACTGTAAAACTTTTTTTAAAAATCGATATTTTTTTAATATTATGTCAGGTAGAGAAATATTTATCAATTAACCTATGTTAATCTTGATAAAAATACCATGTTATTCTGTTTCCATATTAATCTATAGGAGTATTTGTCGTTTTATAGAAATCAATGGTCCGTCTGGGTTAAAAATTCTGCTGCCGCCACTGGAATTGTCACACAACAAAAAGCATCCACACGCTACATTTTGGCATTTCCTTTAGGTTTTCTGTTTTCTCTTCATTTTTAGAATTTTCTCTTTTCGTTGTGCTCTATAATAAAATATGTTTGAAAAAAACGAAAATTATGACGTACAGCCGGTTGTCGGTGTGGAGAGATAAAATATCGAAAATCCCCAAACTCCTAACAATACAGAAACGTTTTGAATAGCTCGATGATTCGGAGGCGGCGCGGCGGTCAGCATTTCTATTAAAAAGTAAACGAAAATATCAACAAAAAAAAAAACCGCAACTAACTTGTTGTATATTACGGACACCTAACTTAACCTTTACTATTTTTATAATGTTACGAAATTCTTATCTTCAACCTTTTACCGCACTTGCTGTATTGCCCTTGGTGGAGTGTTTTCACTTTTCAAAATGACTATAATGGTGGATTATTAAATTTTCTTTCCGACCGCTTTTTTTTCTGTTCGTATCATTTAATTAAATATTATATGTTACAATGATAGTGAGATAAGATTTTCGGTGACGTTTTAAATGTTATATTTTCTGTACAGTCGCGTTACGTTCCGCACGATGTGGCAACAAATCGTCGTTAAATGCCTTTCGGTGAACAAATAATTTCGAATGTTATTTGACCTATTAGCCGAATACAGATTTTAAATAAATATACATTTGGAAAAGTGAACGATTTCAAATACTTGAGTGTTAATGTCAATAGTAAGCGTGATTTGCATGTAGAAACGAATGAACGGAAAACGGGTGGATGTCGTTTCAATATCATCGAACTCTTAAAATCTATAAGGTGTTATCTAGAAAGTCACATGTACTATATAGTTATGTGAAACGTGGTCAATGACCGAAGGAGTTAATAGAAGACCAACCACGTTTGAAAAAAATTATTACGGGCCCAACTTTAACCGCGGGAAACACGGATATTTGAGAGAACGAGTATAATTAACGAAGATATTGTAAAGAGAGTGCAGAATAGGCCAGAAATATCCTTTTATTAGGAGTAAAGAATGGTCTGGCCACGCGTGAAGAGTAGATTGATCGGCTAATTAAAAATGTACTAATCAATAAAATAAATAAGTAAAACGAGACCTCCTCGGACGACCCAAAACTCGATGGCTTGACGAAATCAACAGATATTAAACAATGTTAGACCAGAACTCAACAACATAGACGGCGTTTCAAAGAGATGTATGGTCAGAACATGTGATGGACACTTAAACCGAGGAAGAAGAAACCTATTTGTCCATCAGACGTTGCTCTAGAAAATAGAAAATATTATCGTTATTTATTCGGTATTATACGCTGAGTACGTACAAATTAATTTAGACACGTTGCCGGGTGTATTACGCGTAAAAAATGATTTCTGTTCAACTAATCCTGTTTTTTTTTTCTTTAAAAAATTATTCGCACAATTCAAGAAAAATAATACGTAACCCGAAAACACAGACTAAACGAATCTAAATTATTTTTAAGAATAAGCAGACTACTGCAGTAACTGTGTTTCCTCTTATTAGCCTATTATATTGCCCGAAAAAAAAAAATGATTTTTGCAAACTCCGTTTAAACCGTGGTCTCAACAACACGCAAATGTTCACGATTAACATTAATTCTGTGGTCTTCGAAAATAAATCCTGCGCGATACGTGTCGATATTATATAAACCAGTTTTGTATTACTTAAATTGTATACACTGACCGAACTTTGTTGTGTACGCGACACACGTACAAATGTGGCGCTATAGAGGGACGTGGTGCATGGAAATATTTAAGTTCAAATCAAACATATAATACGGCCGTTCGCGTGGACGACTGCAGGGACGTGTTGTTTTCCCCTTTCTCGACTAGTTTCAAACTTCAAATTGTGATTTTTAATTATTTCTGCGCGACTCAACGCGTATATATATATCGCAATTTATCCGTCGGCCATTTAAACACTGTCAAATTGCAAAACTCGAATTGAAAACGTGACCTGTCTGACCGATTCGCTTGTGGTTAGGTATATATATATATATAGACATACAAAGGATATATACGGCCGTAGTGTACAAGAACTCTTTTCGCACTTTCAAACGCACCAAATACGTAACCGCCCGGTGTGTACAGGGATTTAATGATGCACCGCGGTCCCGTTTCAAATACGCAGTTCGATCCAAAGGACGTAATATATTTATCCTCTGTAGCGCAGATATATATCTCGCTTTTAATCGGGAAAATCAATTGAAACGGAAATTCTAACGAGTTCGGATCTTTTGACAAAATTAAATTTTTTTCCAATCGCTGAGTGATCGAATTTTAATTCGTCGTCATGTGCGCGTAAAATCATTATACAATTCTTTTGCCTGTCCAATATCGTTTAGAAAATGTGCGTTTCCGATCCGGTTGATCTTAAAATTGTATATGGAAAGAAAACCATTTAATTTTATCCGAATTTTGAGTAACACTTTTAAAATTTCACCGAAATTGCTTTCTCATAAATCGTTAATTAAACTGTACAATCTATGGAATGTATTTGTATCTTTTACAGTGCACGATTTTTCAATTTTTTATTTTATTTTTTAAATTGAATATTTGATCTATATTAAAACCGCCTGAATATATTTTTTTTTACAAATAGTCGGTATTTTCATGAAAAAAAGAAGCTAGTACGTTTAAAAAAAAAAAGTATATATGACCCATAAACTCCTGTGCCTTCAATTTACCGTGCATACGCCAGTGCTCGTATTATAATTCAATTTATATAACACTGAAGGCGACTGGTTCAATGGCACATAAACGCCGGACCGGAACAATGCTTACACGGGGTGTATAACATAGACAATGCGTGACCGTTTTGACTGCAACACATCAATAATAAAAAGTAAAAATAAAATCGAGAAATTAAATAAATAAAAGAATAAAGAGGACAAAATAAAATGAAAACAATAAATTAATAATCGTAAATAATAAATTTGTATACATAAAATTGTTTTTTGTGAACATACAATCGAGCCAAAGAGTATTATATAAAAAAAATAAAGAAATATATATATATGTATGTATAGGAGTTGTATAAAATTTGTTTATTTACTATCGGTTTCGAAAAAAAAGTCATCATTTGCAGGTAGTATTAAACGAAAAAGAAACTTACAGAATTAAAAAATGAAAGTGGAAAAAATTACGTAGAGAAAATTATGAATATCACAATAAAAAAAGATGTAGAATCAAAAAGAAATTTTAAAAACAGTAAACAAATAGTGTACATAGTGAATTGTAAGGAAAAAATGTTTAGCGATATATTAATATTATTTAATATACGTATATAACTATAATCATATAAAATTCTATTTTAAATTTTGTTTGTATATTTAAAATGTTTTGTGTTTAATTTCTTTATATATATATATATATATATATATATATATTTACGAAATTATTTAAATTACTCGTAAATTATAATTTATCAATATTATTGTTATACACTTCAACGCTGACACGGAAAGAATGTATTTATATATTTTATAATATGCTGACGATTAACAACTACTTTTATATTTCGTTACTATACACTGTAAATATAAGTTAAAAACAAAACACATTGACCTATATGTAACTGCTGTAGGAATAATCTATAAAAGGGCAAATAGAAATAAAAACAAACAGAAAAAATATGGTTTAGGTTATATATATATATATATTTTTTTTTTTTTAGACACTCCTATAAATCTGTGAAAATGGGACGGAAAACGTTTTTTTTTTTGTCATTTATAAAAAAAGCGTTGAAACATTTCTTACAATAAATATATCGAAAGTAATAAAATAACTTTCACGCGTCGTGTTTAGGTCTATGCGATTATTTTAATTGATTATTATAATTAGATTATAACAGGTATATCAGATTAAATCGTTATTAGTTGAATAATAATATTTCAAATCGGAAATTTAAAAAAACTAATTGAAGTGTATCGACAATATATAGAGTATAGGTTATAGAGTATATAGATCTTTTCTTTTGGTTAGTATATTTTACATTACCCACGGTCTGGCCGATGTTGCATACTTACGCGAGTCATTACAATTGTACAGTGAAAGTTATGAACAGATAATCATAACAGCTAGGTATTTTTTTCTTTTGACAACGATTAAAGACAATAGCAACATAATTTAAAATATTTTTTTTTTTTAAGATTTAAGATGTACGTGTATATTTATTTTGTTTTTTAAGAATAAAACGTTTAAATCTAGACAATATTTCGATCACTCCCAATATGATACGATTATTGCGGTAATGCGATTAATCGGTTATTATTGATTACTAACAATCGATCATTGAATCGTACATTAACCTAGATCAGGGGCGATTATAAGGGGGGCAATAGGTGGATCGCCTCCCCCTCCAATGGAATTTGATATCTTTTAATTTAGTATATCTCTGACCTAACAGCACCGACTTGTGTTATGTAAGTTGATTCAATAATGTTATGATTATGCTTCATTTTCACCCCCCTTTGAACATCATGTATAAGGCTGGAATTATTGCCCGACCGACGATCAGCGCGTACGGTACGCGCTGATCATCGGTCGGGATCGAGCGTTTAGTGCTTAGCTGACGACAAATTCGGTCGGTTGTGTACAGTGTAAACGAGTAAAGGTTAAATAAATAGTGGACGTGTAAAATAAACGAGTAAACGTGTAAACGAGTGTACAACGAGGAAAGACGAATACTTACGTTCATTTCATTTCATTGCACCGAAATATGCGAAATAATATTATTATTAATAATAATAAAAAAAATAAATAATAAAGTTTGCATACGCGTGTACGATCAGTTGCTCGGTCAACGTCATAGCGTGTCAGCTGACCGTAATAAAACGGGAAAAGAAGTAGTCACCAGATAGCGCTTAGACACAACATAGAGGGTGTGGCAGAAAGGCGCGCATATAAATAGCGGTCCGAAACCATCGGACCGCTCAGTGTAGTCACGGCGGTCAGGCGTGAACAACGTAGTTCGCGTCTGATTGCGGTGTGTGTGTGTGTTTGTTGTTCGAGACTGACCGCTATCTGTATGCGCCTTTCTGCCACGCCCTCTATGTCATGTCGTAGCGCTAACTTATAACTACTTTCTTTTCCCGTTTTATTATGATTTAGTTTACGTTCCATGCACGTTGTTCTTCCTTTTTCTACATCTGCATTTCGTCTCGGTACATTAATAGATCTCCATTCTTAGTTATTACTCGTCGATGCGGATATTTCGTTGACAGAAGGGGTTGGCTCCATTTTCGCTCCCCCCTTGAATAACCGCCACTGACCTAAATATTTTCGCTTGAATAACCCGTTATTGGGAAAAAATAATCGTGTTTAGCCACGGTTTACAGGACTCGCAAATAGTTTGATTATTTATTGTTCAATTCGATTCGTACACACTTTGAAAATGTTCCGGTACTCGGTGCGTCCGTGAGCTGCCCATCGATAGGTCAAGTTAGGTCAGGTCGATATGACTCATTCGAGAGTAAATTTTTTTCACTTGACCATATATTTTTGTGCCAAAACAGAGTAAACCGTTTGAGGTAGCGTCGTATAAAACGATGGCACCCAATGTATCATCATCATCGTCATACTATTATTATTATTATTATTATTATTATTATTATTATTATTATTATTATTATTATTATTATTATTATTATTATTATTATCGTTCTTCTGCGTATTTGTAATTTGTTTTCGTTAACAGAACTCGAGTATAGTGGCTGCAGTACGTATATAATAAATATAAATGTTAATACACTTTTACTTACCGTTACGGCGGAGCTATAAAATATTCGGTCTGCCGTTATAAACATCATAAAACGTCGTCGTCGGAAAAAAAAATGGACAAAAGTATAAGAACGAAACAGAGAAATAATGCGCTGCTCGTTCACGCACGAGGAAAAGAAAATAAGAAATTATTACTGGTAGAGTAGATTCTTCTTGCCATCTCTGTACATACATATATATTATATATACGTATATATTTATATCGTAAACACAGTCTATATATTATATAAGGTAGTCGATATGAAAACTACGATATGATAATACCTTTTAGTTTTATTAAATACAAAATTTGTATTTTTAGAACCGAAGACCAATGCGTAACTACTTATCGTAATGTCGCGTATCTTAATAATAATCTTGTGCATATATGATTAATGATTTAATCAATATATTGACTATATTAATTTATAGAAATTATATTACATTGTGGTTACAGATTATATTCTTAAACGCTCCCCCCCCCCACACCCCGATCGCACGTGTTTCCTATGTGGCGTCTCGACGGTCGAGCGCAAAAAAATTGAGCTCGAAATGAATGTATTGTGGAAAATTATTCAAAATACTGTATTCGAATAAACAGAGAAAAATGTGTATATTTAATACTTATTCCAGTAACGTATTTAGTATTAAAAACGTATATCATTATACATTTTCTTTATGCGTAATGTCGAAAAGAAAAAAATACTTTTTTTTTTTTATTATCGTTACGATTTGATTTTTGTATTCCGAATAATAAATGTTTGAACTTTAAAAAGCAAAAAATAAAAAATTGAAAAAAATCGTCCTTCATACACATATAGACTATAATATAGACATTATGCGTATATACAGATAAGGAGAACGAATGGAAAGAAATATTGAAAACGCCGAATTTTCTCGTCGTTTATTACTACCAATTTGACCCATCCGCGCTTCTTCGAAATATAGTCTGAGAGAGGTGTCAATATCATTTCGTTTTCTACATAAAAATCAATTTCCATAAATAGTTTTCAAATACGCAACGACTGAGTGGGAACATATGTTGTCATCGTAACAGCGTACAGCGTAGATTCGTTTTTTTTTTTTGAAAATCAAACGAACGTTGTTAAACAAAACAACAACGTAACAATGCCGCTTTCCGTTCTTCTCCCCAAATCTGAGCTCTTTCTTTTAGGTTAAGTTTTGTGTGCGATTTCTTGAATATTGATCTTTCATCCAGTCTACTAAAAGCGTAAGATATGGCAGAGTTGTTGTATATAGTAGCTTGTTACGCATAGATCAGAGGACTTTGAGTACAATTCTAAGAAATCCGTTTCGAATTATTTGCATTTTATTTTTTTGTTTTTATCTGAGATGAAATCCACACTGGGCAAGCTAAAAATTATTTAATCGCGATATTATTTACAGTCGATTATCTTTATTTTACATAATTATTACGTATATAATTTGTGTTCCGATTAAATAAGCTGTAAGTACCGTTTTTTTTATGAATAACAGCACTTAATAGATTAAGTCAGTTTAGCAATTTTTCGTGTTAATTTTACGGCACTTAAATACAGCCGATAAATTAGTGTTTAAAAAAAAAAAAAACCAATTAAAAAGTGGTTCGATAATTTTTTTCCTAATAGTCTGATGAAATGTTTTTCTCATTGGTCTACTCCAGCTTTCGTTTTCAGAAAAAAAATAATACGAAACGACGCTCATTCGAGTGCTCTTGTGTTGGTTCTCCACGGATGCGGATGGCTATTTTCATATATATTAACTACCTTTTTTTTTCAACCAAACAAATCCGATTTTACGACCGAAACGTGCGTATTAAAACAAACTAAATCCTTTTTGCTTTAATGTACGCGCTCGGAAGCTATAACCAAAGTTTTCTCTGTCCCCTTAAAAAAAAGACCCCCCTTATTACCTTTATATATTGGATGAAATTTTGCGCGCGCACGTTTAAATGATATAATAACCGCGCGGTATTATTGCCCCCGTATACAGTTTCAAACAAAATAGGACAAGCGCCATTAAAGTTTTTTAGATTTTCGGGAGAACCAAAAAAAAAAAAGTATTTGGCTATAACTTTTTTTGTTCGTAGATCCTTAGAACAATTAAATATTCGTAAAACACAATCGAATTCGCATTAACTAATTATACTATAGATACTCGTATTTGTTTAACTCCTTGCTTTAATCGTAACCCGGGTTCGGGAATCAAAGTTTTTGCTTATTTACAAAAATGTATCTAAAATACTGATCTATAAGACAAGGAGTAGCCGGATTTCTGGTCGAATTTTGGATCCTACGAATCTAAACTCACCAGCCGGATCGGTTCGCTTCTCGTTGAACACATACGTATTGTACACATAACAATCGAAAAACAATGCGTTTAATCTGTATAGATTTGTAATCTATCTGAAGCGAACAGGAGTGAGGTTTGGAACGACATCGAGAGAAGCGTTAGACTATCCAAAAATGACAAACAATGAAACAACACGATATTTTACCTTTGAATATTATACAAATTTGTACTCACTAATAACGGAGCAACGCATGGTATATGATTGAGGTGATATGCGCAATCGTATTTTTATACTTGTATAAGTATATACACATATATGCTTATAAGGTTAGTTATATGCATTATGCGTTTATTCGGAAAAATCGACATTTGCACGTATGCGCGCAAACTTTCATGACTCTATTCTCCCACCCCTACCGAAAATAAGAAGTATTATCGAAAATCGTGTCACACATATTTATTATTATGATATAAAAATAGAATAAAAAAATAATTTTTACTCGTGAGTTAACGTTTTTTTATAATGAATTTCGTTCCAAAAAGTTGAAACACTCTATATAAATTATGTTATAAGTGTCGATCATACGCGTGTGATGTGTTCCATTGTTTTTTTTTTTTACGAATACGAGTTTGAAAAATTATTATATTAATGAACCTAAAGGTCTTAATACGAAATATCGGATAATCAATTTTTAAACTTCATCCCCCCCCCCTAAAAATGTACAATTTTGAAAAATTTTTTTATCCATAAGAAAACCTACGTGCAAAATGATAAAACAAACGTTTTTATTTATTAAACACGCATTTATTTACATACGACTTCATCTTCTAAACAAATAACATTGCCTATAAATTGTCAAATAAAACATTTTAATTATAAATTATTATAATAATTTTTATTATAACTTTTTCGTAACATGAAACTTGAATAAATATAAATTTTAAAAAAATATTCGGAACTTTTGATCGCTTTAAATAAATTGTAAAAATTATGAGGTAAATACTTATTTAAAACATAAAAAAAAAAACAGTAGATATACTAAACCACCAACAATCAACAAAGATTGAAACAATTCTACATCATTAAAATTTCGAATATATCTGCACTTGGATGTGCGACTTATATAAAAACATTTTTTTTTTTTTTAAATCCTATCGAAAAATACTCGAAATGGAGCTTATTTGACTCGGGGCGGCTTGTATTTTTTTATATAGAATAATAAAATGGACCGTTTTTGCGTATTATCATCATTAACAAATGTATATCCCTATAAATTATGACAAATTTATACAAATATGTGTGTATGGGAGGGGATGGTGCGTATATATACATAGGTAAACCCGACTAATCTGTTTTGGAGAATTCTCTCGGATTCGGAACCCCTTGATTGATTACATGGCTGTGGGGAGGACTCGATAAATCGAAATTGATTAACAAGACCGATTCGTCGTTGTACAGTAAATTTCAACTAGAGTGAGTACTAATACGACTACTATTTGTTTTGATTTGGGAATTTCGATAAGTTCGAAATTCAGGGTTTAAGTATTGGTTCCGGAAACACGACGGATTTATAAGTGATATCGATACTAAAAATTACCTTTAGATAAGATGGCTTTATACAAATAAATCTAAGTCAAAATGGAAGCACAATATGACATTTCTACTCGGATAAAGTTACACCCTAATTACAGTATTAATGTATTTTTATCTAAAGATACGTATTTACGCTAAATCGATAAAAATTCGATCGGAAAATTAATTCGGATTTTTACCAGGAATGTCACCGATGGAACCAATATTTTGCGCGAAACAATATTAATGAATCATAGATTTGGGTAGAAAACGTTAAATAGGGTCTTAAGAGATGTTGATGGTTTTAGAGAAGAAGGGTTTTGCAATGGTGTGTATAAAGATAATGGAGGATAAAGTGTATGTAGAAGCGAAAACAAGTGTAAAGTGTTTGTGACGAAACAGAGGAGTGCACAGTGAAAGTAGACGTTTCATCATGGATGAATCCGTATTTGTTTTCACTAGTGAGTATAGTAAATAGATGAGCTTACAAAGGAAATACAGTGTGAAGCACCTTGGTGTACGATATTAGCACATGATGACGTCTTGTCCGTGGTAAATGCGAGAGTACTGAAGTAAAGGGATGTAAGCTAAAAACTTTGGATAGAAGTTTTGTGGAAAATTGATTGAGAGTAAGTATATAGGTCTCACTGTTACAGCGATTATTATTATTCTTAACACACGCCTAACAAATTCCTAAAATAGCCTATCCAAATACTCTGTAAGAAAATTATAGTAATTATCTACTCTAAATTTATTTTTTTTTATACAGTTGAAACATATAAAATTTAACATAATGGTACGTATATTTCATAATCCGATGAATATTTTCAGAGTAATAAACATTTAAGAAGATTTTAGGTACTGTAGTATATACAGAAAATGTATTCTCTTGTGGAGGCTTTGTCAAACATTTTTAAGGCCGGTAATTAAATGTCCCTTCTAATTAAGGTTTTTATTATTATTTATAACTAGGCATAATAATAGGCATTTATTACTATCAAATAACTATCAAAAATAAATTTATTATAATTATTGTAATCTAGATACGGGTATTAACCGTTTTCACTGAACTATATACGCAAAAAGCGACTTCTATCAAAAAATTATCAAGTAATATTTATTTGTTTCGCATTATAGAATTATTAATATTAATATTAATATTTTAATAATAATTGTATAACGTAAAATCGGTTGTGAATCAATAAAGTTTCACTCTATATAAGATATTCACCGAGTAGCCGGCGATAGTATAAAATACTGTAAAGCATTGAGCTAAAAAATTGGTATACATTTAGCATACATAGTGTACAGATTAGAGTTATTTAAAAACGTATTCTGATGTTTTTTTTTTTTTATAAACCACTACAGTAGATACGAAATAAGTTGTTTTTTTTTCTCGCCACGAAGAATTCGAGTTTCTTTTTGAATTAAACAATACGGTTTTAACGTAACAAACAGTGCATTAGTGACGGAGAAAAAAAAAAAAGAAAATCCTTTGTATTAGAAATAAGATTGATCCAATTAGATACATTATTTTTGTCGAAAGTTCGATCTATTTTATTTCGATTATTTATTATTATTATTATTATTTTTTTTTTTAAGAAAATAATTCGTGGAAATAACGTAGTTATCAAAATCGAAAAAGTTTCAATCGGTAAAAAAGTCAATAAAATATGTTCGGTAAAAATACGTCCGTGACGAATATTGACCGATTGTAGGCCGGAAAAAGCCGTATGAAACTTTTTCATATTATGTATATAGTGTAATATTCTATAATTTTTTTTTTTTTTTTTGCATTTGTTACATTATAATAATATGGTGGTATATCAGATGAAAAATTCAAATGTACAATATTCATCGAATAAACTTTAGAATTTTATAGTTTTTCGAGTAAAAAAATTTTTTAAATCTTTAAAGTTTGAAAACACACACACACACACATATGTATATATATTTTTTTTTTTGTCGCGACTTAAAACTTTTCTATTCTCACCCGGCGTGCGACTTAGATTAGATGGTCCCTATAAGGTAAAATAAATTTTAGATTGAAAAAAAAATGAATTAATCTTACAATGAAGTAATTTTTTTTTTGTCTGTGAACAATTTTTCGTATAGATAAATGCTCCGGTTATTAAATGTAACCCCCCAATTTTCGATAGCATATGTTATTTAGTTAAAATTTTAATATGCTATGGAAAAACAACCGACAAATCGCAAAAGTACCTGTGAAATCGTTAATTAAATTACGGTTTCTATCAAACTGAATTTTGTTTTTTTTTTTTAATACTAAAAATAATAATCGATTGAAACACTAGACATTTTTTCCAGTCATTTATTTAAACAATATACATGTACGAAAAATTTTTTTAAAAATAATCGATTAAATTTGGTTTAAATGTAGCATTTTGAAAATAATTTCCCATTTCTTTATGTTTAAAAATTAAAACCACCCGCGAAAGCCAAATAATCGAATAAAATATTTGTCATATAATATTAAAATATTTTGCATTATGAATCTAAAATTGATAATCAGATTCTTTTGTTGAAATTTTATACAATTTTATTGTAAAACAGGTATTTTAATTTTTAACGTTTAACGGGAGTATTTTTTGTATTTAAGAGCTGAAAATTGAACGCGTGTTTAAAGGTATATTTCACAAATTTCTAACACGTGTAATTTTTTTTTTGATTTCAAGGTGTTGTTGGGCGGTGGCAGAAGACACTGGTTACCGAAAGTGGCGCAAGACCCCGAACAACCTACTGACGAGGGTAGACGTTTGGACGGTCGAAATCTGATCGACGATTGGATCAGGGACAAAAAGAAACGAAATATCAGAGCAGAATACGTATGGAACAAAGGACAGATGGACAAAATAGACGCGAAAAACGTCGACCATCTTTTGGGTAAGTTCGCGTTTTGTGAAATTTTATCGAAAAAATTGAATAGGATTTATAAAACAAGCACTGTTAATATTGCATGCGAATTTAAAGAGAAAAAAAACGATTCGTCTTAAAATGTAAGACTTAAAAAACATAATTATGGCGTTAGTAAATGAAAAAAAAATTATTATAATTATTATATTTCTATACATTGATATAGTCTTTGCTCATTTCTGCAGAGGTGATTTCCCGGAGTCGAACCGTTCACAAATATATGTAAAATTCTTTATTCGTTCTTAAAATTATTAAAAAAAAAAACTACTTTCACTTATTACGTTCTGATTATAAAAAGACATTTCCAAAATTAGCAGATTCAACTGGGAAGTTGCGAAAATTAAAACTAATGTTCATGATGCACAACATTTCATTTGGCACGCAAATAATACGCAAACACCATTAACAACAATAAAATGTCTTTTTGAGTATATACGTATAAAAAGTAAAAGTTAAAAATATGTACTTTTCCATTTTTAGTACATTTTATTTTTTAATGTTTATACCGAATAATAATATATTATGTGTTCTATACGTCAGAATAATAAACGTAAATAAATAAAGAAAAAAAAATTAAAAATTGTGTTATTTCCAATAAAAACGTTTGTCTGCCATAAAAAAAATCAATTATAATTTTATCTAAAAATTTTATTTACATTTTAGATTATCTACTATATATATTGTTATTATTGCATTACCTGGAAAAACACTTTAAAAATATATAGGTATATATATTATATTTTTTTTTTTTTTGGTAATCAACAATCGCTTTATTTGTTTAATTTTAAAATTTTAATAAAATAATTTCAATCGCGATTATACGTAACGCATATTATCGTTTTTTTTCTCTTTTTTTGTTGTGTTCGAAATCTGAAATGATTAAAATTTTATACCATTTTTCAGAAATGTAATTTTTATTTACTGTTTACAGCTATACATTACATTTTTTTTTTTTAAATTTGTTTTGAATAAATTGATAATTGAAAAAAAGGCTACATAAAAAAAAAATTGAATCAAAATCCTAACCCTAAATTAATAACCGGTATATGTGCGTCATTCGACGAGAATATAGTAAAATACAAATTTTGTGAAAAATACAAACTACAATATTTGTATATAATTATTTCATTAATTGAAACTCGAAATGTAAATTATTGTAATACTATGTACATCCGCATTAAGACGCATGTTCTCAGTGGCGTACATACGGGGGGGTTTTTCGGGTTCAAACCCCCCCCAGTACCAAAAAAAAAAAAAAATTGCGATATTATTATAAGGCCCGTTGCGCGTTATAACATGTTTTAATTTTTACACTGTACAACGGTGCACAGGTATTGTGTGCACTATCGGCTCCTACTCATAAATTCCTTCATGCGCCGTTTAAAGGGATGGTTTTAGTGTTGGTTATTTTTTTTAAACCCCCCCCTCCCCAGAGCAAATTTGAATGTACGCCACTGCATGTTCTTATATACACATAACGATTTTCAGAAAAACTTCACAAATATTATGTTAAAAATAAAATATTTTTTCAAATGCTGGACATCCGGATGGAAATTTCAATGTTGCAAGTCTCATTTAGATTGTATTTGTATAATTAGCGCACGCGTGTCGACAACACGTTTTTGGTAATTTAGATAAAAATAACACTTCTGCTGCTGCAGTATGTTGTTCTCGTAAACGTATTTATAATATACCTATATACACGTGGCGTGAACCATGTGAAATACTTATATAACACCACCACCGCGTACGGTGGAATCTTCTTAATGGGGTGCTTTTTCTTTTATTTTTTTTTTTTATTTTTTCATTAGTACTTTTGGAATGAAACTTTTTGGAAACGATTCAAAAACAAACAGGAATTGTGGCGAAACCGGTGTCTCGTGACGGTCGTCGGTTGGCCATGAGCCCAAAAATATCGGCTGTTGAAATATTTATACACATAAACATATATATATATATGAATGTCTTCGAAGCGAAATCGCTGAGCGAAGTGAAATAAAAGAATTTTTCTTCTCTTTTACAATACGTGTTAGGTCTGTTTGCGTATTCTCACATGGAGTTCGAGGTGGACCGGGACAAGGGACTGAACGGTGACCCGCCCCTGCACGAGATGGCCGTCAAAGCGCTGTCCATACTTCAGAAGAACGACAAAGGTTTCTTCCTGTTCGTCGAAAGTGAGTATATAAGTATGATTTTTCGAATGTCTCGAAAATCGAAATAATTACCGCGTATACAATTGCCATCGTTCACCCGTTTGAAAAGAGTATTAATAACTCTCTATCCAGTTTTGTGTTCAGATACTAATAATTAGGGCCCGGGTTTATTTTATATATATATGCACTAAAAACCTTGGAAATATTTCACTATAAAATATGCACTCGTGCTATTATTTTGTATGACGCACGTTTTAAAATAGAAGAAATGTGCGGAAAAAAAATTAGATTTTCAAAAAAAAAAATTTCTTTTATTTTTATTATTTAAAAACGTTTACATCAAAATTACGTACTATTCGTTTTCTACGATATTTTCGACGCGTTTGAAATTCGAATATCAACATCAAAAATAAATTATACGGTTAAATAAAAAAAAATATCGGTCAGCGTCAAACTAAACACCCGCGTGTACCGACATGGCGCGTCAGCCGACCGTAATAAAACGGAAAAAGAAAGTAGTCACCAGATAGCGCTACGACACAACACAGAGGGCGTGGCAGAAAGGCGCGCATATAAATAGCGATCCGAAACCATCGGACAGTTCAGTGTAGTCACAGCGGTCAGACGTGAACAGCCGTAGTTCGCGTCTGACGGCGGTGTGTGTGTGTGTGTGTTGTTCGAGGCTGATCGCTATTTATATGCGCCTTGATGCCACGCCCTCTATGTTGTGTCATAGCGCTATCTGGTGAATACTTTCTTTTCCTGTTTTATTGTTATTTTGTTTACGTTCCATGCACGTTGTTCTTCCTTTACATCTGCATTTCGTCACGGTACATTAATAGAGCTTTCTTCTTGGTTATTACTCGTCGATGTGGATATTTCATTGGCAGGGGGGTTGGTTCCATTTTCGCCCCCCTCCCTTCCTTAAACATCACGTATAACCGCCATTGATTCGAGCACCGAATGGACGATAAATTACCAACTGTCATCGACTACGGATGAGCGAAAGTATTTTTATAATTTCAAATTATATAATAGATTATCGCAAACTATTTAAATACTTCAAATTTTTTTTTTATGGTCGCCAGTCGTGCTCGCCACGTCACTATATTATACGTTTAACACATTTCTGACTATTTTCTATAATTCCTTTGTAGAATAATATGAAATATGGCTAATACTAACTTCTCATAGGTAACTCATACGACTCACTAAAGTGTAAAAAGACTACAGCACCCCTACATTTTTTTTTTCATTGCAATTCCGTCCCTGGTCATATAACACCACGAGAAAGTCATACGGTTGCCGACGGACTGCGCGGGAAACGTTATTATACTAGGTTAGGTTAGATTGTCGGCCGAATCAGAAGTAACAGATAGACCGACATAAGGACTTTGAAACCTCTCAACGTACAATTTAATATCGTAATTGTGTATAAATAAAATTTATCACTTATATTCTATTTCAACAGAAAGATAAGTATTATATTAAAAAAGTTCTACGTTGTATGATATGGAAAAATATATATTTTTTTTTTATATATTTCACAAAATAAAATCTTTTCATAATGCTTAACTCATTCAGTATTAAAATCAGAAACAACGTAATATTTTATCGCGTAATATTTAATGAAAAAGTGTATTTTCAAAAAATGATTTTACGTTTTTAAAGCACGCGGTAAATTCTTTAAGAGGACACTCTTAAAATTCGAACGTTATTTCCAAACTCCGGTCTCTCGTACACTAAAAAAAAAAAAAAAAACAAGATTCTAACAGCTTTAGAATTTTACGGTAACATGGCTTACATTTTGTGAAGACGTAAAGGATGCAGTCATCGCGCTTTGTTATTCGTGTATGTTATATAAAATTATGAATATTATGAGACAGGGTGCCGTATTAGTGGCAACCTACACGTGTTTTTTGTAACAAATCATTTTATAGTTAAAACACGGACGTATAAATACGATTTTCTTGGAAGACATGTGTCGCTTTTGACACGCACTAAGTATTATTATCCGACCGCCGCCGCCAGAGAAGAAGCTTTTAGGGAAAATAACACTAATCACTCCTCCGAATTATTTTACAACGCTACATATATGCCCACCGGGACCGGGACCAACGGAGGATTTATAAGAATCAAATATTAGTCGGGTGTGTTAACTCATATAGCACACCCGAAATTGAATGGACCCGAAATTCTCATTTTAATAAAATTATTATGTATAAGCACGAGCGTAATGAAATTTAAGAAAAAGGTGCAAATTAATTCACGAAAAATACGAGAGTAAAAAGTATTATTAATTTTGAAAATAACGCGAAAGTTATTAATATATTATTTTTTAAATTAAAAACGCGTTTCTCGTCATACATTTTAGCGAATATTAAATTTTTGAAAAATCTTGTTCGAAATCGAATACACATTTACGTTCAAACCGCGTTCTATATAAGTAAGTTATTGTACTTATATTAAAAACTCGAAAATATTACTCTAAAAATAATAATAATAATAATGAGAAGAAAAAAGACTATGTATACACAGGTCCTAGTCACACCTATGACTTGTGTGACTAAGTGTGACTTGTAGGGAATCGACGAAGACGGATAAAAAAAAAGTATCGCGGGCGACATTCGGGTGATGTGAAAACATGAGCCTAGCAATAGAGAGGTTTTATGCGAGGTTTGTAGTAATTATTTTTAACCTAAAACGTATGCTTACATATTATACTATTTGTAAGATTGGTTTTTTTTTTGAAATATGTTAAGAATTACATTTTGTTAAAATGTTATTTTTCGGAGTACAATTAATTATGTATTCCGAATAAAATAGAAATAAAACAGTTGATTGAAATCACGAATAGGAATGGAAATTATGTTCTCAATAAATAAAAGTATAGAAATTTACGAACAATCAAGCATTTCATATCTGTTCATGAAATATAGCACGTTGTCCCCACCGACGGACTTTGACCCGTATTCGCGGACGGCCCGCATTGCATTCATCGTCGAAGGACGCTGACCCGTATTCGTATATAAATAAGCGTCGCGCGAAATTGGAGAACGCAAAAAAAAAACGGTAATCGAACCTATAAACGATCGAAAATTTTCACTCCCCAAGCGGAGGAAATGTCTAGACGCCGCGTATGTTTTCACATCAAAAAGACTAATAACGTCCGAGAGAAAAGTATCGCGAAGGGTATGTGGACTTTAAAGGAACAACGAGGTTAACATATTACACGATCGAAGGAGTAACGCGGGATTGAGGGAGACGTTCAATGAGCCAGACAAATAAAGATACTGAAAAGCCAGAAAATTAGCTGGGGAGGACACACAGACGGAGAGTGGAGAGACGGCTATAGTATACGAAGTCGCAAGGTAGAAACCGAACGGAACGAGACCAAGAGAACGCCTTAGACAGCGGTAGAGCGAGCGATAGTCACAGATGACTTTATAGGATTCTAGAGATCTTGGCGCTGGCGGAAGATTGGTAACGGATAGAAACGGCGATGTGCCTAAAGACCTGGAATAAGCCGATAATATAATAATAATAGGTTTTATAATATAATTTATCAAAATGTTCAAACTTTTCAAATTATTTTTCTGAAATATTGCTCGATCGACGATTTATCATCGTTTATATTATATATATATATTTTTTTTTTGGCTAAGTGAATGGCGTGTTATTAGATTTTTCGCGTGTACCTGTTCACTGAAATAAAGATATGATATTATATATATGTACAGGAAAGTCTAATGAAATCATATATAATTTACTACGATAGTGTTCGTAATTTTATATATATATATTTCCCCGAAAACGACTTTATCCGACGCTCCAAGTTCACATTAAAGAGCTCGAAAACTTCAAAACTAAATTATCGTCAATTAAAAGTTTTAAAATGCTTTCATATATTGTATTATTGTTTATTATAACTTTATATATATATATAGGATTTTTTCTAGAAGATAATACTAATATTGTGCGCGTATACACAATAGTACACAAGTTTTAATTGATTTTATGTTCTATTAATATTGATTTCTCTTGATCGTCTTTTATATATTTTGTAAAAATAAGACGTTATTATACGTATTATTCTAGCTTTGGTTTATTCAGAAAAAGAGGCGAGTATGCGGACCTTGTTAATTCGAAAAAAAAAAACCACAATTTTTTTTTTTTTTTGTTTAAGCGTTCGGAAAAAAATTAATACGTTTTCGTTGAAAATATTTCAGGTGGCAGAATCGATCATGCGCACCATTACAACAATCCGTACAGGGCTTTGGAAGAAACGCTCGTCTTGGAGACCACGTTGGAAGCCATAATGGCCAAAGTAGATCTGTCCGAAACGTTGATCGTCGTCACTGCGGATCATTCACACGTGATGACGTTAGGAGGATTGGCAACGCCTCGCGGCAACGACATACTGGGTACGTTTTTTTCGTCACAATCCATCGATAGTAGTATATAAAATGTATATGTAAATTGGCAAAGTTTTATAAACGCAAAACTCAGAAAATATACTGAACCGATTTTGATGGAATATCCATAGATTTTTTGCTTATTATTTCCCAACTGTTTCATAGGCCATTTCTCATTTCACTATACCATCATCAAATGACAGAAAAGACCTAAGAATCGTACAGGTTTCGCGACCACGTAACGGTATCCAACTAATTATTGTAGCAACAGAAATTCTCAAAAATATAAAAAAAATTTCTTTTAGATCAAAAATCATAATTTATATAAGACAGGCGTAATTTTCGCTCGTTTTTATTTCAGAAAAGTGAAAATATATTTTATTTGTTTGACGAAGAATTGTGACATAGACATTTTATAACGTTTGTATAAAAGGTTCAATACGAATTCTAAAAAAAAAAAAAAATTCGCTACATAAGAGATGTCCACGCAGTTACAGACACGTTGAAAACTTGGAAGAACGTAAATATTTTCTCTGACTCGAATGAGTTGGAGAAAACGCTTTCGAATTTCTCGACAGAGAGAGAGAGAGAGAGAGTAGTGCAGAATAAACACTGTGTTTTCTGGAAACCAGCGGAGTTTTGAAGTTTCAAAAATAAAACTTGCCTTCATACCCCACACATTCCACTTCGACTCGCACTTCCAATTCAAACATTTACGGATTCGTCTAAAAATCTCTTTCTCTGCATCAGACCTTCAAATTTGTCGGCGAAATAAACTCAAGTTCACATTGCTTTCCACGAGTAATCAAAATAACACTAATATAACCGACATTATTCATGAGCTTATCAAAAATATAAAAGTTTACCAGAATTACGAATCAATCGTTAAGTTTCATTACTTAATAAGTAGATAGATGTAAACGCAATGACGACGTACTTGAAACGCTTTATCGGGTTGAAATCACAAATTTTCCACCAGAGATCAGTGAATATAAGTTCGACAAAAAAATCAAATTTTCTTTTGTAGATAATTTACTACGCCACACTCATTACAGTATGCTATATAAATTTCGCGTGACATTGTAAATGGAGTAATTTATTTAATTTTTCACCTTTTCAAATCACAAATGAAATTTCATATCCTATTCATAACTCACATCGGAAAAATCTGAGCACTCCATAATATTGAGCGAGACATTTTATTTCTTACACATTACGACACACGTCCCGTTTGTAGGTACTTACAAGTGTAACAAAGCGTCAGCTGCAAACTATATTATTTCATAAAAAACAAAACTAAAAAACGCGATACTGCAGAGGTTGAATTCTCCATATTTTTTTTTCATACAATCTTAAGACCACGGGACTTTTTTCGTTTCCACACCGCGCATCATAAAACGAGTTTATCTACATAAACACGCGTATTATATAAACGTATGAGTTTAATACATGTTCAAGAAGAGATCTGTCTGTCTGAAACAACATTATACGAACAGCTCGTGTGACAGTTTAGTATAACAGCTTTCACGCGGTTTGATCGTACACGACGTGCACAGTTTAAATAATAAATAAATAAAAAAATCCGCGTTTTTCGTCTTTTATTTTCGTGTACGTATACCCACGTATGTATGCTTAGACAAAAATCAAAACGAGAGTATACAATTCTCTAGTATTATTATTATTGTCATTCCAAAACGTGTTTAAAACGATGTCCCGTTTACGGTATAAACGAGAATGTACAAGGCGCGCGGTGAAAAACGTGTGTCTATTTATTCGTAATCGGCATAAAGGGGGTAAAAACAAATGTCTTTTGCACGTCGTGGTGTGCAAAATCGTAATATATAAATCGTTTTTTTTTTATTATTTATGTTCGATCATATCAAAACGATGTAGACACAACGAAAATAAACATATCTCTACTTTAGACTGTATCGCTCGTATATTTTATCAAACGAATAATGATATTATGACGTAAACGAATCTGCATTTGTAAGTTAAGTACCTGGTACGCGAAGCTGTTAGCACGACTTTCTAGAAAACCGTTCCAACAAATCGAAGTACTCGGGCTTGTTGGAATTCGTTCGATAGAAGTTTCGCGAGTTCAAAGTGTGTTGTATAGTGTCGAGTCCAGCGTTACGCGAAAGAAAAACTCATAAAAAAATGCATAGATCTCGGGTTAGACGACAGTAGAAATTTGTTAGAAAAAGCTATAGGAATTTACGAGTTTGTAGTGCCGACTTCGCGTTCGACCAATCTTAAACATTTGATTGTTTTACAGAAGAAAAAAAATACGTTTGTTAAAAAATATTCCGTTTCTAAGATTGTTTGGCCGCGAAGTTTTCACGATAAACTTGTGTAAATGGATAAACTTGTGAAGATCGTTTCAACGGTGTCCTGCAAACGAGTGCGAGGAGTATTTGTTGGAATGGTTTTAACGAGTTGTACTGTATAATTGAAGTGCCAGCGTTAAGCGTACCTATAAAAATGTCCTTTAAATGTTGAAAAAAATGTCTTACAATTTAAGAACAAAAGTAAAGTTTTGAAAATTTCCAAACGTATATATCAATTAAATTCTGTACTCGAAAATCGCGTTGTTCTATACAATATAAACGAGTAGTAAACAAAAACAATATAGGTAAATGCTTTTTCTTCCATTCGAATCCGGTCTTTATAATCGCGTTATTGTAACGCTGAAAAATACGGTTTGAAACGCGTAAGACATACCAGTCGATCGCTTATGTGTATTTATGAAATAGAAAAATAAGTTATTTTTGAAAAATAAACGGTTATATACGTCGGTATTATCTTTATAGTGTCATGAAAAAAAAACATTAAAACAAAATATATTGGACGTGTTAAAAGTATATATATATAGAAAATATCAAATGAGTTATGAATACCGCAAACTCAGCCGATTCCATATTATACAACATCGATAATCAAGAAAACAGCGTTCGCGTGTAAACACCAACTAAAGTATTTCGAAGTACATTTTATTATTGAAAAAGTTTCTCCGCCACCGGAACGTAATATTTAACGTTACACCGTTGTAAAGCCTATTTATTCGATCAAACGCGTGTGTGTATGTATATAAGGAACGAATATGTTTTATTATTAAATGTTATTTCGCGTGTGAAACTCTCGATCTATTTTGTGAACTGCAAAGTTAGTTATCACGAAATTAAATACTATGAAAACGACTAAACTCGAACGCGTTATTTATTGACACCAGATTTGCTAGAAACGACTGCGCATAAAGCTATATAAATATGTTTTTTACACAAATTATTTTTAAAACGATATAATATTCTGTTTAATTTATAGCGATAATATTGGATTTGCCAAAATGTCAGTTAATCGTACGAACGTTATTCGGTTTTCAATAGCGTGTTCCGAATCAATTTTGGAGATCGGAAAAGCAATTCACGATGAAAAAAGTTTTTCTTTCGCATGCGACTATTCGATAGTGTCCACAATTGTACTCGGTTTAAAAGAAAAAAATCGGTTTATGTCCAAAAAAATTCACGGAGAAAAAAAGAAAAAAACGAAAATTAACGATTCCAAAAAAAAATAATAATAATACCTCAAACGAGAACTAAGTATAAGTAAATATACTTGTAAAAATTAGCGATGAGGATATCAGCTATGGAAAGCATCATAATTCTTACGATAATAACGCGCGAGTATAATAATAATTTTTTTTTTATATATAATTCATAAATAAAACGAGCAACTATCAGTGTGGTGAACCTTTTCGTTTTTATTAGTTACTATGTAAAAAAAAAAAATATTTTATTTTAAAAAACTCGCTGTTTATTAAAATTACACGACGCATCGCTTGAGCCAACCAAATAGAAAAAAACCGAATTAGAAACTTTTTTTTTCGACTTTTGGCCAGCTTTTTGGGATTTGGTCCCTCTGCAGTGCGCGACGTTCTGTTGCGCGAATCGGTATGGAATAATCGCGTTACCGAATCGTGAACAATTACGTGTGTGTGTGTGTGTGTGTGTATTCACTTAATAAAAAGTATTTGTGTATATCATTACGTTAATGGACGTTAAACGAATAAAAAAAATCAAATCTGACGTTTGAATAGTTTTTCCCGACGACTGGTTTCTTATTATTTTGTAACTGGATAACCGCGCGCGCTGAAAAACCTTCTATAAATCATAATCCGAACAATGACGTGTACGATTTATCGTCGTCGAGCAGCCAAACGTTATTGTATTTTTCCTCTCTTTTTGCTAAACTCTATTTGAGTACTTCTCGTTCTCGTGGTCCTCCGCGATCCCTTCAAATATTCAAACAACAAACCGCCAATATCCCTTCTCGCCAACAAAATTAACGTTCTTCATAATCCTCCCGAGCTCGATTTGACTATAGTTCGATGTATCTGTTATTTTGCGCGAAACGCGTAAAATTCCGTAGTTGTTTTGGCTTTGGTTTCGTTTGAAATTTTAACTCGTGGCGCGTTTACACTAACGTCGTACGCGATGTTGTCCGTATAAAAGACAATGGAACGCGCGTTATTTTTTTACTGGAAAAATCGGTAAAATTCTCGATTAAAACAACGAGACCGATCCGATATCAAAGTCTCCTTTGAAGAAATACCGCGAGAAACTGGCAGAGCTATGTCAGGTTTTGTCCGAAATTTCTATTGAATATCCCGTCGAAATGCCTTTGTTGCAGTAATGGGTTTGCTGCAGAGTTCGGCGATACGGTTTTTAGGAAATCATTGAGGGGATTGAAAACGGTGTATGATTTATACCACTTTAGACCTAAATGCCAGACAAAAATTCGACTACTTCGAGAAAACCAAATTTAATTCTGAAAAAACATTTAAAATTGTTGCCATTTTTCCTATAAGTTATGCAGGCAGTCGATTTTTAAATTTTTTTAAATGAAACTATTTTTAAATTCCATTCTGTTACAAATATAAAATTATTTATCTCTTTCAAATATTGACGTGTGCACGCGCGTGCCACCATCATCTTCTGGTTCCTGGAACGCCCATATCCCGTCCGTTTCATTCCGACACATTTTTTTTCACGCACACACCGACAATTATTTATTATCCACACGCAGGCGCGGATCCAGAAATCACAGAAGGGGGGGGGCTATACGATGATCAGCTATTTAAGATTATACTTATTTAGATAGTTAAATGTATAATTTTTAAGCAATGACTACAGCCCAAGGGGGACTAAAGCCCCTTAGCCCCCCCTTGGATCCGCGCCTGTCCACACGCTCTCATGGTAAATATGCTTAAGTATTTAAAATTTCCTATACAGAACTCCTTAGAAACGGACCGTTTCCGATCCGCGTTTCGTATCGAAAGTATTTAAGAGTTCAGTGGCGTTTCCAATGGAACGACGAAAATAACGTTTACAAATTACAGAAATTTGTTCGTATTGAAATATTTAAATAAACAACAGTGTCCGTTCGCTATATAGAACAATATTGATTAAACATTAACTCTGTAGAATAAAAACATATTCGCAGGCAGGAACGTATACAAAAAAAAATATTTCTGGCGAGGAGGTTAGCCAAAAAATACAACTATATATAATATTTGTGGAATTAATCATTTATTTAGGCAATAACATTAAGGGGATTGAAAGCGGGTATTTTCTCTCTTTGTCTTACACACATGAAACATAGCAAAATAGACGTTTCGTACTTCCAACGTACCGATCGATCTATTGGTGCGATAAGAAATTTGAAAACAGATTTCACTACATTTTTTTTTCATAAACCCTTTAAAAAATTAACCGAACAAATTAAAAAAAAAAATTGTTAATAATTCATTTTTGAAGGTCTTAAAAAAAAAAAAAAAAAGTGGGAAAGTCGTTTTGTAGTAAAATTCACGAGGAATTCAAATCTGTTTTCAAATTTCTTATCGCACCAATAGATCGATCGGTACGTTGGAAGTACGAAACGTCTATTTTGCTATGTTTCACGTGTGTAAGATAAAGAGAGAAAATATTATAATATCGTATTTGTCATAAACATAATATTATTATAGAATATAAGGTTTAACAATCGATAATTTTCGTTATCAAACTCTCGACGTCGTGTTCCCGGAATTTGACTTTCGTGGAATAACGTATGCTTTGACAACGGCTCCGCGTGACCCGGGCCTGTAACAGAAAATATAACCATAATACACGAAAATAATATACCTACGTGTAGACATATTGTGGTACGTGCACTCACAAATAATTATTACATAGATGATAATTTTACACGATTTATTATTAATTGTATAAAATTTACTGAAAGATATGAAAGCAGAGTAGATACTTTAAAATATTTCTATGGGGGATTTGAACCCCTAAAACCTCCCCTGTATACGTGCCTGGGATCAACAATATCATCAAAAAGGCTCAATAGCTTTACTTAACGTAAAATCAACTGTTACCATAAAAAAAAACTGGACTACGGTGACATTTTTTATTGACAAATTTCGTTTGGTCTTTTCTAAGCACGGAGAAAAGTTTTAATATGAAATAATTTCTCTAATATAAAATAAACTACCGCGACTTGTCGACTTCTATTTTGTCAAATGAGTTTACCTATTATTATCGTGTATTTCTATAAGTTTTCAGTATGGATTTTTATAACTGTTATTAAACTGTAAATCCATGTCGAATCAAACATTAATTATATACATAGTTATTTGTCCAAGTGTATTAAGTGATGGCAATATTGTAAGCTTGAAATGCTTGCCTTTCATCATATTTCATTGTACAAGCTTCTTAAATTTGTCTCGATTTTACTGAAGATTGTTACGAATATCGGGGAAAAAAATGACAAAACAGCTGATTATTCTACGTCTGTTATCTAATCCATTTGTCACGCTGAACAATTTTTGTTTGAAAAAAAATATGCTTAAAATATTATTGTAAAGGCGCTCAGAGAGTAAAATACGATTTTTTAGGGTCGGCACAAATACCGGCTATACGTGTGATAAATACCGATTCGAATGTCGAACGCGAACAAATCAAGTCATACATCTATACGTCACAAGTTTTTATCGACAATTCCGTTTTGTGAAATATTTAAATACCTACACCTTAGGTCAGTCCTTCTGTTCAGGACAACTGATGTGGTCTCCTCGCATTCACGTCGTCAAAAAGGTAGCTTTGAATCGACGTCTAAAAGCCGTTCGTCGTCCACTAATCAACAAACACGCTAAAACGAGTTTAAATGTATACTAAATTAATTATTTACAAATCATTCGCGTTCATGCTATATAGTCCGTGAACTTGGACTATTACACTTTGGAGATGCTGCGAAAGCGTCATATATCAATCAAACTCTTTGATCTAAAACATTACGTCAGTGTCCTAAACGCTTCAAAAGATATTTCTTTAATGACACTACAGTATACAAAATATAATGATATAATTATACACATATAAAAAATGCGTCATAGACCGTTTTAAAAATCTTTACAACAGCCCAAGCAATCCTCTAAATTTCTTATACTCCTCCCGGAAACCGTCTCAAAATGTCGTCTGCCGCAGAGAATTCGTTCGATTTGAGTGAATAAAAAATAACGTGTATCGTTAAATAAATATGTCAATAAACAGGCTACCGCAATGGCCCGGTAGCTTTTTCTCGAGCCGCTCTTAATGTAAAATAAAATAAAAGAGTTCGCGCGTAATTACTTATTAAGTACTATAATAATTAAATTGTTTTTTTATTTTTCTAAAAAATATAATAGAGTTACATATATCGCTGTAAATAATATGTGAAAATACAGTTAAGTGCAACGAGTTTGAAAATACGCGTTTCTTTTATTACAACGTCAAATAGTTCATATAACTCATATTATATACACGTGTTTTACTCGTACTCGATTATTTATTATTGTTTTTTTTTTTTTTGGAGTTATTTACTTCTACATTCCTTTTTTTCCCCGGCGGCCACGATATTTGCTTTCCAAAACACATTTTGATTTTATTATTATTTATTTATTTATGCGTGACATTTAGGATATTGAAAAACGCTATTTTCTTTTGTCCCTACGCCATAACGTAATAATATCCGAATATCGTTCTTCTAAGTTATCTTATTCATTTTACGTGTACCATACACTTTGATCTGAATGTATAGACTTCTCTATATTTCGTTCGTGAATCGCTAAAAAATTTCTCGATATTATTACTATTGCTCCAGCGTTGTTGTTTCGGAACGGCTTGTGTTATATACTTAACTCTTCATGTCCTCCTCGTTTTACTGTGGTATTTTCTATTTTAACCGTATTATTTCCTTATCTACTAGACTCGCAACAGGACCGACTGTTGTATTATTCGACACGTAGTACCTACTGTAATTTTTAAACTTTTAATTCCCTCCTCCCCCCCATAATTCTATTACTCGTGTTTTCCATCGGATAATTCGAAATTTTCACCAATATTTATACAAAACGATACGATTGTTATACAGGGCTTATTCTAAAGTTTTTTTTTCTACTGCCTTCAGGTTAAATAAATTTTGTTGACCTTAATTCGGATAATAATATTCTTGGTACCCTAAAAAAAAATTTTAAATATAAAAAAATACAACGTGTTTTTTTAAAATCTTTTAACACTTTATAATAAATTTAGTAGTCATATAATTTAAATATTTATAACGCAACACGAGAAATCTTATTAATTTTAATTATTTAATTACTTAGGACACGGTAGCTAAAATTTAAAATGAGTAGTAATACGAGTAGTGAGTACCTATATATATATATATATATACGTAACTTTTAAAACCCGTACTGTGTGAGTTAACGAGCTTTTTTGTTAAAAAAATCGAAATAAAAATGGAAATTGTGTTTATATACGTATATGTATTATTGTAGGGTGTCCAAATTCGTGGAGCCAACTGCCCATTCGACATTTCCTATTACCTAATTTATGATCCAACTGGACCAATATATACATATATACGTATTGTATTGATTTTGAGAAAAATATCAAAACGCTTTTACATTTAGTTCTGAACGTTTCGAACCGGAAGCCATTACGATTTAAAATCCCGTATAAACTTTTCGCGAAAGTGTGTATTATAATCGATGATGTAACAAATGCATTTTTATATTCGTATTCGAAACTTATATTTTAGCATTTTTGAATTTTAATCGTACTTTATGACGTTTTTATCAATAATTAAAAAAATATTTTGTATACATTTTATACGCTTTAAACTGTGTATAATGCAACCAGCTCGTTATACGATAGATTTTCATAAGATACCCGCCAATTATTTTTTTTCAAACTATTTATTTATACACTCGTTTTTTTTCAAAACTTTTTCGACTTTAAATACCTACGAATTAAATATACTATAGGCGGTAATTAAATAAAATAATATTACATTTTTTATACGCGCTATTGTTGTTAGAAAAATAAACGCTCGAGTCTGTTTGTAATCAAAACGAGTTTTTGTGGTGAGAAATAAAATGATATTTTTCGATTAATCGTTATACTCACCGAGTGCGTCATTCCGGGATATTAATCGGTATCAAATACCGAGAGAAAACTGTAGACATTGCCGCAATGTTTGCCATTTTTTTTATTTTAATTTTCAATGTCTACAGAATTCTCATTTTGTTATGAGATGTATTGAAAAACATCTTAATATATTTACCTGTGAACTTATACAGTAATAATTAATTGTTTTTAAAACTGTCGTCATCGATGTATATAAACAATCTTGACTAATAAGAATTTAATAAATTCTGTTTTTATATTATATTATGTTATAGTAGGTATTTTTTCTACACGAATAACCTACTTATATTTTTTCTTGTTATCTTTTCGATCCCCCTTGCACTTGCGTTGAATTCAAAAAGAATAATATAAAAATTAATTTCATAAAATAAATATTTATGTTTTTGGACAAAACTCGAGTAAAACGACTTAAAAATAGGATTATAATAATATTATATTTTTGTACCTATAAAACCAATTTGTTTACGTTATCTTAATTCGTATTTCGTGTTACGTTCAATAAGAAAAAAGTATTTTCTTCAGTTTTATTGTCAATATGTTCTCCGTCGACTAGCCCATTATTATTGTTGTAGCACTGTAAAAATAAACTATATGGTTAAAATCAATTTTTATAGTTTAAATAAAACCGAAATACTTTAATTCGTTTTCAAGCCCTAAATATTATAATAATATCGTGTAACGACGTTTCGAAAATATCGTCACCACTGCATGGATTATGGGTTTGAACCGTACTATCGATTAGTTCTGGTCTGACGTTTAAAGCAACGAAACATTTTATATTTTCGTAAGTATATAAGCCGTTTAATTTCTGTATACATGCTAACTCTATATATAACATATATATATATATATATATATATATGTAGTTTACTCGGGGGGAGGCAAAGTGTACTTAATACGTCAACACTTATTAAAAATCCCTTCCACAGTTTGGTCCACAATTATATATCTTTGACAAACTCCGTCAGGTCCATTAATGTGTTTTTTCTATATACATATACAACCATACGTCTTAAAACATATGTTATTTTTTATATATCGGAAAGTAATCGTTTGATATGTTTCCGGACATACGTATTTCAGGTAAACTGTAGATTGTAAAGTAACAGTATTTCGATTTATTCAAAATCTGTGAATTCGTAGGTTTCATTGCGAAATTGAAAAAAAAACCGAATCTAAGCCGAATTTACTGTACGTTATAATACATATATGAATAACATCTATTTAAATACTGCGTGTAGTATGCGATAATTATATAAGTTAAAATTTAAAAAAAAAAAAATAGTTGTACCATGAAATAGGGAAGCCAAGTTAACATGATGCAATGTCAAGTGCGTAATATAATAATGTATGAAAAACAATTTGAAATCGATTAATACTC
This sequence comes from Slavum lentiscoides, assembly GCA_032441835.1. Taxonomy (NCBI): domain Eukaryota; kingdom Metazoa; phylum Arthropoda; class Insecta; order Hemiptera; family Aphididae; genus Slavum; species Slavum lentiscoides. The sequence continues at coordinate 15,095,829 of CM063714.1, read as the reverse complement.
GGACAACTTGGACAGGTGAACTTCACAGCTTCAAAAACACAGAGTGGACGCAAGGCCAAATTGCGAATTCTCACAAATCGCAAAAGCTTATATCGTTTGATAGGAATTTCGAATTTCTAGATTTTTTTTCGATCTGCGTGAATTTTTGTTTTGTTCAGGAATGACTCCAAAATTGTTCTTTACACGCGTTACATTCTTGCAGTGGTAAATCGTTCATAGACCTTACTTTATTTGACACGGTTTTCGATTTTTCCATAGTGGTTTTCTAAAGCGTAAGGAAAAAAACTACTTACAGGGAATAAATGACGAAAAACTGGTAAATACCTATGTTCGGCACAACCGTTTTGGTGTTAAGACATTGGTCAATTGTTGTGTCATCAAGAGGTACATATATGTTTAACAAGCTGCATCATAATATACTATTCTAACAATATTGAAAAAGTTATTTATTTTTTCAGTGTTCGAGTTCACTTGCCATGGCTCATGTTCGATGAGACCTATACCTCTCTTTAATATCAAGGCCTAGTTGTGATTACACCTATGTAATAGGTTGATATTGGTATATTTTTTTTTTACTTATAAAAACGAACGACAAGGAAATAGAAATAAGGAAACGACGTTATTGATGAAATTTATAATTTCAAGTTTATCTAATTCGTTTCGATTATAGATACGCGTCATTTTCTGCGTGTTATATAATACGTAAAGTCAACGTTTGGTATTGACGAGTTGATAAATTTAAAGTTAAAAAATGTAATTCCACTTTTTATTTTACTCTTGGTTCGATACGAACATCATTTAAAATTATTTTCGCATTCATGACGTCAACTTAATGTATTTTGATTTTTTTTCAAATTTACACCAATTAATTTTGAAATTTCATTGCCAAAAATGTCTTTTTCTAAAAAAGAGGAGATTGTCCACGAGGTAAGGTCTGCCCGACTCGGAAGAGATTCTGCCCGCCCTCTATATTAAATAAGAAAAAAAATTGATTTTCATCCTATAATACATTCGAGACGAGCGTCGTGTTTGTGTCTTTAGAAACGAGACATTTTCAGCCAATAGTTCGTATTTGTGTGCGTTATTATTAATATCCGCGAGTCAATAAACAGGTTTACGTTTTTTTTTCTCCAATAATTGTTGGTGTAAACATTAATTCGGAAATAAATTTCTCAAAAGTAGTCCAGTACGTTTTGTAAAATATATCTACATTGGAAAACGACTTTTAATAAAAAAATAACGGTTGACAAAAACGTAGAACGGGTTTCCTATATCGAAAATTTGTACTCGCGTATTTAATAAATTTATATGCGTTATTAATTATAGAATTAGAGTTAAAAAAATTCCTTGTAACACCGAGTGCACCGTTCGATATCTTAAACAGGCTCGGCTCAGACGTAACTTCAGATTTCGTATAAAAATAACGTTAAAAAAATGCGCATTCGCGTAAATTGATAATAATATTAATTTTGAAAATTATTAAACGGACGATTAAAAAAAAAAACAGAAAATTGCCCGGAGTCTTGTCAACAGTATTCTGATATAGCACTCGCTTCGGCACAGTACATGTACGAAAAAAGATTTTTGATAAAACTACTTGAATTTTCGGACAAAATTCGGTTGTAGAAATTTATTAATTTTAGCTGATTATAATAGCATTATAGGTTTGCCGACGTAAAACCGTATACACGAAGTCGCATATATTGAAACGTGCACAGTAATAAAATATGAATCGGACAAGACCGGGTCACTGCAGGCTACAGTGCAAAACCGGAATATAATAAGCGCGGATTAAATTTTTTTTATATATATATATATATAACGTTGTTTGTATATAATTATTATTATTATTAAAACGTGTATTGTGTAAATGTTACACGAGTATTTTATACGGTTATTTATGTTTTGTTTCTCGTAAACAATATTATTGTACGACCGCGTACGCGACTCCGCGGGACGTTAATTAATTATTTAATTTTTTTTTTTTTTTATATATATACATAAATCCGATGCGCTGTATACCGTTTTAATATTTTCGAATAAGTCGCGTATATTCACTTCGTGCCATACGCGTTTATTGAAAACAATAATTTCGTGTAATGTTTATTACTACTACTTCTGGTCGTAAACTCGTGTATTAAATACGTCGTAAATCATAATTATTATGATAAATATAAATAATATAATATAGAAAATATCGATGGAATTGCAAATTTATATATATATATTATTTGTTATCTAAACGAGAGGGGGGTACGCGGTGGAAATAGAATATTATTTATCACGCTGTTATTTACATTTTTTTTTTTTATGAAAGAAAAAAACTGGAATCGACATTTCCGTTATAATATACATGAGTTACATCTAGAAAGTTCCGTTTGTTGTTGTAAACAGAGCTGGTCTCTTGAAGGTTTGGCCTGAATACGAGTCTATAACTTAACCCCCACCTCGTGGAATTTAATTATTTTAATAATTTATATACTATTTTATATATGTAATTTTTTTACGCCGAAATCCGATGTTTGAATTATTATTATTTACTAATTTTTTTTTTTAAATAAGATTTCGGTTACTGATTTATATTTATTTCGATTTTATTTTAGAGCTTAAAAATCTAATTTAATTAGTTTCCGTTTTTAAATATTGAATTCCGTTTAAAAATTATTACCTACATTGGTTTCAAATTAAATGTATACGTATTTGTGTGATGCCATTTTTATCTCGCCTACCTTACTGAGTGGACAGAAATCGCGCCATTTTAATCTGATAACAATAAATGAAAAAAATTATACGATTTCCGTTCGCTTCAATTAATGTGGAAAATATTTTATCCCTGGAAGTTCTGCAGCAAAACTTTCGATAAATATAATATACTATTCACTCGAGAAGCACAGCGACTTTATATATAAATTTGTAGCATATTACACGCGTTATACGAATGCACGTATAGAAAATAATGTTTTTGGAAGTTTTTCGTTTTGCACCGACTCAACTCAAGAGAGCGAACGCCGAATGATATTCCCGATTATAATCAGCTACGTTACGCGGAATTTATGTTTAAACTTTGAATGGCAGTTGTAATTATTTTATTATTACTGTACGCGTTCGTATTACATTTTCGAGTTATATTTCTGTATAAATTTGTTTTTTTTTTCCGAAGACCACGATACGAATACTCGTATAGGCACGACATTAATTTTAACTAAATTTTAAATTACAGTTTTGACCGGATTAATATGTTTTTAAATCGAATTCGGTATTTTTTTTTCCTTTTTTCGTAAAAGTGTATTATGAGGCGATGCTCAAAAAAACTCGGTGCTATCGCACAAATATACAGTCGTCGTCTAGTTTAACGTGAACGTTTTGTTATCTTAAATAACAGCTATTAAACAAATCGGGAAACTGTGTACATTTTGTCTCGTTTTAGACCTAAAAACTTAATGTGAACACAGAATTTATTTACGAAAACAACATTTGAAATCATACGTTTTTTTTTTTTTTTCAATGTTTTTTGATAATCGATTTTTGATAGTTTAACGAAAATTATTATAATAAAAACGACGCTGTTTTTTACGTTATTTCAACATTTTTTTCTATTATAATTGTAAAAAAAAAGTAAAACATTATATAACCAAAAATAATATGTTCCCACAATAACGTAGGAAAAACAGCTGATGATATCAAATCTTTTGTCAGAATTAAATTTGATTCGTTCGAAGTGATAGAATTTTTGTTCAGCTTTTAAGTGTATGTAAAAAATCGTGGCGCTGTGTATGCGTAAAATTGTTAAAGAAATCTAAAAAATACAATTTTTCTAAGGAATTTTGAAGAGTTTTTTTGATTTGTGTGCAGGTGCGTATATTTGCGATGAGTAAACGACTATTATTGTGAGGGTGTCACATGCGCGAGTGCACGTGTCAATAATTCTAAAACGTTTAATAATTTTATGCGTGTGAAATTATATTTTCGACACACACACACTCATTTAAATCGAAATCGGAAAGCATTCGTTTAGAAAACACATTCGAAGAGTATTTTTTTTTTCTTTTCATAGAGATTTATAAAAAATCGTTGGCATTGAAATTCTGAAAATTAAAAAAAAAAAACCTAAACGCTATAATGTACATAATTATTTCACTGATCTTGGAGTGCTTTGTTCGTCATTAATAGTTTCTTACATAATAATTAATACATATTATATATAACTACTAGACTATTACGCTATGTACGGTAGAAAAAACAATACGTATATATTTTAAACTTGTTGTAATTTCAAAACACAAATTTTGTATTAGGTACACTGTTTTTATAAAAATATTGTTTCCCGCACCCTCACACCGCCACAAAAAAAAAAATGACGAAAATCGCTTTACTTTAATTTTCTCTATAATTATTAATAAATAAATGAAACGAGACATTATTATTCGCCTATATGAGAAAATGTCGTCGATTACTGCGGCGGAACACTTTTTTTTTTTTAATAAACTGCATCGGTATTTTATTATAACGCGTATACGTAAAATATGTATATATATACTCGCGTTTAGACATATAATATAGGACGTCAAAACGAACGTTTCAATTATTGTAATTTGCGGATAAGATGCTGTATATATATATGTGCGCGTATAGATAATCCCGGTTGATTTATAATAATGGACGAGACGACGAGCGTATGATGGCCGGGAGCTTCGGGGTATATGGCGTAAGAGGCGTGTATTTCGTAATATATATAATATACAAGGTGTCGCAGAATGATTTATACTAGACGTGTCTATACTAAATGATAAATGAAGATTTTTAAATTCCGCGCAGCTTTCAAATTATTAGTTGGGCGACAAACTTTGAAAATTATATATATATTTTTTTAATTAAGAAATTTAGTACGAAAAAAAAATTTTTAATTTAACTTCGAAGAAAGCCAACTCAAAGAGTTTACTTTTATAACAAATTTAACGGGTCAAAAAATTGTATTAATTTACTGAATAAATTAATATAATACCTCGCTTTTGTTCGTTTACATGCCGTTCGATGTCTGCAACACGGCATAAAAAAAATTAATGTTAAAAAAAAAAATATCTACACATATACAATATTCAATCCCAGATCGACGGATGCGTACATTATAATAATACGTTTGTCTTCTGCGCTCGGATAGCCCTCGCATGTCGTTGACGAATTTTATTTTGCGCATATATCGAAAAACGATTGGAAAAAACCGCGGTATTAAATTATTACTTACTTTCGGTATGAATTAAATTTTTTTCTACAAAAATCGCCGTTTCGATGAAATTTGAAAATTGACCTACACGATTTTTCTCATAAAGCTCTTTGAACCGGATGTCTTCGAACTGGACATAACTAAAAAAAATAATGACCGACATTACGGTCCGTTGCTTATATAACTGTAATAATTTGGAAAGAAACCGAATTCGCGGTGAAATGATAATATTATTAGTAAACGATCTTGAGACACCCTGTGTAGGATGCAAGAATGGACGAGCCGAGGATCACGCGGGTACGGCCGGAGGAGATTTAACTCGGGGTTAGAGGCAAACAAATTGTGTCGGCAAAGGCTTTAAACCGAACCCGCCTATCTGATTCATGACGGCACTTACGTCGACGAGGAAAGGAAATATTATGATAAATCGACTTCAGAGACTTCATGTATTCGCGTGGTATACTTACAATGTAATGTATAATATTATACGGAGTGATTATCGAAAGTCTCCGTCCGATTTCGAAAATTCGCTTATTTATGTGGAAAACGATAAGACCCGTGAGCCGATTAGATAATATGGACTGCAAAATAATCGAATCTTAATAAGATTTGTTTTTTTTCCCGCCAATATTTCAGCGTTAAGTAAAAACTTTTTATCTGGCGATGATTCGTGTATTTCTAAAGTCCCTGCGATTATGCCTATATATATATCGCCTACGTCTACGTCAAACGTTTATGCAAAGTCATATTTCTACGTATTTCCTCGTTTCATACCAATAGCTGTGTTTTCGTAACGAACGTAACAAACAATTTAAAAAATTCGTAACTTTTCTCACGATTAGCGAAAAACAAAACTGAAACTAACCCGAAATAACAAAAAAATAAACCTTAAAATGTCGAGAAGTGCTATAAGAGTGTTGAAAAAATAAAATAAAATAATGAAGAGTTATATTTTTAAAACGCTTAGCTAAGAAAGCAACGTTCAAAAAGTTTAAGACGTTCGAAAAAAAAAAAATGAGCGAATTGGATATACAAAAGCAGTGTACGCTCGAAGGTGTGCTTTTCTGCGCCCCATTTATACAAGAAATCAGCGCACTTGCCGTGCTGGAATGCGCATATACTCCGTTCAATGTGTACGCCACAGGTTGCTTGGTAAAATCGAAACCTGTTAGTGTGTGCGACCAGGGGTTATCGAGCTTAAGAGATTATCATACATAACCCTTTACTGCGCTTGCTCAGCATGACCGTTTAGCCGTTTTGCCGTCATATCGAAATTATAATTATTTCAGACGGTATAGCTGATCTTGTCGGAGAGTTTCTAGACTCTAATCGTAGTTTAACCGCATCATCAGTTACAGAATTTAAATAGGCAAAATAAGTGATTTAAAGACGTGTTATATGTGCCTCACTGCACATAATCGAACGGATATACGCGTCTCCTAGCTATTACAAGTAACATATCTATTGTGGTACATTATACACAACGCGTTTACTATTATAAACGTTATACGAGAAATAAATACGTAATATTATTGGTGAACAAAGGGTTAAACAACGCGAACGATGAATAATGAATATGTATAGTAATTTAATGTTTGTTCAACAAATGTAACGTACATGTGTGTGTGTGTGTGTAGATTATTGTGTACTGTGTTTAACGGAAAATACGGTCAAAATTAATTGTTGATTATTATTATGGAAATCGTGGTATCAGATATACCGAATAATGGATAACGCGAAGAAAAAATGACATTTACAAATAAACGAACATCGTCAAATTATCGTTATTATTAATTACAAATTTGTATTATTATGACGTATAAATCGCGATCAGCTCTATTAGCTGCGCATTTAAATCAGACGATTCGCGAATAATAAAATGCAATAAATTAATTCGAAACAATCGTATCTATATTTAACATCGTTCACCGAAGGATATTGTAATATTATAAATCATTAACGCTATTGTTGAACGCCGATCGTTATGATCTATATTACGTATGATTATTATAGTAATTTGTTTGATCTACTCAAAACGTTCGATGTTCGGCTGTCATTTTTAAGAAAAAAAAAATTACTTTATTTATTTACTTCGTTTATTTAATTCGACTCTAAACCTAACCCAATCTCTTATTATTTTTTTCTTTACTTCCGTCGTGAACCTCGTTGTACACATACCTCCTGTAGTTTATTCCTCTTTAGCATCTTCCCTTTATCGAGTTGTCCACTTTTATCGTCTTTACACATAGTCGCTGCTTTTTCCAGGCGTCACATACCTGTATCGTGTTGACGGCAACTTTGGTGTCTGGTGTTTTCCAGTCCAGTGCAATGCCCGTTAAGACCTACGGACTTTAATGTACAGACAGTGGCGCACCCAAGGGGGTGGACTCCGGGTCCGGACCCCCCCCCCCTCTTGGCTAGTGTAATAGTATTAAATTTATCGACGAAAACCCAAAATATCTGATACAACTTTCGTATTTTGCTGTCAACATTTCGAATACGATATAGATAACACCGGTTGTTAAAAACCATGAACTAAGATAATACGGACTGGCAACGACACTGTTATCTGTTAAAAGTTATGTTTTTCATAATGTAGTTTTTTAGACCCCCCCCCCTTGAAAAAATCCTGGATGTGCCACTGTGTACAGAAATTCGTTTGACCGTTTCTCATGTCCTTCCTCTCTCCCAGGTCTTGTATTAATTTTCTTGTCCATTTGTTCCCGTGTCTCATCTTTCCTTTCATTCTTGAATCAGACTACTTTTAGCTTCGTCTTACTCTCTACGTCACGTCCGCTAGTAACGCGACCCAATACCAATTACGTGACGTTAGGTTAGGTTGGGTAACATACCGGTTAACCATCAACCGTCCTATACGCGGCGGAACTGATAATTTCTGTTTCGTTTTTTTCGTTTTTGGTCTTTTACTGAGCAGGCGTGGACGTAAAACCTTCAGACGTGGACAGCCTGCCGTACAGTACGCTGTTGTACGGGAATGGGCCCGGGCACAGCGCCGAGCACCGACTGGTGCCCATGGTGAACGCGACGGACGCTGAGATACACAACCGGTTGCACAGTGCCGCGGTGCCGCGACAGTGGGCCACGCACGGCGGCGAGGACGTGCCCGTGTACGCGGCTGGGCCGCGGGGCATCACCCAAGCGCTGTTTTCCGGCACTTTCGACCAGTCGTATGTGCCGCACGCCATCGCCTACGTGGCCTGTCTGGCCGAGCACGCCAAACGGTGTCAGCAGGAGGACGAAGCCGCGGTCAACCGAAGCGGGACCGCCGCCGTCGGCAAGTCGACCGTCCTCGGAGCCGGACTCTCGTCTCAGGTAAGGAGTTTATACATTTGCAAGTCACAGAAATTCAACGAGAGCTGCAGCAGTCCAAAACGGACGCAAATCTCATATATTATTTACAATTGGAACAACATGATTTGAAAGGAAATGAATTTTTGAAAAAATATTTGAAAACTAGTAGTCGGGTAACGTAGTTAGTATACGGAAACGCATTTTGGATAGTAGCGTGTTTCGTAAATCAAAAAGTAACTAAAAATTTGTCTCGAAAAACTATCTCGAATAGATGGGGTAGTCGACAGTGTGGCGCGTGCTTTGACATTGTGTACAAGAGATACTGTTATTGTCGGTATTCGTTCGGATAAATGTCTATATTTAACAATTATTATTAATAATTAATTAATTAACAACAGAAAATCTGTGAAATTCAATAAATACAGTCGCTTTATATTAAATATTCACTGTCCGAAATATATTGTTTGAAGGAAACGAAATTAAACCAAAGCATTCCATTGGAAACTGCATTAAATACGGTGACTAAATGACGATATTTAAAATCGAAATCCTAATAATTCCTGAAAACCGATATCGTAAAAATCGTAAACAGAATAAGAAAAATTTCAATTGAAAAAAAACTATGTCTTTGTAACGCGATTTTGAGCTCTAAATAAATGGAAAACAAAACATTTTTAATCCGGCTTCTCAAACGCTTCGAGTTATTAATGTCGATAAGAGATAGCTTAAGATAACTACAAGTTTTTAGCTATAACGAATCCGTGTATATAGGTAATTTGATCGTAGTACAGAACAGCTGCGGGGAACCCTTCTCTGGCACGGATCGAAAAACTCTTTGGAATTTCGACGATTGTTGTCACTTTAATGCGAAAGGCGTCAATTCGTGTTGTTTGTGTAATATTTTATAATTCCGATTAGTGTTGTAATACGCCGTCACGGATTGAATAATGCGTTTAAAACCTAAAGTTGTTAAATCATCAAAGTTTTCCTTCCGCAAATCTGCCTCGGGATTATAAAGCTGTTTTTATTTTAATAACGCGCGGTATACCGTAAGTTTTATGATCGTAAGAATTATTTATGGTATCCACACGCGAGAATTATACGCGCTGCAAGGCTTTGTAACAATCCGCTTATACTGCGCGCGCGCGCGTCGACTGCGTAAAACAAATTTTTACAAAGAAATCTCCACAGAAACACGTATTTTGTCATAATTTCAATTACCTATCCAATATATCCTATGAAAGTCGTTCAATAATCGTATGTATTATAAACATATATTGTATATGCCGTTAAGGAACCGTTCTGTATTACATAAAAACAAAAAAAGGCAAGAAAAGTCGACAAATTTAAAATTCCTTTATTAAGGAAAATTGTGACAAATGATTTTCAAGATTATTTTTGGAATATAGTTGAAATAACGTACGTCTGACGTTGTACTAAATTTGTGAGCCTTAAAACCAAAAATTACCTTTTTTACGAATTAAATACCTCTAAATCTATAATTGCAATAAATAACACAAAATTAAAAGAAAAATCTCTTTTCCCTAATATAATATTAATTTACGTGTTCGGTGAATACGTCAAGTTTCTATAACCATTATAGTTTCAAAATAACGAATATATCGCGTTTTCGTGTGATTTTCCGGTAGTTTCTGAGTTTTTTCTTTTGCGTTTTTGAGAAAATCGAAAAATGGCCTCACTAAAGTAGCAACTAGACGGACTTTTCTACCGCGGAAACAAGATATGACTGTATATAGGTCAGAGCACTCCTTCTGGTAGGATTTTTGAAAAAATACACAAAAGCACATCGTTGTAAAACCGAAACATTCCTCGCTCAGCTCACAATCAAATATTCAATGTATTCCCGATCGTGTTTTTCGAAAACCCCGTCGAAAATTGTTTCGTTTTTCGTCACAATACCCGAAGTTTCTGGGACATTAATTGTATCAGAGCGTCACGGACGTTGGATTCAAGAGAGAATAATTTCATATATTTCCCGTCTTTTCGTCGGCAGCGACTTATCCTTGTCCACACGCGATTTCATCTGCGTCGTCAAACGCCAGGTCGATTCGGATTTACGAGAAATTATATAAGTACCGACTATTTTCTATTTTTCCTCTCGTCCCAACGGGTTTTTCTTCTTGATAATCGATCCGGAAGTTTAAAAGGCCCCGCCCGAATACGTATAAAATGTGATTTTTCGTCGTACGCTGAATAATATTATAATCACTTACTTGTACATCATACACACACACACACTAATAGGAATAATAATTTAAATAACTGATTTTACTAAACCGCGTTTAATAATATATTATGTCCACATATTCGGATGGATTCCTTCTTTTCGCCGGGTGTGCTTTTTTTCCGATCGAAAATATTAATAATAATAATTTTTCTTTTCTAAAAGCAAAACTAAAAACAAACAAATGATAAAAATACTATCTTTGTATATTGTTTTACTGGAGCGAACTGAAATTTTTTTTAAAAATGCTTTAAAACAGTGATTATCAAATATATTTCGAAATAGGAAACATAAAGTACTCGTGTATATAAAAAAAAATGTTATGGTATTTTTGCATCCTATTTCGCCTGATATAAGTCTTGAATGTCAAACTAAAATATGCTTGAGAACTCGTGACTATTTTATACTATACGAGTACACTATAAACCCAAAATCACAAAAATAATACACTTTTATTGCGTATACGAGTACGTACCTGTATTTCGACAACTACGTTGTTATCTTCAACGCGAATCGACTACTACTAAACCGTTAGCCGTTATATACACCCGTATTTATACAGTTAATATCTCCGATGACGTCACCACAAAACAGCCGCTTTGGTTGGTCGTGAGTCATCGACCACGCCCAGTGCAAATCTACGCTGCCGCCATCTGGTTTACATTAAATTAATTTTAATAATGATTTTTGTAATGGACTTAAGTCCCAGTTAAACAAGTTGTTTATTTATTATATTTTTTTTAACAAGTTATACCTTAGGTACACCTCGTACGATCTTTAAATTCTCAGTCGAAATAATCGAGATTAATTAAAATATTGAACATTTTTCATTCTAATAAAACGTTAGAATATAGCGTTTGGAAACCAAATAAACTATTAAATCGGCATTTATGTATGTACTTTGTGCACGTGTTATATTTTTTTTAAGAAATTTTTTTTTATTTTACTTATACGGATTCATAAAACGGTTAAGTTTACATTTTTTTCATTTTATTAGTAAGTCTAACCGTTGATCTTATATTATTATAACTTAAAGTCCGGCTTTACTTTTAAAAATCCAAAAACTATACACTGCAGTTCTCAATACCGTTAGTAATCCTGTATACAGAACACGATATAATATATCTCGCGCACTGTGCGCATTACGCTGTTCCTGTTTATTAATTTAGAACTCGAGTCGGAACGACAAAGCAATATAATAAGAAAAAAGAAGGATTTCGAGAGCAATAAACATTCTCCGCGTGTGATTCGAACGTGAGCTTTATCTATCGGAAAATACGTAATGGACCACGCGGTACGCGGTTAATCGCGATGTTTTCAAATATTACAAATCCCGGTATGATTTTTCCCTCACGTCTTATGTCTGCTTTCGAAAAAAATATTAGTTAAATTTTTTTTTTTCTAACGAAAACAGAAATTGTCAATGAATTCCGGATTGACGAAGGCAGCTCTTATTGACTATATATAGGGAGAAACACAACATTTAGAGACGTTTTGCTGTGAAACTTTATCCGGTCCGACGAGTCGCCGAAGTCTTGCAAACAATTTTAGAAACCATTTGATGCGGTCAATAACGGACGAGAATTTTCGAATTACGAATTTTCAATGCCTTAATAATTGGCTCATCTCCTTTTGTTCCGGATTTACACGAATTATTATTATTTATAATAATACAGAAAATCACACCGTATTTATAGCCAAATTCGCTGGGTTTAAACGAAAAATCAATAATGAATTTGTGAAACTTCCAGTGTTTTATAAGCGCTTAAAATTCGTTTAAAAAAAAAAACAACGAAAACACTCAAAAAACCTAATCTCCGAAAGTTTTCGATCTCCTCGAGTATATATTAAAACGATTCCGATATCTTATGCACTTCTGTGTTCTCGTGTACGAATCGTGTCCGTAATATTTTTAATTTTTTTCTTCTAAGGAGACGAAAAAAAATCTATTGGTTTAACAATGATGTGTGTGTGTGTTTTCTTTTTTTTAAATCCATTGCGGAGGCAATAAAAAAGCATTCCGAAAGTTTCATATATAATCTCTCTATTACTGAACGTTGGACACAGATGGTACTTTTGAAAAACTTCTAAACCGGCTCGGCTCACAAATTGTTTTTATAATACCGGGTAAATGCCGTAATAATAGTATTCGGATTTAATAATAATAATAAAAAATAATAATAATAATAGATAGGTATAATAAAATATAATAATACTCGGCGAACTCGTACGTTTCTGTGGGCTCGCAGATTTGTTTTCGCCTTTCAAACGCTCAGTTCCTAAAGGTGAGCATAGCAAATTGATTGAACTAACTCCGATCAGCAAAGCTGGACTAATTAAAATGTTAGAAGTAATTTACTATTATTTAACTATTATTAACTTAACTACTTATCACACGATGTTATTTCTAAAACTCAACGGTGTTAATTTAAACAAACTATAAAATGTTATTGTCAAAAGTTAGTTACAAAAATATTGCCTAACACGTGTATTCGAAGTTACAGTAGAAAAGAAACAATAGTGCAGTACAGACAATAGCTGCACATATTATTATATTTTAATAATAATAATAATAATTTTTAATTAATAATAATATAATTGCTATCGTAAATATCAATTTTTTTTCTCTATGCTATATCATTCAGTGACAGCTCTTGGTTGAAAACAAAAAGTTACATAATTTATAGAAAATTATAAAAGTGCGTAGAATTTATAAATCGGTTTATCACCGTCCCGATTCGTTGTGCATAATAATTGTTAATACAATTTTTACATAAATTATTTTCCGTCATAAATACTTAAATGATTAATATTCGACGGCGCGAATTTATCAAATGCGAAATATTCGATTAAAAAATAGTATTATGATTTATTATTAACGAACTCTCTCGAACTTCCAGCCATTTTGTTACGTCGTGAAAAAATACGAGAAATGTATTTTTTTTTCATACTTTTGTCTCTATAGCAATGGGGCATGAATTTGAAAAAAAAATTCAAAATTTTTTTATATACAAATATTGTATTGACGTGAGTATTGCACGCGTCTTGCCACCCCGTGATTACGCCACTTTCCATGGAAATGATCCGCGTAAAATGTAATAATCTCGAGACGTCTGAAAACGACAATAATTGTGTTTTACACAGAAGAGTGTTATAGTACGATACGTAATAGATCTTTTTTTAAAAAAAAACATAAAAATATTGCTTTCTTGAAAAACGTATGATGCTGTCCGGAGACGAAGGAATTATTAAAGTGTTGATACAGTGGTGTGAATTGCGAAGGAATAGTTTGGTATAAAACGAAATTGCCACGGTTTTAAAATTTTTAAATACGATTACCGACGCACTGATCGTTTTGTCTTATTACCCGAGATCTCTCTGCAGTTGTTCATAAGACTCTGTGGAGATATTGTCACGCGTTCCTATCCACGTAAGTGACGCGTATTAATCAGTGTCGACAAAACTGAACGATATACTCGTGCGAATAAATTGTATTGAAAGTATTATTTATGATCACTATAAACCAGATTATTTGTCATTGTGAAAAAAAGAACACATCCCCTTCCTCGTCCCCGTATACCGTTTTTGCAATTCAAATTACCTCTATAGATACCTATATTTCGCAAAAATGTAAATAACCGTACATTTATTTTGTTAACATTGACCTTTGAGTGAACATGTATATTATTCGCTGCGAAGACACTACTCCAGTGTAATGACAACTCGCGATTTCTCTTGATGTATTATATAATACGACGGGTTCGCCGTCGTACATAAATAACCTCTACCGACATTGAAATATTTGTTTGTTTTTCTTTTTTTACTTTAGGAGTGTGCGACTTTGTGACCAAAAAGTGGAGTATCTTTTTTTTTGTAAAAAACGCGCGCGCAATATTCTCCGTCTTTGCAGGTCAATTACCGTAAATTAGACGCAAACGTTTGAAAACCCTGTTCGTCTCCATGTCGGTCCGTCCGACTTGGATTCGTTGCCGCACACCAGAGAAACGTAATAACGCGAGGCTCTTTATGTACAATTCGTTTCGGGAACTAGTTTCGCGTTGATCTGTACATTATGTCGAAGGAGCTTAAATAATTAAATACGATCGGTTTTCGAAATGTCCCGTGAAGAGGAAACGTTTCGGCTGCTTCGGCCAATAGTGTATTAAAAAACGGGATCTTCTTTTTTAGACATTTCTTAAAATACGCCAAGTATATATATATATATATATATATACATATTTTTACTATCGATTAGTCAAAAATAAATAAATAAAAAGTACGGACTTAAAACAAAGACGAAAAAATAAAGTATTTAATAATGCCAAGGTAGTGAAATGGTCATGATCGCGCGAAAGTGTTTATGAAACTGAAACGAATTTCTCTGGTGTACGGTTCGCCTTAAGAAAACAAAAATTGGTGTTGCGCCTATACAACGAGGGAAATTGCGAATTTCCTTTGAACAGGACAAAGTAAGTGTACGAAGTGATCTATATGCGTACGTATTTAAGTAAACCGCGGTTCACTTCGTAGACGCATTAAACTTTACGATTTCTGGTTGTGCGATTCGAAACCATACGGTAGGAAGGGTATCAGTATATAGTTGATCACCGCGTTTCCCCGCGCGGCTTCTCATTGAAACCAGCCGGTGCGTAAAATACAAAATCTATATAAATACGCCGCAGCGACCGGGCGGACCTAATGAAGTGCACACTTGCAAGACGATTCTCGGTGTCGGAACGAAAACGAAATTCGACTTCTCATACCCCCCGTCCCGACCGCGCGGTAATATCGGTTATCATTGCTATACCTTAAGGTAACGTCCTCGTATCACTACTGTATGATAATATCGTGTAGTACAGCGTTTCCCAAACTCTTGTTTGAGCTGGCCCGGTAATTAATATTTTTTCCCTTCGTGACCCACCATAATATTTTACATTTATCGTTTTGTAAAAAAAATGCAAAATAAAACACATTTGAACGTCATACGGGTTTTTCACGAAGTCTAGTTGATAATCTCAATAATAATTATTACTTTTGTTGTAAATAATAGTTATTCGTATTGATGAATTTATTTTTGCTAAAAAGTCCAAATTATCAAACGAAATGATAAATAACAAAATTTAATATGAGAATTTTATTAATTATGCGACCCGGTATTATATTTTCGTGGCCCGGTAGTGGGTCGCCGCGACCCACTATTTGGGAAACGCTGGTGTAGTAGAATGATGTTCACAAGAGCAAATTACTTCATACGTTTATGAAACGATCGAGCTATTAACTCGGATTCCAACAATAATAATTCCCTGGGCGTGTTTTATCTTCAGTGCTTGGAAAATAAAATAAATTGAAATTATTCGAGGAAAAAAACGGCAATTTCACGAAGACATCGCGAATTAGTTGGAAAAATCACAAAACATCGGAACGAAGTGCAGCAGTTGACCTAAATCCATTGACACGGGATCTCTCAGTCTGTTAAAATTTAATACCGCGGGCATATAGTAATGAAATAATAAGCAAACTGAAAAATACATAGAGAAATTGTTGTCAATATTTATATTTTATTTTTATCGCGTTTCGTTATCACGTCACTTGAATTTTTTTTTTACCACGTTGAATCACACCGGATAACCAATAAAAATATAACCGTACAGATATTCGAGATCAAAACTTTTGTTGAAAAAAAAAATCCGTTTTGGGTAAGCTAAATTGAACTCGGAATTTTATTTATCGAAACTTGAAATATCGAGTAGGTATATTGTCAAATTTCAAACGACACTAAAACGTCATAAACTGCGTTTATATGGAAATAATAAAATATTACGTTTTCCTATAATAACATATCAAACGACACGAAATAAAGAAAATAATTCGGAAATGGAATTTAGAAAAAAGAAACGAGTACTGTATATTAATACATTTTAATATATCGATTTGACGAGATCAGACGTAATTGTATAAAGTCAAAATCGGATTATAATTAAAACCGTAACGTAATATATATTTAAAATCAATTTTCGGCCTCTAAATAAAAACGAAATAATTATAATAATGAACACGTGTAGGCAATCGAAATCCTATTCGAATTCGAAATGATATTGAAGAAAACCGATTATCGAAACGGGAAAATTCTCGTTCGGTTAAAAGAAAAGTAATTTTCATAAACGTATAATAATATAAATAAATTCGTATTAATGTAAATAAAACGTATTAATAATTTTAATACACGTAATATATATATATATATATATATATGTAATGCCTCGACAATGTACAAATTGTGTATGATTATATACCTATATATAGTGATTTATAAGACATTTACAATGAATATAATAACATAATATTATATTTTATCATCTTATGTATACGGTTTCGTAAAATATACAAAATCAACAGATAGTGCGCGAATTACACGGCCGGACGAATTTAAATTCGATAACAAATTTCTTTTTCCTCGGTTATCTTTTTACCCAAACACATTTTTACATAACTTTGAGATCCAACGAACGCCGGCGTAAACGATTTAATTGATTTTCACCCGATCGCTTGCGTACGCACATAAAATATATATTATGTAATTATTATTTATAGATTATTGATATACACATAGAAACCCTAAAAACCAGGAAATGAAAAAAAAAAAATACAAACGTCGTATACAACAGCCAATATTTTACACGTTAATTTCGTATACTTGTAATTTTTTTTAAAAATATAATTTATAAAATCACAAATTACACCAGTACAAGCTGTAAAATATCGTATCAAATTACATATTATACAAACGACTATATAAATTACAATTTTTTTTTTTTTTTTTTAATTCAACTATTCCACTCGAGGATACCATATAGTATTTCACAATACGGTGATTAACGTTGCAATTCGTATTCTGTGTGTGCTCCTATAATAGTCGTAAAGGAAATATTTCAAACATCAAAAAACTATACAATCGGTACGAATCGAACGTGTACCTATAGTAAATTTAATAAAAATAAACAAGAAAAATTCGATTTTCACGAATAAAAAAAAAAACGTATAAGTCACGAATTCTCGCTTTACAAGAAAAAAAAAATATGTACTTAACTTATTTCCCGTGCAAATTCCAATAACGTATTATACAGATCGTTGTACTTGTAGAGAATTTTTTTTTATTCGTATTATTCATGGATTTGAAATTATTTCACAAGACAATAAATAAACTTTGAGAGAACTGTTTTTTTTTTTTACGAACACTTGTCGACAATTAAAGTGCTAAACGTTAAAAACAATTCCGACAAAAAAAAAAAAAAGGAAAAAAAGCAAATGTTAAATGATCTTAACTCGAAATCGTGTATTTACGCGAAGGGCGTTTATAATTGCACTGACGTGAGTACAAAATAGTTTATTGTATTTTTCGGCGATTCTTTATTGATTATAAATTTAATTCAACGTGTATTTATGCGAACGAGAACTTTTCGTCGTGCAGTACACCGAGTTGATAAAACTTTACGTTTTAAATGAAATAGTTGCAGTCGAAGAATGAAAAGTAAAATATATTTTTTTATAGAATCTTTCGTTAAAGATTAATAATGTATGCGTATAGTTATAATTATTTTAGATTTTAATTCGCAAATATCCTGGAGAATTTTTAAAACATTAGGTTTTGAAATTTAAAATTAATTAATAACAATAAAAAAAAAAATTCTCGAATTTTATAATAAAGTTTAATTTTAATTTGTACAAATATTTCCTTAAACATACCTATCACCTACGCGACATTATATTTGATTTGATAATCTATTATGTATTTTTCATTAACGATATTAATATTATTATTAAATATACCTCGTACGTGTCTATTTAATATTTTGTTTTCTAAAAAAAAAAACAAATCAAACTAATCGTGTTTTGCGCTATTATAAATGGAACACGTTTGAAAAAAAAATATTCGGAATATGTGTTCGAATAAATAATTTGTGTAGAAAAAAAATGATTTAGAATATCCATTTGAATAATGCAAAAAGTATTCGAATATTTCACAGTTTTTCCATAAAATATAACATAAAAATCGTAAATTTTGTTTTTCAAATTCGTGCTATTTTACTTCGGATTTAAAAATAAACGAGTGGCAAAAGTTGGACTTAAAAAAAAAATGTACCAAACATAATAAAAAATTTAATATATCGTATGATCTCCGTACATAGGCCATTTTATCCATGTAAAACGTCAACAAGAACGACTGCCGGACTACTAATAACATTTTCTTAGTCTTTCTCGGGTTTTTTTTAATGATTTTATTAAAAACTGACGTTTTGTTTTATTAGAATTACATTTTTCACCATTTTAAAATACAACACACTAAGAACATATCTTAAAACGGTATAAAATTTATATTTAAAAAAAAAAAAAAAAAATACTAACAATAACTGTCGAGATATAATAACCGTCGTGGTCGTATAATATAGTTAGGTTATAGTGGGTTGTACAATACAAAACAAACACATTAACAGATTAATATCTTTAAAAGAATTCCGAAACTTTGTATGATACGCGTGTATACGCAACGGGATAAAAATAAAATAGCAATCGCAGTTATTACCAGACTTGGTATAAAACTTAAGTATTATTAAATCAATACTCGCGACGCACGATTTACAACTATAATTCAGTTAATTATAACACTGGCATATATATATATATATAGGAATATTCCGAATATAATGTATTTTTCTTTTAACATAAATTTTCATTTACAAAGAAAATGGTAAGTGTTTGCTGGAAAGAACCGAGGGTTTATTGCAGCGTTCGCGATCGTATTATTTAGTGAACGTTACTCGGTTTTTTTTTTTTTTTTGTCAAATGGAACGCGAACGATGAACGGGTTTTCAGGCCGTTTATTAAATTCAATTTACCTCCGAGTAATTTAATATTAAAAATCTTTATATATATATATTTTATACGAAATAATAATTTTCGATTATTTTGACACTTGTCACGCTAATATACTTTCCCCGCGCACTACCTCAATTTTTTTTTTTTTGTTTCAATTTCAGAGCGACCCGATTGAAGTCATAGCGGAAGAACGTGACGTTAAAAACACGTAACTAATCAATGGTCAATAAAGATGATCAGTTTAAATTCCGTCAACTTGTGTACAATAACAATACGGAGAATAATTACTCATACTATAGAAAAAAACATGTTTTTCAAAACGAATTTAATTTCAATTGAAATTTTTATGGTTTTTGGCGATTTTATGAAAGAAAATTCGGTACCATACAACTAATATTATTATTATTATCGGGAAATAATTGAAAAAAATTGTATTATAATTTTTTTTTTTATACATTTAACGCCGCATAAAATATCTTTTTGCGTGTCGGTACCGATCGTTTTTCATTTTCCTCGATCTCTCATCGCCGTCCACCTGTCTATACCTAACCCGCTATATTTTTTCCAAAATTTTTTTAATTAAAACGTCTAAAGCGGATTATTACGACAATTTCTAAACGAATTTCCGTGGTAATTTTACTCGAAGTATTATCGTTGTATCAAATCGTACCTATTGATTAAAATAATTTTTTTAAGTCATTATATACTTGCGCGCGTCTCCGTAAGAATATAATTCGCTCATTTGATAATGCCGTGTCAGCGCACGAACGATTGAAAATGCTTAGAAGGTACGGCGTACGTTCTCGCAAATTTATGTTAAGCTTGAAAATTGTTCGAAAAATCTTTCGTGAATATTTTCAACGAAGTATTATAAATAAGTAAATGCAATTTTTTAATACGAGCCAACGGATTTCGTTATTATTCACAGTTCATTAGCAGTGCGTTTCGCGTATTCGCGGAATTCGAACGCGAATTAATTATGCACTCTTTCATTGACTCGTATATATTAATTATTATTATATAATTTTTTTTTTTTTAAAGCTTTGTATAATTAAATATTATATTGTACCTATAGACGATAAAATCGAGGTAATTTTAAATTTTTGGGAAAAAAAAACGTTGCACGAAAATACTAAACCGACAACAGTATTGGGTTAAGTGATTTAATTGTCGAAATGCAGAGAAGTACAGGTTCCCGACTGGCGGTCCGTGGACTTATCTCAAATGGTCTGCGGTGCGGAAATTTTATTAGATTTACATCAATTTTTTTTAATTTGAAAAAACAGTTCAACTTAAAAATTAAAGAACGAACAATGTCTCGCTGTATCTAACAAACGTAGAGAGTGAAATTATATATGCGCGCGGTTTGCTTTGAGCAACAGCGTCAGTCCAAGAACGCGACAACTGGTCAAAGAAACCGTACGAGCTGCTAATAGTCATAATTATTAATTTAAACGTTTTGCTAAATTAGACTGCAAATATCGACGAATATGAGTGGTTAATATTTTCCTC
Organism: Slavum lentiscoides; assembly: GCA_032441835.1. Taxonomy (NCBI): domain Eukaryota; kingdom Metazoa; phylum Arthropoda; class Insecta; order Hemiptera; family Aphididae; genus Slavum; species Slavum lentiscoides. The sequence goes on along the minus strand of CM063714.1, from coordinate 15,074,665 downwards.
GATATTTACTGCGGTATCGATTATTTAATTATCTATTTCCTACAGGTATATTGCATACTTTAGGAGACAGGGTATAATATTCAGTAGCGGTCCGCCGCGTTCGAACACTTGAAAAAGTAGTCCGCGACTCGAGTCGAGTTGAGAACCATTCGTATAAAGAGATGGTCAATAGAGATAAATAGAAATTAATTAATATTTATGCGTATACAGATAGCCTTTACTTTAGATTTACCTTTAGATACTTTTACTTTCTTTTTTTTTTACCTCCAGGTATATAGTTTCGTTTTAATAGATAAAAGTTTCATAAACACGTTTTAGCGAATTAGTGTTTCGAATATCGAATCAGATATACGCGATATCGTGTGGGATAATGTATTAATCTATGGGGAAAAAAACATTATCCATTAAGTAGGTTAATTAGGCAAAGACACGTATTTAATAAACAATGCTCGGATTCTATAGCATTCGTTAATTATCCGTTGAATGCAGATAGAAATATCAGAATTGTAAATTCGTTTTATCGCTTCAAAGATTCCAAGTATAAAGTTCTCTACTGCCTATTTTTGCATATTTTAAGCGTTTTAGATTTTTCGTCGCTATTTTTATATTTTTTCGCTAATACGCGTTGAATTCAAATTATTTTTTGTATAAAGAAAACTACCGACATTGTCATTTCATATATTTTTATAATTCACAAAAAAAAAAAACACATTTTTTTTTCCTAATCTTTGCTGTTTAATAGATTAGGTTTAATATTTTAAAACATTTTAGCGCGTGTTTTCAATACTTGTTAGCGCTATAAAATCCGAGCCTCGTTAATAAATAACGAAGCTTGATTAATGGCGATCAACAGCGTAGAGTTATGGAACGTGGTAATATTTTTGCATTTTTTATCGTTGAAATGTGTACCGATAACTCTTGAATTTGGCGTGGACTGTTGTCGTTTATTAACTATATATACCGATATACATTTATAGTACGTCGGAAAATATTATAAAGCTTTCATCAACACCATCCAAACTATCATTATTACTCGCGTATTTAAATGTTTGCACTGCAGTGTTTACTCGTTAATCGTGTATTCTTTGTTTTTCATTATGGCGCCTATTCCGATTTGATATAGACGTCTAAGTTTATACGTGAAGGACACCTGGTCGTTCCGTTTATTTGCGATTATAATTTTTTTTTTTTTTTTAAATGTTTAAATATTTTTTTTGCCAAACAAATAATTATTGGACTTTTAAATTGTCTCACTACTGCGTCACTCGGTTGCACGTGATTTGTTTGAAATTCGTTAAATTCAAAATCGATCGCAAAAACCACGTCGTAATGGAATACAGTATAATAATATCGAGTCGTATATATATTGTTGTGCAGTGGGAACGATGCTCTGCAGAAGCGAGCCGCGGTGAATAGTCGAGTGGAAAATGTTTTATTTTTTTTTAAATATTTTATTTTCACAGCCGTCGTCGTGTCTTCTCCTCGGCTGGACAATTTTGTGCACAGACTGCGTCCAAATCTCGTTTCGGCCGAATTACTTTGGATAAAAAAAAAAAAATTATTTGGCTACTTATTATTTATAATATATATATATACAAGTACAAAACAATATATATATATATATATATATATATAAAGGTGCCGCATGCCGGGTGAATTTTTTAATTTCTTTTTTTTACTTCATCAATAGTTATAAAAAGGTAAATTGATGTAGTCGACACTTTTTTTAAAAATTAATTTTTTTTTTATTTTCTTACAATGATCCTTTATCGATTGCTGTATTTAGGAAAAAATACGATTCATACTATGTATTTTTTAAAATTTTTATTGCAATTATACTGTTTTTAGAAATTAATCGACAACAATATATCACGCGTTTTTTACGTTTTAACTCGTTCTCAGGATAAGCATTTAATAAATTGCACATAAGTAGAATTGTACAGCTGTGCACTGCCTTCATGTATTTTCGCGTATTCATCGTGTAAGCTGAAAACAACTTATAGTCTAGAAAAAAAAAAATTTATTTTTACAACATTTTTACATATTATATAGTTATGCTTGGTGTTTAACAGTGTTGTGTAATATTTAGATAAATTAGCTAGCTTAGAATAAGGAAACAGATATGTAATTATTGTCTAACATGACATTTTGTTGATTCAGTTGATGTTCACGGAAGCCGCGTTGATTTAATATTATTCGTCTTTAAATTTATCCCAATTATTATTCGTAATAATAACTGTTGTTTTTTTTTTTGCCTCGCAACAATGAATTATAATACATTTAGTGCGAACAATTTTAAAATATCTGGACAATTCAACGCGATATTACCCTTTGCGCGTTTGATAATACTTTCGGCTTCGGAGTTTTCAAAACAATAGTCCTCTTTGTTCTGATTTTTCTTATACATATTATCGATTTCAAAACTACTACACGGTACCGTCTGTGATTCACCCAAAGTACAGAGTTATCTGTTTGAGCACTGAATTTTATTTTTTTTAAATTACTGGCCGTTATCGACGGTTCTTTTTCGTAACGTATACAAAACAAAATACTACATTTTTGCATACCTGTAAATAAATATATTATCTGGAAAACGTTATATTAATCTAATCATATCATTAACCAAATGTAATTTTTAGTACTAACATCGAGTACGCCAACAGTGAAAGAGTGGTTGTTTTTTTTCTTATTAATCGCTGTTAAGTGTATCGTTCGAAAGGAACGGAAACTTATTGTAATTTGTACGCGTGCATTTGGATTAACTCGAATAAATCAGAAATTAACGACGCTATGGCAAATATTCGCGAGTTCATATTTTGATTGTTATTGAGCCGCATTTTCAAAACACAGTATATTATCGTAATATTTTTCAGTACGAACTTATACACAATCGACTTTCCACTGGTGGTCTCGATCGAAAATTATTGCGTTTCGCTTATATTTTATATAGTATATTTTATGGAGGGAAAAAAAATCGACCGAACTTTATTAATAAGACGGTACGATTCTCGTAGAGTTCGTACCGGGAAATCGATCGTCGCGGCTTTGTATATTACAATAATATTATTATATTAAACTAATTTATATAATATTTTCGAGACAAACGTTACGGAATAAATCTTAATTAAGCGCACACACTTGAAAACGCGCGAATTAAAAGTTTCGTCGGCGCACAATAATATTATACGTACCGGCAAGGCCGCTTTGAACGGAAATTTACACGCGTTTTACTCGATGATCGTTTAATTATGCATTAAATAATATGAGTAAGCGAAAAACGTGTAAACGAGAATGGCGCGGAACGTTTTAAACAAGCCATAAATATATAAGTACTCGTTAACACCCGAATAACAATTGCGTAATATATATAATAATTATAAATATGAAAATATCATCGTATCGTATCGTGACGAGACGTGAAAGGTCGATAAACAATATACGTCTTTTTATAAGCAATTAATCGCTTCGCTGAAGACTGCAGAACTGTATTGCTTCGGTTTCCTCATTTTTTACTACACGTTTTACACGAGCGACCGAACGATTTGTGATGACACGTATATATAGGTGCAGGGCATTAATATACTAGTAGCATTGATTATAGAATATATTCTATTCTATATAATCAATGCTAATATCAATGTCAGAACTACCGGATGGCTTCTTCTGGGCACCCGAAAAAATCCGACTTCGAGTCCGAGAACGAAAATGCACGACAAAATGTGACCTCTCTCTCTCTCTCTCTCTCTCTCTGTCTCTAATATTATCGGTTATTATATTTTCTTATAAATATATATATTTTTTTTTAAATTTATTTTATTGAGAAAAATACGATTTTTGTCAATAAATATGATGAATTATGTATACGATTCTTTCCCCCGAGATCGCATTGTTTTAACAAATAATTTGGTAAATGTGTTTGTTTGTTTTTTTTTTTTTTTGTGATCCCTTTACGAAAATCAATACGATTTATAGTAACAGGTCGGAGACGAATATTTTTCTTTATCGAAGCCCGAAATGAAATCAGAAAATAGTCGACTATGCTCTCGTAAACAACTTCCATAATTCACCACGTGTCTAAAAAAAAAAAAATCAAACGGTTACTACATAAATTCAATTCGATTTTTGTAATAAAAAATATTAAATTTTTTTTTATCGAAATTTATCACGGAGAAAAAATCCCGGGCCCGTTAATGGAAAAAAATATTCTATAAATGTATAGAAGTGCGCCATTGAATTTATTTTGAAAACGACTTTATTGAGTGACATAAAGTTTAATTATATTATTTTTTTTTATGTAATATAAATTCAATCAAATTGATACGATTTAACTTCATATTAAGTACATCACAATATATGAGTGCACATGATATTATGTTGTTTATATGTTTTCGGAAACTTTTATTCAAAATATGTATTCTACGTATATGTATTTTTAAAATACGGTTATTCGTATTATTTTTTGTATTTACTAATATATACAAACGTCATCGATTACTTACTCAGCAGACATTAATTTTATTATCAGTACTATATTGTATTTAATATTTGATTTTGTCTTGTTAATATAAAATGGCGATGTCAATATTTTATTTACTTTTTAAACATATTTCGTCAATTTTTGAACACAATATTTGTTTTAATTCGCCTATTTTTAGGTACTTTTAATGTCATTTGAAAAATATATTTTATACTTATATACATATACACAGCAATAGTAAATTATTAAAATACCGATATAAAAAATTTAAATAAAAATTGGCTTGTATCACTTTCTGTGATAATCTGTATCCTGATAAACCAAGTGATTGAGTCGGTGAACAATCGGTCTGAATTTATAAAACGTTTCGGATTCGTCCAGAGGCAAATAACATGAAAACAGGAAAAAAGAAGCGAAAGGATAATCGAATTAATTTCTAAATCTCAGGGAAAACGGTATAATATGTTTGTCATGTCGACGCACGTTTACATCGTTAAAATCACAGAAACAGAAAAAAAGACGTATATAATATACTCTGCGCGTTAAGAATAAAACCGATTTATATTGAATATCGGAAATGTAACGCGTGCAAGTGCGTAACGTATGGTTGTACAGGATGAATTTTTATCATGAGCCAGCTATTATTATCTGTGGAGATTTGTAACAAATTTTATTTCGACATTTTTTTTTTCTTTTTTTATTGTTAAATCGAGAATTTTATTTATATAAATTATATGTCCCCCCTCCCACCCGCGCGCCGCACTCCTTTTTACGTGAAACAAACGTAAACTTTTGATTTATTTAACGGCAATTCGGAATTTTTCCTACCCTATATTTTATAGAAGTATAAAATCAATAAATGAAAATGATTTACCTTGATATTCCGCTCGTGTAATCGCGCTACTTAAAAATTTGATCTTCGGATTCGGCTTTTCGCGTTGATTGGTATAAACCGCGCATCGTTATTACAAATAATAAATGTAAATTTGATATTTTGATAGCCGGGTTAGGTTGCGTGAATTTCCAAGGGATATAAACTACCGGGCTTAAACATTTTAAAAAAAAAAACATCTCCGAGTAGGTACTAAATTTTCAATATATTATTGTACTTCGTCTTATACTTGAATATAATGCGAAAATATCTATCGGATGTCCATAATCGACGAGATAAAATCAAAAATCGATATACACACAACAAACGGGGGGTAAAAATAATAAAATCATGAAAAATACGGATTATAATTTGTTAAAAAAAAAAAAATACTACACGAATCACTGATATTTCCTGCATTGCTCGTGATAAAAAAAAATTCACCCTGTATGTGGTACGAGCAAAAATATACACGTAAAGTATGTTTTATTGCTTTTAAAAAAAAAATATAGCGAATATAATATATTTCGTTGAATTCAATAAAACTCGCTCGTTCTACCTTTGGATTATTTTTTTATATAAATAATGTAATTTGTATATGGAGAGCATCTATATATATTTTTTCATAACATAGATTATATAAAAAACACACGTCGTGATGTAATAAAATATATAAAACATTTTGTATAATATGCCGTCGTTCTCGAAGTGGTATATAACGACGGATCACTGAAATGTTTAATAATAAGATGTATAGGATGAATTTTTTTCTTTATAATTTGAACATTTTCCGAGTAATAATATCGTTTAAAGTTTAGTTATACGGTGACGTGAATACATAGCGAGGGACTGTGGAAAATGTTTCGACCCTCTTATGGCGATTTTCTAACACGATATATTTAAACGACTCGCTTCTGGTTTGAGTCACATTTGTTTGAGATAAATTCGTAAGTGATTTAATCAAGAATAACGCCCATCGAAACGAAGTTTTTTTTAGAAACCTCGACCGATAAAAAATATCACTCTGTATATCGACGGCTAAAATTGTATGTCGGTATATTTTTTTTTTGAAAATCAGTTTTCGTCCATTCACTTTTATAAAACCAATTCGACCTGTCCATTCTGCGAAATATTATATGAGAATCTTAAGTCATCATTTTTACATATACGTATACATTCTTTTTTTTCGTGATCGAAATTTTGCGATTTTCCGAGTGTCGCTTTTGCGGGTTTTTATAAGCGCGAAAATTATTCGAGTCCTAAAAATAATAGGACATAAAAACATTTTTTTCCCCATTTTTTTCAGAATATTTTTCACGGTGTCGCGTTTCGATGATTCCGTCGTTACTTTCAGAAAATTACTTAGATTTTTTTTTCGAGTCGATTTTTCAGCGGACCAGCCGGAAACGGAGCGTTTAAAAAAATTTAAATTTACATAAAAAAAAACAGTCCGTCAGAGATAACGGAACACTTGTTTTGTTTTGCAATTTTGTCACTTTGTCATTTATCATCGCTTATATATATATATATATATCGCTTATTATAATAATTAAAAGAAAAAAGAGACAGTATTAAAATGTTGCGATTTCAAAAAAAAAAAAACCCAGTATTATGAAAAAAATTCGTGAAAAAAAAAGCGTTTTATTCGTTTTTCTATTTGAATATTTCCGATTTATTACGCGAGTGTTTGGAGTATATACGGTTAAATACACGGGCGAATATTGTACATAATATATATGTATAGGTTTTGATAATAATAATATGAGTAAAAAGCCACTCGCGTGTATATAGGAATTCGCGCATATTCATCATAATATTGCGCGATTTTGTTTCATATTATTTTCCTGAGTATCGAATATATTAAATAATACGGTTAAAAACCGCTCGATATTTTTGATACTAATTGAAAATAATTGGACGATATTAAATAATATTATGTTAACCCGCGTTCGTTCTCGATATTTAGGTCAGAGAAGATTTGTTATGTTTGCAGTATAATTAATATAATGACGTTGTTTGGGCGTGAAACGATACTACAAAGGAGGAAGGCCGAGGAGCAAGTTAAAATCGAAATTTTATAAGTATTTTTGAATTTCGCGTATTATCATTACATCAAATGCGATACGCCCCGGCGTGCATTTCATAAACCCGATTTATAATATTATCGTTTCGGTCGTAGTATTAATGATATTATTATATTATGATTATTGCGTCATCGTACTGATAATGGATTAAACAGCGATTTATCATCATCCGTTGTGACTGGTGTCTTGTGCCGGAAACGGTTTTGAGTTGTCTGCCAAACTGATTGAATTGTAAAAATATATTTTTAATATCTTATAATATTTTAGTATGACTGAAAAACTCAAACCTTGATCAACTTTTTACACGAAAAATCTCCCTCCCCCCCAAAACAAAAAATTCCGATTGGTTCTTTTGATATATATGAATAAATAATATGGTCATACACACGCAATATTACAGTGCTGTAAAGTATTCGAGTAGAAATATTACTATAAATATTATAGTATTGAATATTATTTGAAATAATTTTAAACTCGAATATTTTTTCGCGGTAATTAATTTAATTTTTTTTGTATCGAATACTTTGATTTTATTTTAACGCGAAACGACATTTGAACTTTACATTGAAGAAAAACAATATTCTATTATAAACGTACTTTATTTTATTGAAATACGCGCGCCCGAGGGCATTTTGTACGCAGTAAATTATTAATTTATAGTATTATATATTATATACAGTGTTCTTTATTGTACCTAAGAAATGTTTTATACCGGAATCGATTTTTGCCGCTACTTCTTAGCCAATCGAGCGCCAAATCGAGTATATAGAAAAATTTTGAGAAAACGTTTTATTTAATTATTATTATGGATAAATTCAAATCGGCCGGTATCTAGTGTCCACTAAATTGCGAGTCTCCACAGTTTTCGTCGGGCTTTTTGAACGTCCAACAACATTTATTACGGACTCTAATGACGGCGATAAGCAAAAATAGAGCCGACCCGTTTACGCGCACGCCCATGTCGCCCAGTTACTTGTGCACATAATACTTATTATTCGGATGTTATAATACGAAATGCGCGTTAAACCGAAATATAAGGAAGTTATTATTTTTCCCCATACATTACCTAGCAACGCGTTCATACTCTCGGGATTGATGTGTGATTGACGGACCCGGAGGCTGCAGAGAATCGTCGATAATATTTGACTGCGATACACAACAACAACATTATACCGCGTTTCGTTTGATCGTTATTAAAGTATAATGCCACTGGCGTGTACGATTTTCATTTAATTTATTATTTTCCCGGTCATTCGCGTACACCATACGCGTAGTTCGTCGTTATTATTATTTTTTTATATAAATTCTCAGCATACGGCCACCCGCTGTGGAGTTCAGCAATCCAGTTCAAATAGAAAAAAAAAATCCAATCTTTACAGAAGATCACAAACGCCACGCCCTTCGTATCCACAAATCGAAAACGAATTTTTTGTTTTCAATTTTAACGTTCTGTTATAGATTCTGTGCGAAACCGCTGTATCGGTTTTACAACGATGTTTATTTTTTCTGCTGTGCATACATTTTCGACTAGAACAGTACCGCGGTACCAAATCGTATCTAGTCGGTACTTTATTTAAAACAACCGGAACAAATTCGAAAAAAAAAGAAATTGTTTTCTCAATAATTTTTAAACGCGGCACTAAAAACTATCGAAAATAATGTTAAAATTTATTGCACAGAACTTTGTAATTTTGAGCTATATAAACGTAGAAAAAAAATTTTTTTTCAAAAAAATTTCACCTAATTTCGGGCTATTCGTAGCAATTATTATGAGACGTAAAACGGGATAATTTTTCGTTTCAACATATTCAAAAAAAATCTCGACAATCCCGTGTCTTTTTTTTTAATTACCGTTTTAAATTTTCCGAAAGAGCGTAATAATTACACCGGGGTTTCGCTCAAAATCGTTTTGCAATGGACTCATTAATCACTATATCGAATTTTTAATTATAACTATATACTAGCTGACCCGGCAAACAGTGGCGGTTTTGACGAAACTTTTAGGGGGGGGCGATTTAAAATATCAAACCCCTCCTCACATGTGTATCTCTAGTGTAGTTTAGTACATTGGCAGACAATGGGGGGGCTTGGGGCTTCGCCCCTAAAAGTTTAGTTAGCCCCTCAAAATGGTTTGAAAAATTATTATAATAATATTTAAATGTATTTATATATAGACATATATCGAGCGAAGCGAGAAAAAATTTTTTTCAATGGCAATTTAGTATACTGTCTTATAGCGACTTAAACCTCCAATAATTTAACCCGATTTCCGCTAATGCACCGCTATTACTCCTCAAATTGCGGAATCGGGCATTAGCTTCACTGATTAAATAAAATATAGACAAATGTGACAAATTATGCATAAATATGTAAATTTCAAAATACAATTTTCGAGATTTGTGATAGTGAAGATGACTTATGCTATTGTTTTGAATTTTTACTTTTGTCACAATAATATTAATTTTGTGTGTTTATTTAAAATATAGATAATTTGAACTAACAAAAAAATTTAATTATGTGCTAAAGCATCTCAGCCATCGAGCAATGAATTAAACTAAATATTATTATTATTATTATTATTATTTTATAATAATTAAAAACACAATTAGAGTAAAATATTTCGTAATGAAACTATTTTCGATATTTTACTAATATTATGACGTCGCATACGAGCGACTATTTTTTATTGATGGGCTAAAAAGAATGTGATAATGAGCCGAGGGAGTTGTGGATGTTGCTAAGGGGGAATTACTTAGATAACGTTTCAGAATTTTGTTATTACTATACATTTGAAAGTAATTATACATTATTGCATTCAATAAATCGATTCTGAGTGGAGCTCCGGTGTAATATTGCACTTATTTGTCAACAAATTTACAGTAGCGACTAATAAACAAAATAAATTGTGACTTATGATTTTCAAGATTTTTGAATATATAGTTGAAATAACGTAGGACTCATGTATACAATTTGCAGCCCTTAAAACAAACATAAAAGGAAACTATATTGGCAAACGTTGTTTTGCCATAAAAAAACAATCATCAAACAAATTGTCTTTTATTTAGAAAAAAATCAAATGTTATTTGTAATAAATGTGGTAACGTTTCGCCCCCCTAAAACCGCCAAAACGTTTTTTCAAAAAAAACCTTCTCCTGGCAATTACGAATAATTAAAAAAAAAATTTGAGCCAAATCGGCTAAGCCGTTCTCAATTGATGAATTGTTATACATTTTTTGCTCCATTTTTATATAATACAGTTGTGCAGCGTTCGTTATTTTTAAACGCGAGAAATCGAATCGTCTTCGTTGTATTGCAAAATCCGTTATGGGCGGGGATCGACCACCATAAGCGACTCGTGTTTTCAGTGTGTGAATGCGTTTTGGCCGCGTAGTGTACGTTATTTGTGTAATAAATTTCGAAATTTTCTTCGGCCGAAACCGATATTATTGAAAATTTTTTTTTATTTTCTTAATTTCGAAAACGCCGTTATAGCCGTTGTTGTTGGCTTCCGTTCGTGGTGTCGCGGTATTCGAAGAAACTTTATTCGCTCATATACGAATAAAATATACACCAGACGCAGCGCATCCCTGTTCTCGGCTTCCGACGGAATGCTGTACACAAAATACACGACGATTTAATTAAAATAAATGAAAACGACCGTTTTACAGTGCGCGAGAAATGTCTCTTCCATCTAGACATTCTCGTGCAATCTTTACGGTATATACGTACGTACTCCAGGAAACCGTTTCGTATATTATCATAACGATTCGTCGATTTTTTTTTCGTTTTCGTTTCCTCCTTCGGAACGAGAAAAAAAAATCCTAAATTCGTCGTTATAACGTGTAATAATAATAATATGTGGAAATAATAAAAATATTCGCACGTATACGCGTTACGGAAACGCAACGGATGAAACAAAACTGCGTACATATATATATACCGAGTGTTATAAATTACAGCCAATACGCGTTATATATATACACACACTGTCATAAGCTATACTTTATCTTTATACCCTTTTTTTATAGGTCAGTTTAAAAAAAACACACACACACATTTTACGCTATAAAACGTTATAAATTTTTAATTTTTTATAAATTTAATATTTTTATTCGCCTTATTTATGGACGTCGCGTTAACGTATTCGATTTTAAGACACATATACGCGTAATAATAATATTATTATAATATATAACCGCGTATTTTTTTTTTTTTTTTTTTACTTCAGTAACACAGCAGTCTACAGCAGCGCAACACGAAAACAAATAAACGGGCCCTTAAAAATAGTGTGTTTTTTTTTTATTCGATCAGAAATACTAGAGGTATACGATTTACAACGGCAGAATTTTTGTTGTAATTTTCTGTCGTTGTCGGCCGAAATTCGGTTACCGTACGTTGTTCGTCTTGAAAATATTTTAAGCTTTCTAATTCTGTTTTTTTTTTAAAGTGCAGCTAAAAATCCCGGTTGAAGGCTGAAAATAAGGCAGCTCAACATATTCCTCGTTCTAGAAACGTCTCTTACTGAAGCAAAAGGATGATTCTGTCTGGTGGGTTAGCATAAATTTTCGATAAGCCCAACAGACTTTACGTTAATAGAACCGTTTCGGAAAGGAACACTTGTGATAGCTGTGTTTGACGACAAGGGATGTGTGCGATTTCGAAATTCGTCAACAGATTTTCTGCAGCCTATACTGTAGGATGACAGCGAATGTGGCCGTATTGTACGTTTTCAAATTTCACGGGACGCCCTGCAGTACGAGACTATTTACAAGGGGAAAGAAAACTTTTTACACGATTCTTCGAATACTCTGTTTTTGAGAGAAAATTCCCGTTTGTTAAGATTTCTCGGATCTTTCGGTATTGTTACACGCGCGCGTTCGAAACGAATTTAAACGATCCCAGAGATTATTGTTGTACAGAAGACAGACGCGATTTCAAATAGCACGTTTTATTGTTTACGCCGATACCGAACCACTCGAAATGATTTTTAACAATAAAAAAGAAATTAATCGCGTTTCCCGCCTCCCCGGTTATTATACTTAACGGATCGATTTGCAGAGGTATAGGGAACATTATTTTATTATAACACACAAAACGTTCGTTTGGAATAATATGTATTTCGGAGTATAATTATATAATCATATATTATATAGTTTTTTCTCTTTTTTTCTTCTGTTATTTATGTCGAGCGAATCTTTAATATATCATTGCGCGCGTTGTGTTTTTTTTTTTTTTTTAATTATTATGCGGAATGATAAATGGTAAAGTGAAAAAAAAAAAAAACAAACGAAACAAAACAAGTGTTTCATTATCTTTGACTGGTTATTTATTTTTTTATGCAAATTTCAAATTTATAAAACAAGACCCGTTGCCGGTTCTTTCACGGTAAAATCGACTTTTGAAAAAAAACAACATATAAATATGTATATAAATTTTATTTCGGTACCTATTTTTTTTTTTTACGGTCAAATCATCAATATGTTAAGCCGTGGAAAATATTCCGAAGCGAAAAAAACGTTTTTTCTTTGTCCTGTTATTTTTAGGATGTCCTCTTAATTGTACGCTAAAAAAACTATCCCCGTTTCCAATTTCGAAAATCACAAAAATAAAAATACATAGAAATGACTCTTATAACATTTGGAATAGGCCGATGTGTGTAAAGTTAATGGACCAAAGTGCGTTGTATATAAAAAGATTATTGAAAAAATATTGACAAAAAACGTTAACGGTCCATATACGAGGTGATTTTTAATTTTATCGTTATCGAATACTTATTAAACGAATTTGATTACATTAATTTTTTTATTATTAATTATTAAATCGTTTAGGAATATTATTTATCCAACATTTTCAAATTTATAACTCAAATCCAGTAAAAAAAAAAATAATAAAAATGATTTACAAATGACAATCTGTATTCTTTTTCTACACTATTTTATAAAAATAAAATGTTTTTTATTCGATTTTTATTTTCACGACTCCGTTTGTGAGTTACATTCGTAGAAGTCGCTTTTAGAATAGTAAAAAGTAATATGTCTTTATTATAATATAGTAAATTTATATTTGATAGTTATATTAGATAGCAGTACTACATATATATATAATGTTAGTGCACTGACGATATTATTGAAAGTCGAAAAACGAGACTTTTATTCTAAACCGACTCCTATCAAGCACTTTGCAATATACCACCCACAACACTGTATCGTATTTCATAATCGACATTTTCTCATATGACATTTGCATAAACTTCAATAAACTGTAAAATATCAACGACCAACCTAGAATGACAATTTCTAAAATCGATTTTTTTTCTTGTAAATAATTTCGTGCTTCATTTCAGAGTTTCCAAAAATGATTTTTAAAATAAAATTTTTATTTAGCTGTTATAAAATCAAAATGCACTAACTGTAGCGCAAGGGATTAAAGAACTATTAAACGTATTGAAATGTATAGCATTCGTCAGATCTCCGTGGGACACTGTATAGAAAATTGTGCATAAATTTAGTGACAGAAACGAAGACAGGTTCAACGACCATTAAATTGTTAGCAGACCACGCTTTAACGCGATCGAGGAAACCCTTAACAAAAAAACGTGCAGAAATACCCGTATGGAAAAAACAGAATTTTAGAACGGTCCACAATTCTTTATTTAAATTAAATAAATTGTATATGATTAATGTGCATATGCACGTTAATTCGTGATTTTAATTCTTGTGCCTGCCAAATTTAATGAGGAAAAAGCGTCAATAAAATAAATTTGTATAAAACGACAAATTGCCAACGGATGAGATTTATTTTAGTGTACTTTTACAATTTTTTTTTTTTTAATATGTTATTTTATATAAAAGTCGATTTGATTTTATGTGAACTGCGTACAGTAAATAAATAAAAATAAAAATAAAATGTATACGTATATATCAAGAATTAACATAAAAGTAAATCGTAGAAGTGAAAGTGCTCTCGCGTACACTGAAAGTAATGCCAACTAGTGAGTAATATTTCAACTATTTTACAGACGTCACGCGATAAAGCGATTTTATTACCGTATAATGATGGGTGGTATTATTGATAATTGGAAGACACAATTTCTTCTTCCACGTCGACATAATTAATGACTTAAAAACACGTCTTTAAATTATTGGAGAAATTAATGTAAAAATAATTTCTCAAAATGGAAGTAACAAAAAAAAAAAATTGTAGAAATAATATTTTGACTCGATATAAATATGTGGCTGTGGTGTCGCGTTGCTATTGTTGTCAATAACCAACTGACTCACTGGTCACAGATGTCTGAAATCATTTTGGAATTTATTTTTCGCATTCTACCGCGCAAACCGTTAAAACGAACAACAGATCAATAAAGCCCTGGAAACAAATTCGCACTTATAGATTTAATACAAATTAAGAAATCTAGCGGTGTAGATGCCAGTGTTCATTGCACAATCGGATAATCAGGATATTTTATATTTGTGTTGCGTTAAAAACAATAACATACGCGATTATTTCATTGGAATGAGTCAGATACATTTTTCTAACGAGTAACACGATTTCAAAATAAAATTTACAACTCTTATAAGTTTTCAATCGCGCGGAGTACAGCAACATACACGTCATATTAAACAGAATATGACTGTGCTGCAATCGAATTTCACCTGTAACAAAAACGTAATCGATAAATCTATAAAAATAAAATCGTAAATCGCTCCGTGTCTGTGCGCGTGCAGCATGCAAAAACTACTGAAAACATCGGGATGTGGTATTTTTATTTTTTATTTGTAGAGTGATTTACGCGGATCGTTTTAGGTATAGTTTGAAAAATATCCGTGCGATGGAGTGAGAGTGACAAAAACTTTTAAACGTATTTCACACGAGAAAGAAGGTATTGATTTTCCGATTACAACTATTTTTAACTATTTCCAAATTTTAACGAGTGCGCAAAATGTATCTGGAGAAAATTAAGTGGGAATACAATTACGAAAAGGAAATTTCTATCATTTTGGCAGTGGAAAGTTTCCTTCAGTTGACCCGCGTACCTGTTTCTAATTTAGTTGCTGAAATTGGCCACAGCGATTTTCCGAAAGACGCCAAAACTAACTTTTCAGATTCAACCGTCGGTTACTAAGCGAAATTATATACGCAAATTTATTATTTGTATCATCGCGCATATTATTACACGGTATTGCGTCATTTTATGTTTATTTCTATTATTTATTTTCTAAACACATTTCAATAATCCAAGTTAGTTGTATGACATCCGATATAAATTTAATTTAACCTTACACATAACGTATATAAAATTACTATAAAAAAAAAAAAAATCGTAATTTTATACACGTTATATGTAAGGTGAAATTATAATGTCAGTTCCAGTGTTTGAAGTTTTTTAAAAAATATTTCACTCTACGGCGTTTCACAAAATCGTAAAGTATATAAGTTAATGTGAGTTCAAAAAATAGTTCTCCAACACGACGTATACGATTAACGTTTGAGAAAAATATAACGCGAAACGGCAAAACTCGCCCGACGACAAATATTTTAATTAGCTGGTAATTCGTACGTATTCGTCACAAGCGCCATGCGAGGTGTGCACTCGACCAGATCGGCTTGAATTTTAAAATCTGGTCGAGTTTAGCCACGTTTGGTTTTTAAGTCTCGTATAATTTTTTTCGTGTTGTGTTATTTAGGAGGCGGTGGTACGCCTATCGGTTTTATACACAATAGGTAATAAACAATCATTTTTCTAAGTCGCTTTTATACAGACTGCAGCTGAACGGATTCATAAATACAAAAAAAGAAAATGTTTTAATCAACGCGCGCATTTTTTTTTTTTAATTAAGGAAGCGAACGCGTTCTTAAAAAAAAAATAATATGATCGTTCCGAGATTAGGTTAGGTTAACCTAACATAACCCAATATAAACTTCCGAACACTGCACTCGATTCAGACAACAGTATTTCACATATCGAAAAAGCGAAACGATTCGAATCGTAATAAATTATTCACAAGACGCGCGTGCGAGTTCTCCACGGTGCTATGCAACGTCGACCGAGTTAAGCATATATTTATAAGTAAACCGCACATTATATTATTTTATATGGCAGCACCACCGCGTCACCGTAGTCGGGATTGTTATCGAAATAAATAAACCGCCTCGCGTTTTGGGTTAAGTCTCCTGTACTCTCGTCAGAGCACACCTTTTCGAGTGGGGTTTAAATAGAAACTAATACACACACACACACACATATACGTAAATATAATATATTATGGTGGTACGTACGGTGTAATCGTCTTGTTTTATCGCGTATACGTACGACCTGTGTCGTGTACATGTCTAACCCTTTTTAATACACACACACACACACACACACAATCCACCCTTACGGTGATGTGTAATCCTTTGGAATTCGGTCGGTAAACTCGACCGGACGCGCGCGGTTCAAAATTTTTCGCGATTTCTCAAACATCGCCAACGACGACGAATCTCGAACAGAGTAGTGTATTCTCCAAATTTTTACTTCCACGAAAAATCACAAAAATTTATCGCCATCACGAAAAATAAAAATTCCTGATTTCGTTGAATTCCGTGCGTCTATAGTCTTATGCGGTGTGACTCGTTTCGTTTTCTTTATTTGATTCGATCGACATCCTGGTCACGCTCAGGAGTTTATTCTACTCCGCGTGCAGGACACGGCGCCCATCACGTTTGAAAACTTCTCGCATCTCCGATAAATTGTTTCGGTTTCTTCGGTTTTGTGACAACGATGTCACCGTATTTCGCATTTGTTTGCGTGACTAAAAGAAATGATTGAATAAATCAAATGACAATCGATTAGATCGGAATAAAATAATAATGATACGAGATGCTTACGGATGCTTAAAATCTAAATCAATTGGCCGTGGGCGAACAGTAATAATTGTCGTTGGCGGGGAATTTTTTCCGCTAACTATTGATGAGTGATACCTAATATGTTGGGACGCACGTGAAACGGCGAGAGAAAACCGTCTTATTCGAAAACGAAAAATTCAGCTAACTACCGTTCAGCCTCGAGCAGCGACGATCTGTCCCGACGGGATATCGGAAGAATCATATGTCATATGCCTTTATGGCATATTCATTGGACTGCACAAGTGTGTTAAATTTAAAAAAAATATTAAGAATAGGAACATATTTTTTATTATAAAATCATCTCGAGAATTCATCATAAGATCGCCAATTAAGATTCCCACTTGTTATTGTTGATCATTAACAATGATGATATATAACTAATGTTTTGCAGACTTGGGTAAAATACTTTTTAAAAGATATTTACGAATATCATATATTATAGTAATTACATCATTATTTAATCGAATATAAACTTTTATCGAAATCATCAAATATGTATTTGGGGAGACTCAATATATATTTTTTAATTCTGTGTTAAACACAATAATAAATAAGTAAATTAATAATACTAATTAATTGTATATATTTTATTTTTATATTTTTATATATAAAACACAGTGTAATCAAATATACTTGATTATTTGAATAAGGCTGGGTTCAAACCAGTAGCGGTTATAAGGGAACTTTATACATCATGTATATGCTTTGAACATCATGTATATAAGGCTGGAATTAGTGCTCGACCGACGAACAGCGCAGATTATCGGTCGTGATCGAGCGTTTAGTGCTTAGCTGACGACAAACTCGGTCGGTCGCGTACAGTGTAAACGAGTTAACGTGTAAATGTGAGTAAATGAGTAAACGAGTGTACAACGAGGAAAGATGAATGCTTGCGTTCACTTCATTTTATTGAAATAAGCGAAATAATAATAATAATAAATAATAAAGATTGCATACGCGCGTGCGATCAGTCGCTCGGTCAGCGTCAAACTAAACATCCGCATATACTGATATAGCGCGTCAGCCGACCGTAATAAAACGGAAAGAGAAAGTAGTCACCAGATAGCGCTACGACACAACATAGAGGGCGTGGCAGAAAGACGTTTATAAATAGAGGTCCGAAACCGTCGGGCCGCTCAGTGTAGTCACGGCGGTCAGGCGTGAACAACGTAGTTCGCGTCTGACTGCGGTGTGTGTGTGTGTGTGTGTGTGTGTGTGTGTGTGTGTGTGTGTGTGTGTGTGTGTTTGTCGTTCGAGATTGACCGCTATCTATATGCGCCTTTCTGCCACGCCCTGTATGTTGTATAGTAGCGCTATCTGGTGAGTACTTTCTTTTCCCGTTTTATTGTTATTTCGTTTACGTTCCATTCACGTTGTTATTCCTTTTTCTACATCTGAATTTCGTTTCGGTACATTAATAGATCCTTCTTCTTGGTTATTACTCGTCTATGTGGATATTTCATTGGCAGAGGGGGTTAGCTCCATTTTCGTTCCCCCCTTTGATTATGTACTTGTATATGTATATTATGTGTATGTATATGTATATTATGTACTTGTACTTGTATAACCACCACTAGTTCAAACACCAAATATAGCAAGATTTTTGATCAAATAATTGATGATGTTTTAAATACTTTCTGCAGCTAGTCGGTACTCATATTTTTTTCTGAAATAATTACTTTTTACATTCAAGTAACAAGTTTTTTTTATATAGATTCTATTTAAAATAAGATTGAGCTTTAAAAAATATTCCGAATACTGTATTTGGAATACTCCCAAGTTTGATGTTTTGTCTAAAAAAAAAAACTAGGCTGCGTTCAAACAGTACTTCAATAATAAATGTAAGTGTAATCTCGTTTGGAAATAAAATAGCAGAGTAGTTTTATAAGCGTATAAACTTGCGAAGTTATTGTTATTTTAAATATTATAATTGCGACTCAAATAATTACTACCGAAATTAATTTATTATAAGATTATTAGACAGTGTGAAAATTGAAAAAGTGGCCTGGACTAATTCCCCCGTCCGGCCTGAATTTAGTTCCCAAGCCGTTAACCCGATACGAATTGAATGCACTTGACGAGATAAAAATATAAAAAGGTTTAATGGGAACATTTCGTTTTTGTCGACAGGGTTGTTCGTCGATGGACACGAACGCCGTCACGGGGTCTTCGTCGGCCGGCGGCAAGTCCGGCGGCGCCAAGAGCAGTTCGGCCATAGTGTTAGCCAGCAGCGTGTTGTCCGACAACGGGTCGTCCAAGCACACCAACGACACGAACCCGTTGGACTTGGGTTACGCGTTAATAGCCGCGGCCGTTTTCCTCGTCGTCGCGGTCACCTAAAACAATACCACCGATTACAATTCTCGACCTTTGCCGACCGTTTGAGGGCGGCGTGCACCACTGTATTTACATTATATTATTATTATTATTATTATTATTAATCGATGGCTCGGGACGAAAAAGTTAGGTTAGGTGAGGTTAGGTTAGGTTACAGCACGCGGAGTACGCGTGTTTTGTAAATAAAGCGGGAAATCGTAAAAATTGTAAAAATTCCGTAGACAAAAGAGTGTCGATGATCGATAACCCGCGACGGGAGTAACCGAACTGATTCCAGTTTCGTCCACTTTCGCGTATTCATATTAAGTATTCCAGTCGTTTCGAAACGATATATTTTTGAAAAATATTGCAACTTTCAATTTGTCCAGACTTCGAAGACAAGTCATCCTACACTAAGTGGTACAATAGTCTTGTTGTACCACGTGAAAGTAATAAATTTAATAGCGGCGTGTTTGGCGCAGAATTTTCAAACCGTCATTAAAAATTCGACAGAGATTTCTCTATATAAGCTATATATATATATATATATATATATATATACAACGCCTCGGTCGATTACAAGACGGTGATTTGACGCTACGCGCACCTGGACGTGAAAAAGTAAATTCGAAAAAAACCGCATGGAAATCGGTTGATTTTCGTACCGACCAGATGACTTTTGAAATTCTTCATGGCCCAAAAACGGTCGGATACATATTTTTAGTTATTTTTAAATATAAAATACTTATTAAACGGTCAAAATTCCGTTTGAAATAATTAATACGAAATTGTTTATAATATAAATCATCGAAACAGTTGAATGTCATATCGCGTGTAATTACATACAATATTATATTTAAAAAAAAGAAAAATTACAATAAAATCGAAAAAGAAAATGGTCTGCGGATATCCGTCGTTTATAGGTGTTTGAAAACGGAGAAAATGTCGGTTTTCAATCACGATGATTTTTCAGACTCCGCGATGCGTATACATCACGCCCAGAGTTTGATGAAATACGGTTCAATTTTTCTTTTTTTTCTTTTTTGAAAACAAACGCCGATGGTTTCGAATTAATGTATTCTCTGCACCGCAACGGAAAGCGAACGTTTTTCCTCTTTTTCTTTTTTTCGTCTCGAGCCCTCGAAACCGCATTATTGATTACCGATTTATACCTACCAAAACGATGTTACGCGTTTCCACGACACCGCGGTGTTGTAAATTTAATGTGTATAAAATATTGACGTGTTTAAACGTCGCGCGTATCTTCTTTTTTTTTTTTTTATTTTATTATATTTTATTGAAAAACGTCTTCGTAGAGAAACCGTATGAGTATAAACGTGTGGTGAACTCTGTACAGAGAAGAGGGGAGAAAAAAACCGAACCGACTACGACTACACACGTGCGGTACGAGATTACGACGACGACAATATAAGTGTCGTCGCACGTGTTGTTTTTATACGGCAACTGCGATTGGAAAAAAAAGAAAAAGGAGACAGTATATTCGTCAAAGACAATAGTTATATCCTCTCCTCCCAGCACGAGTGAACGTTTATTTTTCCGGAAAGTTTTTTCTCCATGCCGTCGCACACACTACATAATATCAATATGTGTGTATGTAATATCCTGTCTTACGCTGTAATAATAGTGCGTATAAAACCCGCGAATCCCCGAGCACGTCATTTTCGAATACCTCGGGGAGGGTAATAAAAAAAAAAGGAGAAAATCTCTCTCAAAAATTTTGACTTTCTTATCGTATTTAAACGCGATTGTCGACGATAGAAAAATAAATAAATAAAATATTGTGCACTTCTCCGCAACTATATTCGGTGGTTCTCTGTGGACATAACCCGTTTCGCGTCTGCTTTCCATACACCACCGTCGTAAAACCGGAAAAACAAATAGTTTTCGACGGTAAATTAAAGAATCTCTCGATCGCGCGTCGGTCGGAGCAATGTGGTTTATAGCGCGATAGATCAGAACGCGTATTGCGCCACAGGATAAAGGATTTCTATAGGGTAATATACATTGTTCTTCGGACGTCAACGGTATGAGCACTGACTATTATTGAGAGTCGATTAAACGTTAAACGTAACTATACAGTGGCGTAATTAGAAATTTGTTCTGGGGGGGTAAATAGGAAAAAATAAGAAAAATTTTTGACTCTACAACAGATGATGACAGTTTTCAGTTATTTTTTTTTATACATGATTAAAAAAAAGGCTCTGGGGGGATCTATCCCCCTCATCCCCCCCTTAATTACGCCCCTGTAACTATAGTTCAATTTTACACGTCCTACATAGCGTAGAGGCAAAGGTTGAAAAAATAAAGTTTTTTTTTTCAAAAGTCAATTTAAAATGCGTATACGTTTGAAGACAGAACGAGGTTTCCGCAGTAGAAACGCGAACGGCCGACGTTAACTAAAATATTTCTTTGAAAATAATAATCGACACGTGGTTTTTCACGCCTGTAAAAAGGTAATAAATTGTAAATTTGAAAATTTAAATTAACGCGAATCAGTAACACGCTACTACCGCAATTTACAAAGTAAAATGTCACCTACACGCTATAAGGAAACCAAACACGCGATTGTAAAAAAAAAAAAACGATATAACGCCTATGTAATATGTGCAAAAACGTGAGCTCTGTGGTACACTTTACCGTCAACAATTTCCGTAAATTTTACTGAGATACTTTTTCTTTTTTATAAAATAGCTTGTTAATTAAAAATTGTATTTTTTTTTTTTTCAAGGTGCAAATTTATAGTGTACCGTTGAAAGGGCTTTGTATAGTTTTCGACGGTATATTTTATGCTTGTGGATACGGTTTGGGGGAAGGAAATAACGTAGTAAAGAAAAAAAATCACAGTTTTAAAAAATACTAATAAAAAAAATCTCGACGAGTCGATTTGTTTATTTTTTAAATTGTATCTTCTTTTTTTTCTTCGAAATTCGTTGTTTTCCAGACTGTATGGACTGTGAAAAACGCACAATTCTTCGCTGAAAAATCAAAATATGTTTTCCGTAATATATATTTTGTTCCGCTGATCTCGCGGACACAACATTTATTATTCCGTGGTGTTTTTTTCCGCATATTTTTTTGTATACCGTAACAATTAATAAATAATATTTAAATCGCATTCGTAAAATTATATATATATATATAATATACTGTAGTCTTCACTTTTTTTTCACGCCCTCTGCAAATTCCGAACGAATTCAATAAGTACCTATTTATAAGACATTTTTTTTTTTTTTTTGTTCACTTCGCGCTTTTCTCGAAAAAGAAAATTAATAAAACGCGCGTATATTATTTTACAATATCGAATTACGTGCAATTTAACAATCCGTTTATTCGAACTTCTTACCGTCATACTTCCGTTACTGCGTTCCTGCAATAGTGCACCTCATTTTTTTTTCTCGCACATACGAATAAAATAACATGATATATTCACCATGATTTTACACACGTGTAAAGTAACCGTTCCCCTCGACAATAATAATTATTCGGTCGACAGACGAGGATTTAATTTTATTATTTTTTTACTATATCCGTCCGAGGAGTCGTATGTGTGCTTTTGTACGCTGCAAGAACACGCGCATAACCTTGGACGTGACAAATCGCGAGGTTTAATGAATCAAAAAAAAAAAAAATTGCACGCCCGGGCCTCGACTATATATTTTGACGTTTCGCGCGCGTAATTCTATAAATCATAAGACAAACGACGCCCTCGAGGAAATCGAAAAATTTGCGAAAATAATTATATTAATAAAATACGTTTAAATTATATTATAGT
The DNA here is from genome assembly GCA_032441835.1 of Slavum lentiscoides. Taxonomy (NCBI): domain Eukaryota; kingdom Metazoa; phylum Arthropoda; class Insecta; order Hemiptera; family Aphididae; genus Slavum; species Slavum lentiscoides. The sequence continues at coordinate 15,051,236 of CM063714.1, read as the reverse complement.
AATTATATGTATATACTCCGTTCGGCCATGTCCGCACACACTATATATATACTAGTACACCGTAATTAAATATATATTTTTTTTTTAAAAATGCGGTTTTTATTCCACTCAAAAATGATAAAATTCCACCTAAATGTACGTATTTATATACACATACGCGGAGCACAAATTTTGGTATTAAAAAGCCTCTACGAGGACGCTATGTAAATATATATATTGCGTTTGATAAGATCGGATTTGAATAAAACAACGCGACTTTTACACTGCCCCGCCCGGCTTTGGGCGATTATTTCGATTAAGTACATAATTCGATTTTTGAATTTTACAGCTTCATTCGCACTATGAATGAATTCGTTAGGGTGAGGGGATTTACATTCTTTTCACGACATTCCTAATGTTTTTGATTCCGAGTTCAGTTGTGCAAAAAATTTTATCGAGCTCGCATATAAGACTATTGATTTTTATGGATAGAAACCATACGATCATTTTTTTTTTATATCTATATATATTTAGAACATTTTATTGTAAACCTATTGAGAGGTACACAATACTTTTCGTTTTATCCCGTCGTTCAGTTGTTTCAGACGTCTCCGTACAGCTTTATGTCTTTTAACTGCAACGTTTTTCTGCCCAGCACTACTCAACACTAAACCTGTTTTTATAGATTTCTCTTCCTCTACGCCTAGAAGCTCTCATACCGCACTCCTTTTGTTCGCAGTCGTTTCCGACATCCGGATAGCTTTTAGTCTTTTCGCTGCAAAGTTTTTTTTTGCCAAATATTCGTTCATTTCTTCGTTGGTGTTTCGGACGAAACGAAGAAAGAAAATGAAATGAGCCGAGAGGAATTAACTCGGCTTGAACGGTCGAATGAACACGACAAACTTTCATACAATTATACACTGATGCCGATCGATTGAACCTTATGGATTTGTATAGATTATTATTATCGTTTTATATTCCATAACAATTTAAATGGTTACCGCATGGTAACAGCTGTTCCTATAATAGGATCCTAAAATGTTCCACATTAGCAGCAGTCGCACTCGCTTTGATCCTAAGGCGATTAATATACGTCTATGACCTTTCCCCGGCCGACCACGTCATTCAAAATTTGATGGCTAATTAAAATTTGTATAAAGTATACGTACAAACAGAATTCGGTATTTCATGGTCAAACAGTAGGTTCGAATTCGAATTATGACATGTAGAAACGAACGCGGTATATGATTGAATCGAGTACGTAGTGTGTTTTTATTTTGAAATTTAAAGCTTATTGAAAAAAATGTTATATCGCGTAATCACATAAAAAAACCTATTGTTTTTATATAATCGCAAATAACGGTAAATACCAGAAATCATCAAAACCCTATGGGCTTGTCGCTTGTAGTGAAGACTTGAACGTCCCAGGAAAACGAATTTAAATATAAATATCGGCCCATTCGATACCGCGTGTTTAAAACTGATTGGCCGGATACGGACTTAACCGTTTTGTGCGCGTTTTGAGAAAATATTACTACTGCGACCTTATATATTTTGTAGCAAATAACCTCGGGGTGGTTTATAAATAAATAATAATTTTTTTCGATGAAAATAATTTCTTTTCGCATTTTCCCGTTGAACGGTGCTCAATGCCTTTTTATTCTTTTTTTCCACACATTAAATATAACGTGAACATTAATTTTGTACACCAAAATCCAGACCAAACTTTCTGTATAATATACCGTTTTGCTTTTGTCCCTTAACGCCGTAGTGTTCCCCCGTTCCGTAAATTTCTTGTCAAACTCGAGATTAAAATAACTTTTATATTAATGCGCGCTTAATAACTCCAATATATTTCGTTATCGAATTCGTCGAATTTTTTTTTTTTTTTTGAAATTGTCTCCGAGCGGTATACTGCATTTTTAAAACCCTTATTTTAATATTGATATTCTGAGGCGAACAGGCGCGGATGCAGACTGTTCAATAAGGCGGGTGGAGAAGATATCGATATGAGATTGTTAACAAAAATTTGATCTTAAAAAAAAACAGAAAAAACGGTAGAGCTATATACTTTTAAGATTAAGACTGGTGAGCCGCGGAGTCTTGGAAAAATTCGTTATTTAATGCAAAATCCTCTTATTTTGACCAAAATTTAAATTTGGAACACTTCAAAATAATATTGTAGATAACGATCGACTCACTGTTTAAAAACATATTAAAACGTCGATCATCGTAAAACTCTTTTTAAAATTTTTAATCACAAAAAAGGACAGAAATTTTCATCATTTTCAATATATCATATTTATTTCAAAAATATTGAATATGAATTATTTCGAAACAAGGTTTTTATAATGTGTATAATATTGAACTAAATGTCTTCAGGTAAAATTCGAAGGTTTTTCTCACAATTACAACAAAAATACGAAATTTGATTTTGTAAAAATCAGAAAGTAGTCTTTGTGATCTCTCTAAAGTCAAACTTCAAACAATTAATAATATAATACATAAAAAAAAATTTAATTTATTTTCCATATTTCAAAATTTTAATATGAAATTAAATAACTACTTTTAAATAAACATACAAATTTAAAATACATTTCAGACAAAACCTATTGTCCTAATTTACAGAATATTATTATTCAACGCAATGCAAAACGACAAAACATAAGTATATATTTAAAATCAAACATTATTTTTAAATACTCTAGCTATATAAGAATTTTAAGTTTAAAAATACATTCTATTTTACATAAGAAATAAATGTGTAAAATAATGTATATTAAATACGTATCTTAACATAATTCATTCAATAACAATTAAATTACGTAGTAGGTTATAAAATAAATGATTGTTTTTTAAATTTTGGAAGGTGCGTTGCTTCTATGGTCACCTTTTGTATTCGCACCTGGAGGCAAAATATTTTGTTATTTTGAAAAATGTCGATTTATCAGAATTTAGCAAAAACCAACAGAGCGTTAACAATTGCTTATAGACAATTTAGCTATGGGACGGGATAGAAAATAATTTCTCATCTCGAATTTTTCATGTGAATGCCAAAAAAAACTATACTTATAAATAGGTATACAATTTTTTTTTCTGCTACAGAGTATAATACTATAACAGTGGTTGTTGTAAATTTTTTTTACTTTAAGTGAAAACCTTAAAACAATAATGTAAGATAAAAAATAAAATCCCGGTATCGAAATATTAAATTTTTGTTATAAAATTCTAACAACATAATATGTAAGATATAAAAGGCTATGAATTTGTAGAAAATTATTTTTTCTTCTTGCTTTTTCATTGCATTTATTGAAACGAATGTTGTACATTGTGTAAAAAGTGTAATATCAAATAATTGTCGATCAAACAGCTTGTTTAGGACGATTTCAGAAAGTGATTATTTTCGAGAGAGAATAAACTCCAAATAAAATTACTCCAACAATTAAATTTTGCGAACTAATAAAAATAATAATGATAATACCAAAAAAGCGTGTTAACAGATCGGTTGAAAATCCTAAAATCCATCCCGTAGAAAACACTTTCCGAAAGATTGTCGCTTTCTCGATTAAAGCCTTGTATATATACTCTATTGTATTTATAGTTAATATTATATTGTTAACTGATTTGTTATCTAAACATAATATACGTAATGTTAAGGACACAACTACATAATTTGAATTGTAACTTTGTTAAACGGTGTAAATAAAACTAGAAATGTATTATAATATCTTACAGCTTCGTATTCATTATTATTATATTATTATTATTATTATTATTATTATTATTATTATTATTATTATTATTATTATTATTATTATTATTATTATTATTATTATTATTATTATTATTATTATTATTATTACTATATTGGAAATATACTACTTGTTTTATTTGTTTATTTTGTCGTTGTGCTTATACTAAAACTACATTCCTATTTCTTGTGTTAATTCGTCCTATATCAACAAAAGTGTTGTTGTAAAATCGACAGGTCCGATTCGAGAAGAATTGTGGTGGGTGCTGAATTTTACGGATAAACGAGGTTGTAAGTCAACGAATAAACCAAAAGAAATAAAAATTTATTTTTCCAATTTCAAATTTCCAGAATCCAAATTTCAAAATGAAACGGTATATTATCGAATTGTACAAAATGTATGATGTTTTTTTTTTTTTAATGATGTATTTGAACTCATTGTAAATTGTACGCCAAAATATAAAGTTTAATTCAATCATATTAATAATAATAATTGAAAAGTCAATAGTAATATTCACATATACTCGTTTCCGGGATAACTTGAAATAAGCGACTGTCATAACTATGTAACTGGGCGTTGTAAAACTAGTCATTTGTATACTCGGTACAATACGCGCAGAAATACTGTTTGGCCACCACAGAGTGTTTTCCTATGCTACATCAGCTACTACTATCGCTTAGCAATTTATCTACCTACCCGTTTTATTTGTTTTCATTTGTTGGCTATTGATCGATCTACTCGAGAGTACTGTGGGAAGCACTTGAAATTTAGATATTATAATAATTGTTTTGTACAGATAAATAACATTTATGATATTAATTTAAACACTAGGCAATTCGAATAATTAATTTTCCAAAGTACGTCATATAACATAAATATTTAATGGTAAATACTTCCAATTAAATTAAAACACGTTATAATATCTACAAATGTAGTATACGGTAGCGTACAAAGGTTTTTTAATGGGGGAGAAGCGTTAATTTAATTTTTTTTACGTTGTCTTTATATTATTATTTATTTTTTTACAAAATTATGTCTAATTTTTTTCCTCCATTTCTTCAATGATTTCTTCGGCTGTTAATGTTATACCACGGCACACAGATAGCACGGTCAGGCCATTCAATCGATCCTGCAAATAAAGTATATTTTTAATTCCAAACATAAGACATAATGTTAAACATTTTTAACCAATTTCATTGTATTTCTTAAATAAGTTTTCACACTTTTTTTATTTGGAAACATTCTTTCTGGTGTTGTTGCTGATACGGAGAGTGTACATTGAATTTTCTAAAATTTTTAAATATTTTTTTATCTGAAAAGTGATACTGATTCAAAATAGTAAAACTTGTATACAGACATACAGTTTTTTTTGTATTTATATAATTTTTTTTTTAATTCAAGAAAAAAATTTTTTCAAATAAACCGGTAAATTCAAACACAAATATTTTTTTTTTTTAATTGTATTTTAAAAAATCGGACAACAACAGTATACTAAGTAACATATCTTAATTTTATATTCAAAGTTATCGACTCTTTAACTATAAAATACAAACCACTTTGAAGAAACTCAAAATGTAACTCATTCCCTTTTTTTGTAAGTTTTTGACACTAAAAATCAATATTTGTTTGATATAAATATCAAAACGGTAGAGGTGTTTAAACCCTCAACACTCGCCTTTTTATTCACCACTGGTACTATAAACTATAAAATTCTCATTGCACATCCTTTTTATAATATTATTTTATTTTAATTAAATAAAACGAACGACTTCGTCTTCGTTATTACGGTATTCTGTACATGAATTATATTCTATGGTAATGGTATTTTATTTCGAAATTTTAGAGAAAACGGTGTACGAAATTTATTATAATTTTTTTCATCGTGCACTACCAGATATTTCACTCGCGAGCCGCTACTGCATATTTCATTAACTATTTAAAATACCATAATATTCTCTTAACGATTAGTTATTGCGTTTTATACCTACTAAAAGGAAAATATTAAAAATGTTGTATCGCGTGGCATACGCATAAGACGTCATTGCAAAACCAATAAATAAAAAAAAAATATTATTATAAAAATTACCGTTTATTACTATTTCTTAAGAAAATACTTTATGTACGTGAAATATTTTTAATTTACTCGCAAAAAATAAACAGAAAGGATATTATATAAATAGGACAGCTGGCAAATTGACTAATTTATTTGTTGTGAAATCGATATTAGTTTTTACGTCCCTCCCTCTTCTACAGGATTATAATTTACTCTTGTCGCCTCAATCGAAATCAATCACCAAAACCGCCACTTAGCAAAATACGAATTTAAAGGTTTTAATCCATCAGAACTGGCCACGCGAATAAAATCATTGAAGATTCTGCAGGTTTCTTCTGAGCTTAAATCTCACCATTGCTTTTTTGACGTGACTTAATTTTTAGTCGGATCGAATTACTATAGTTTCCCGGACCTATATATATTAACGTTATTTTAATTATTTCTTACATTACCAGTTCACCAGTAGAGTGACGAATGTAGAGGAAGGGCATTGTCATTGACTAATTAAAAGCCATCTTAGAAACATTAATTAAACATGTGTGATTAATTTGAGGGTTTCTACTTAAATTGTCTACTGTCAATTGCCGTCTACGGGAATACTTTACTCAGAACCCAGAAACCTCAAAAAGAATCCTTAAAGAACACTTCGTCTCTTAAAATCGACCGTTCTAATAAACATTATCGTTATACAAATAATAACACGGGGTGCATAATAATGCGCATTACATGTTTACTCACGGTGATAATAAAAGCTATGAATAGACTATTCGAGTATTTTTTTTTTATCGATTTATAATCGGAGCGGACATGTCAGAAATATTGTTCGATATGGTTCAGCTGTACACACGAGTATTTGAAAACAATTATTATCGTCGTGTTTTGAAAAGTGTCTCTCACAGTTGTTTGGCAGTACCTACGCCATTTTTTTTTTTATTTACTCTTCCTGCAAAGTACAAATAATATTATTTACATTCAGTTTCCGTGGAATGAAAAATTCGTACTGTTGACGGATTGAAAGTGGGCATTTTCTCTCTTTGGGCATTTATCTGTATCTGCACGACTGCATATCAAATTATTTTCTAGAATATTTTGTTATTAGACCGCGATTAGAGAAAGAAGTGCGGAGCAAAGATATATGCGAGGGAGAAAAAGCCATTTGAGGTTATTTTCATGGATGAATAAAATAATCATGTATCACCCTTCACTGCGGTTCCGGATACCTTGCTGCCACAATTTTGTATTATCATCCATGAAAAAACCTCTTCTAAGTCTGTCTCTCTCACAGACCTATTAACTGTAATTAACAGGTCAATGGTCTCTCTCGCACATATCTTGGCTCTAGTGCATTACATGTGATACACTGGTCGTTCGCGGTCTATATATTATATGTATATGCGTACAACACACTGTTCGAAATCTAAAACTTTTATTCCCACCGAATATTTATTATAAATGATAATATCGTTCTTGAAACGTATATTTTATACCGTTTAACACCGTAATGGCGAGTGCAGGAGTTAATTAACGTTAATTTTCCGTCTTATACGCTATAACAAAACCATAAAAAAAAAGTATATTACGTTATTACTAAACGGAACAAAATACATTATAAAAAATTGTACACGCGTTTTTTAAACAAAATTATTATCATCGTCGTCTCGTTATATAGAATCGCGTATTTTCATTGTAAATATAAGTTTGAAATGAAAAGAGCATTTTATAATATTATTATCAAGTCGAGTAAAATGTTGATTTCATTATAAATTCCTTAATATTGTACAAATGAAATGATATATTTAAGTTGACAACTGGAAGAAAAACTCTGCCCGTCGCTAACCACATCCCGTTTTAATTTACGTTACATTAAATATTTAGGCGGCGAACTTGTTCGATCGTATAAATCTTCGGATATTAAAACCCGTGAAAATGATTTATACTTAGTAAACGCTTATATATATATACCGTATTCCCTATTGCAAACACCGTGAAATAACTAATATTATTTTGTAATTACGAAATTTCCAGACAGTTGTATAAAGTATGGAGAAAAAACAACATTTAAGTACGTATAGACAGACAACTAAGTGCGTTTTAAGCCAACGAAAACTTTAACCATTACTATACATAATACTCGTGAAGAATGCAACGCGGTGAACGATCGCTGAACGGATTTACGAGCGTAGTATTAGCAGACTATGTTGTACGTGGACACAACACTATACACTGCTACTACCCCGAATGGCGACTTTTCTCTTTCAAAGAATAATAAGTAAATTACGTCTACAGATTCCGGACGAGTATAGTTTTCGTTGCAACACCAGTGGCGCGGTTAAAGAGGATAAAATTGACTATTGACACGTCCGATTTTCGCTATACCATACATACGTAGGATATTCGAACAAGTTCATAGACGTCCCTAAGAAAAATCATTTCGGCTAAAACACGAAACATAAATGACGCTTTTAAGATCTTCCCAAGAAAGATCTTAGGAAAAACTAAGAAACGATTAACGTATCTCTCTTACTTAAAGAATACTCTACAGATGACGTTTGTTAAGAAATTTCGTATTTTATGGTTTGTATATTTAAACAAATAAATACCATTTGTCTATTTTACGATGAATGAGTATTCTGAAGATTTAGAAAATATTTACCATTGGATCGCTCATCTTGCGTAGTGTCTAAACGTTATAAACCGGATGCAGGAAATCCATTTGAAACGTAATAAGTTCTTGTTTATACACACCCATTCGATTCTTAGAAATTTAAAACGTTGACTTTACGACTGTATTAATAAGAGATTTTCAGAGGAATCCGTTGGCGTTGAAACTGGAGCAGCAAGTCCAACGTTATCATATAGGAAAGCGTGCCGTGTGAAGCCGAGTTCTCGTATGTATGTTTATTAGATTTTTAATATATTTTTATACGGTTTCAGGTTTAGATAACTGTTTTTAGAGAATATGTATATGCAAACGCAGATTCCAAGCCTAGTGTGACCGGTTGTCGTTTTCGTTGTTCGTCGAATCGTTACAAGCGTTGTAATGGATTTAATCGTTGCGTTTCAGCTGGAAGCTTTCCGAGTCCGGTGTTCCAGAAGACGCAATGGTTTCGTTCTGCACTATTCCCTTGGTAAACGCAATGAGATAGCTGAAGTTTTACTAAATTATGTGAATATTTTTTTACATAATCCGACTTGTAGGAAAACTCAACATTTTAAAATATTAAATAATAATTGAAAATTTAATGGTTTTAATTAATTAAATAAGTAACCGAAGGATATTATATTTTTTTTTTTTGAATTTTGAACTTAATAAGTAACTTTTTATTTTGAAATTAATTTTTGCTGAATAATATTAGAAGAAACAATATAAAAACCGGTTATAAGACCGGCACTAAACGAAATCTATAAGCCGGAACCGCAGTTCAAATATTTAAAGAAAAGCGACAGAAACCGCTAACCCGTAAATATTTTAATATCCCGTGATTTTAATAATTATTGTGAAGTATTTACCTATCTGGTCGTTTTGTTATTTCGCCCGCTTTTGTTGACAACACGTCGTAATCAAATAAATACGGTATATTTTAATGACTCCAGCACTGCCCGTTTTAAATATGATACGCAAGGCTTTCGTTCGTGTTACGTTTGTACAGTTTATCCCTTCGTTTGTTTTCAATCCCTTCACGAGTTTTCCTTAGGCGGTATCAGGGACATGGACTTTACACACCAGTAAAAAGGGCTGGAATTTTTTTTCCTTGATTTTTTTTTTTTTTACTTTTTGTATAACCAAACGCGTGTAATAAAATATATACATTGCGTTTTTCTACGCTTTATCATAGACACTTCGTAAATCACAAGATGTTTATAAAATAAATAAGTAATAATAATAATAATACAATTATTTGAATGTCATATTTCCGGGACTGTTTACACGGCTACATAATGTACACGCATGTGTTTGGCTTTCTTAATACAACCGGTTTTCAATACAATAGTAAAATGCAAAATCAGCGACATTCCTGTCGGGTTTATCAACTTTATTTACGCGTAAATATATAATAATATTGTGGACTAAATTTTGCTTCGGAATCCCGTTGACGTCATAAGCTCACGTGTATCGGTTGTATATTCTTTATATTATTATACACGACAATAACGCTTTTTGACAGTTCGAACTTTGGCGCGCTGTGTTTAACACAAAATACTTTGACGACTTAAAATATCGAAAATCGCGATATTCCGCGGGATTAAACTCAGAAAAATATTTTCTATTTTTCAAGTAGGTACACCGTATTGCGCACCGGTTCGTTCCAAGTGAGTCCTGAAAAAAGCGAATAATGTACATAAATATACGTAGTTAGTGTTATTTATATTTGTATTTTTTAATATACGTATAAGTAATATTTACTTTTTTTGACAAATTGTATATGTTTTAATAATATTCTTAAGCGTTAAATATCGTGTTATATTTTTATATATTGTATTAATTAAAAAATAATAACATAATAAGACTTGTTTTATTAATAATATGTAAAAATAAATTTTACGTTTTTCTGTTACAACAGTTTATTTATTCAATTTATTTGAATGTAATGCGTATTTTTCCCCTGACATATTCCGTCAAAGTCACTAGACCAATCAATTTACTATATTATCATAATATAATATTGTATTATATAATATATATGTTTATTATTTTCTTACTTTTTTTTTCTTTTTTGAACAAATAATGTTCACGATAAGAATCATTTAAAGATAATTAAAATTTTACTTTCAGGCTTTCGATCTTGTGCGAATTACTGTATGCTATATAATTATTGTATGTGTAAATCGTCGATTTAAACGACTTTAATAACTATTTTAAAATCGATTTTTTTTTTAGAATACTATAAAAACGGTATAATGGGACACGAATATAGGCTGTGACCCCGTTTTCGTGTATTTTTTTTACAGGACCTAAATCACAGATTTTAAATTTGGGATACAAGTAGTGTACACTAGACAAGTATACCGAGTACCGAGTGTGTACCGAGTTTTTGTGACGTTGGTTTTGCAGTTGAAGGTTAATTATTTACGCTTATGGCCGCACAAACGTATTAAAGAGGATAATTAAACTTCCGCGTGTGAAATTCTCTTAAACGTGTATGAAAAAGCATATAAATTATAATTTATTTATATTGGCTATATAAATTATAATATATAACGTAACGTTGTCGTAAATCCTTCGAAAACTATAAGACAGACAAATTTTTTTTCAAAAATAATCGACAAATTTCGTTGAAATTTTTACTCATTTCGTAAGATGTATATTCATATTATATACGTGCGATAAACATTTATTATTATACATCGTCAGCAAACTTTTTCTTTTAGATATTATGATAGGCGAAACAATATTGAACGATTAAGCCAAGATATTATCAAATTAATAAACACGGTTGATAACTTAACGGATCTGAAAACACGTTCGGCAGATTTATGTACATATTTTTAAATGTGATAAATCGGAAGCCGAAACGTAATTATTAAACAATTGACAATGAAACTACGCCGAAGCAAACTGAAAGGAAATTCTACACTAGTACTAGCACTTTTGATTCGGTTATTAAACATTTTTTTAAAAATAATATCGTTTTTGAAAACTCTATAAACGCAATAATAAAATATTAAATTATTCGTGTGACTAGCTGCACTCTTTAGTCAGTTTCAAATCTCACGAATCGGGAATTAATTGGCTCGGAAAAAGATTACGAATAGTCTTACGATTATAGCAAACAAACTGCGATACGATTATAAATTAGGATAAAGAATATTGTTAATATTTAAAAAAAAACGTGTCCGCGCTATGATATAATTTAATTTATACAATTTGTAAATGTAAATTTTATAACGTAAGTTTTAAACGTGATCATCGTTTGTAAGCTTAATATATTAGTTTAAAAGAAAAACCGAAAAGTTTAAGAAAACTATTAGTGAATCCGAGGAAGAGCGGGTAATTATTATTACATACCCCAAACAACAAAGGTGTTGCACACGCTTATGGTAATTTAAACATTCTCTACATTCCAACGCGTGTACGATCGATCAAGTGCTGGCAAAATAAGAAATCCGAAAACAGATTCAAATTCTTCGTGGAATCTATTCGAGATAGACTTTCCCCCAGTTTTAGATTCAGATAGTGACACAACTATTGATTTGAAAACCATGTGGTGGTTATTTTGTCTGTAATCGCTTTTTCGTGTACCTTAAATGATCCGGATTATACGTTCGGCCTCACTTTCCGGTAGCGAATCGCGTGTCTATAATTGATTAGATTTTCTCAATAATATTCAGACCGTCGAAAAACTAGCGAAAAATCGGAACAAACCAATAAAAATTGTCTATACTTCACAATTTATTTTAAATATGTATATATATTTTTTTTAATGAATTATATAATTATATATAGCTTAAACGTGTCGTGTTTTCGAAAAACGAGAAATCTGTATTTTTTTTTTTATAAAGAGAACAAAGAAAACGTATATAATTTCTTAATATTTTTTATTGTGCGTTAAGAGGATGGTACACATCTCAAATAAGAGACTAAAAACTGGTTTTCGCGAACATAAAACATCGGGACTACGATGAAAATAAAATGTTCAAATTTTGGTACCATATAGAAGAGAACCTAATCTATGTCGTAGCGTTTTTATTATTTTTTTTTTTTATAAAGTCATTTTAAATTGAGTAATTAACTGTTAAACTTTTATGATTTGTGTCGTTTTTTTACGTATATATAATACAAAATTGAAACGAGTTATGAAAAAAATAAAAACGCTAAGACATAGATTAAGTTCTCTTCTATGTAGTTTCAAAATTTGGTGTTTTTATTTTGATCATAGCCCCGGTGTTTTATGTTCGCGCAAACTAGTTTTTACACAAAGTTACGGTAAATTGCGTGCGTTTTACTTTCAGCATAGCGTATCCTCTTAAGACAAAAAAAAATAAATAAATAAATAAATTTAGGAATTAATGATTTATAACGTTACCCCTGTAGATTATTTATAAATTGTGCCCGTACGGGATTTGAGTTCTAGAACCTGGTCCTTAACCGGTTATCGAATAATTTTTACAATAAACCCCGTTTATTAATCGCGTACAAGAGGATATTATAGAAAAAACTGTTACGACACAAATTGCAATATAATAATATCAGATAGAGTAGGACTTTTGAAGGCCAGCGCACCACATAATAATAATAATAATAATATAATAATAATAAAAGGTACGACTATAGGTATAGCGAGGTCCGGTGTTTGTCCGTTTTAATGTTTACACAACAAAGACGAGGGTTTACGTGTTATATTTAATGTTTGCGCGACTTGCAACAACAACAACAACAGTATTTATGTATAGTGTTTTCGTTCGATATACGGTTTTTTTTTTTTTATTATACATTTTTTTTTTCTTTACATTTCGGAATGCCGGCTCTGATTCATCGGCTAATGGGGTTATATCGTTATTAATTATTATCATAACATGTTGTGCCGACGTAGGCCGTATAAATAACGAGAAAATAAGAAAAACGCGAGCACGTTGGTCTCGCGAGAATATTCTCATTTTTTTTTTCCGCTTTTTTTTACAATAATTAAAAAGGTAGCGAGCCGCGGATATCGCTCAAGTGAATTACTTGGATAAAGATTTTAGAGTTTTGTTTTTATCGTAAATCTGAAAGCAATGATAAATCATTGCATTCGATATAAAACGATTCTGAGCGGATCTTCGGTGTAATAAATAAACGACAATCGATTGTTAAGACGAAATTGCGTTTTTGTGTAATTTTTGGTAGTTTTTCCAGACTTTTGAAAAAAATTATTGAGAAAATCGAAAAATGTACAAACTAGATGCAATTCGGAATCAGAAAAGGCGCTACACGAAAAGATCGGAGCACTCCTTCTGGTAGAATTTTTGGGTACAGTGTACAGACGTAAAAAAAGCACATCATTGTAAAACCAATACATTCCTCGCTCCACTTAAAATCTGAAAAACAATTATAAAAAAAAAAAAATTCGCGCGAGTTGTACGCCCACAATCACCGGTTCATCATAATCTACAGACAGTTGAACGCAGAAAATTTCGATTTTGCGACCATGTGCAGGTGTCCGTGTCAACTATAATAATAATATTGTACAACGGTAAATAGATAATAATAGCGAAATTCGTATTTAATATCTTTTTAACAATGTTCGCGTATCGTCTGCGGGCAGAGACTAAGCACGTTTTTATACTTTAGAAACGATGAAATTATTTTTGATTTATTATATTATACTTACCGTGTAGTTATTAGGTAAAAAAAAATTCGACGTACGAGAGATTTTTCTACTGGTGCAGGAGAAGTGTGAACAGCACTGGAACTCGTAAATTAATGAAAAAAAAATGTATAATTTTATACCTCGAATTCTAATATATATATATATATATATAGCAGTGTCATCGCAAACTCAAAAAAACCAGGTGTACTGATGATTCACCCCACCGATTTTAGTTTTACAATGATGTTTTTTTTTCCTGTAGACAAATTTGTTTGGGTAGAAATAGTGCTCGAATTTTTACAAATATACCCGTTTTTCGGTAGCGAATGTTCCACAGATACTACTTTGAGGCGACCAAAACAACAATTTCGTCAAAACTTCGTACACAAAATTTAGAATAACTAGTTGTAGAAAAAACAAAATCGGCAAATTCGTTTGTCTGCACCATTTTTTTTCTCGTCGATAGAGAATCGATTTTTTTTTTTCACACAACCTATGACCCACCCAACTAAAATCCAGAAGCAACTGGTTCGCTACGCCACTGATGCTTCTATGTTTTTTTTTGTCATTTATAATATTATGTCATTCCGGATTATACGAATTAATACGACGTATGAAGTATAAAAAAAAATGTACCTATTCAACGCGTTGTATGAAATACGAGTGTTGAGTGGAGAATTTAAATTTCGAACCGTCAACACACATAAGTCAATAACACGAGCGTTGTATAACGAGTTATGCGGACTTACGCTCCAGTTAAACAATTCACACTGCTACGAAAATATTATATCTATAAGTACGACGAAAACAACGACGTATTGTTGTTTATTCGAAAGAGTAAAACAAAAACGTGTATAAACGCGCGGCTGCAGTATAACAGTTTAAATAAAACGAAAATTCGCTTAGACGAGTATACTGGATATTATTTTGTATTCAATTTAAAATATTTTTATTTTTTACTTATATAAATCACATTACGTTGTTTTCAAAATAATAATTATTACTCGTAAACTATAAGTAAAACAGTTACCAAGTCAAACGTTTTAGATTCCGAACGGAGCGAGGAAAGTATTGGTTTTACAATGATGCCGTTTTTTTTTATGTCTGTATCCAAAAATTCTACCAAAAAGAATGCTCCGATCTTTACACTCGTACCCGGTTAACGGTAGCAAAATTTTTGCATCTAGTTGGTACTTTAGATAGGTGATTTTTCGATTTTCTCAAAAAAAAAACTCAACAACTACCGAAAAATTACATAAAAACGCGATTTATATTAGGGAAAAAAAATTTCAAAAAATGTCTTTCAATTGTTGACCTGTTTATAGCAATTATAGTTTTTGAGGTATTTCGTATTTACAAAAAAATGGAATTTTTGGTTTTAAAGCTTAAAAATTTAATATAATGTCGGACGTACGTTGATTCAACTATACTCGAAAAAATCATTTCAAATTTTCCGACAAAAGTGTATGTTATTTTTTTGTATGGAAAATTACGTTTGTTCAAAACTAATGGTCCTATAGAGTCTTGAAATTCTCACCAAACATGTAACTATATGTTAACGAAAACAATTTTTGAAAATTCGTATGGCTACCCTAGGTTTATTGGCAAGAAATTGTATTAAAGTGATGTACTGTAAAATTAACCTTATTCCATACACACTATATTATTATTATTGTAATAGCTCCGCTCAGAATCGTTTTATGTCGAACGCAATGCTTTCAAATTTATGTAGTGATTACAAAACTCTAAAATCTTTATCCAATCGATTCAACGATATCCACAACGTCCAGCGGCTCGCTACCTATTTTTAAAAATAATTTACAAATCGACATTCCCATCTTAATTATTATACTTTACTCGGCGAAAACCCGTGTACGCGACACTTAAATTATTATGTTATCCTTACCGAGGTTTTCGTCGGATCTGAAGTATATTTTACACCATATCGTGTTTGGGAAGAAAAAAAATCGAACGCGTATAATATGACCTCGACACTGATGAGCCGGCGACGCGTCGACAAAAAAAGTAGGTCCGGCGGAACTGCATTTCACGCGTGTATTATATACGAGTACATAAAGTGGGGCACGGCACGGTCACTAACGCCGCGAGTCACAATAATTTTATTAAAATATAATAAACGTGTTTTTTTTTTTGTATGAGAACGACGTTTCGACACGGGTATATACCGAGTTCATTCATTTCGTACGCCGCGACACACTCTATTATCTTCTTCTTATCGTGTCCTGCAGGCTGGTCCGTTTTTTGCTCCGTTTATCAGTTACACTTATAGCCGCGACTGATGCATTTATTAAATCTTACGGTGTACACGTCACTGATAGTTTACAGTCGTTAGTTTGATTCTATGGTAGCCCCGTCTTCGATGTCGTTCGTGTTCTCCACAAATGATGTTCCGTAGACGATTTCAAAAAAGATTTTTTCTTGATTTCGGTCTGCTTGGTGCCAGTCGGTGTCTATGGAGTATTATTGGAGGGGAGGCGTGTTTTTCGTCATTGGTCTGGGCCGTTGTTTTCTTTTTATATCACTTGCTAGGTACTGGTGTAGGTTTTAAATATCCTTTTTTGCATGACACGATCTGCTCCATACTGGATATGTATATTCACTGGCTGAATATCATAAGGCCAATACAGTGGTTCGTAGTGACTGGAGGTTAGCTATCCACGTTGTGCCGCGAGTCGATTTCCTAAGTAGGTCATTCCGTGTTGCTATTTTCGTTCTGATGTTGTCGCAATTGCTTTTAAAAATTAAGAGTCGATTAAAGGCTTGGAATAAAAAGTACCGACAATTCATTGTACGACACTCAAAGTTTTCTTAGTCGTAAATACGTATATAGATATTCGGTAGTTATTTTAAGTAAGTTTACGGGGTTTATCGTTTAAACGATTGTTTCCACATAAAATGTGTGCGGGCTATACCGCCAGTGAAGAATTATCATTATTAAAAAATAAAGACATTGCCGAGTGTCGATAACTGTAGTCTGGCGTCGTCGTCCTGAAATTTAGATACACATTTTAGATAAATTAAAAACGAGCGTACCTATTTAAAAATACGATTTTAAGCTGTTAAAATAATAATTGCTTTTTGATTGTGTTTGGCCATTCGTTATTGACTGTTATTAAATTGTATTACAGTTGTTGTACTGCGTGCATCCTCAGTAAAAATAAATCAATTTCACTACAAAATTAATGACTATATATAGTCTACGAGTATTATTGCGTGGAATATTCGGATTAAAAAAAAACCATATAGCCCAAAAATACATTCGATATTTAAATACTAGTCTCTGACGTACACGAAAGAAATCGTTCACATTTTCAAAACGTTTCGATATTGTAATAAATAAATAATTTAAATTATGTTTGTTAAAATTTTTAGAATTCTTTAGAATACAGTTCAGTATTCGAATTTTAAACCTTTCACGGTTTTAACTAAAAAAAAAACTCTGGCTTTTTTCTAGAACGCATTTGAACACATTGTAGGTAGGTAATCAACGTTTTAAGTTACACGGTTCGCTAAAGATAATAATCAATCCACCACCCACGCGACGACTTTAAGGAACGTATAAGCTGGTAATACTCAAAAATGGCTGTGGAACATGTTTCTACGAGACCGTGCTCACGTGACACTTAAATTTATTTCAAGTCAAACTTAAACGATTAAGTATTCGGGTGTATATTATCAAATACCACTCAATTGCTTCCGACGTGACACGGTGCAATATATCAGCCACACTTTGATCGAAAGATCTCTTTGGACCTAATATAATCGCAGTCGCAGAATAATTTATCATTAATATTTCTATTTATGTAGAAGTATCCGCATATTCACGACTCATCCTTACACATACGGTTAGGTTAGATACCAGTTCAATATTTGTAAATTTAGACCATTCTTTGCTCCGTGTCGTATCATCGCAAACGTTTGGAAGTATCGGGTTTTCGACTCTAATCCGTGTGAGCTCCCTTGACTCAAGTCTTCTGATCATCTGATGTCACAATGAAACTCTTTAAATATTTTTTACAACCCTGGCCATCGTTTCTTTCCCTCTCGGCCGTAATATTCGCCAATGCCTCGAAGTTTACGCTTCGGCACCCAGTTCCTCTAAACCTTTGCATAATATTTACCCGCGTTTTTACTTTCCTTAAATTGCTTTTTCAACACCTATGCTTTTTAAAGTAGGTAATAAAGTCATTCCTAAAACGCGCGCGTAACGGACTTATTCAACTTCATTATATATAGTAGTATATAAACGTTGGTTGCAAAAACCTTTCCGCGTTTCGTAATAATTCCGAAAGACAAAAAAAAACACACACATACACAATATCGCGTATTATATTGTCGCACGTGAAAATCGGTATAAAAATTATTATTATTATTATTATTATTATTATTATTATTATTATTATTGTGAAATGTGTCGTATACGAAATAGACGCGATTCGCTTTACCTTACCGCAGCAAATACATGCGCGAAATCCAATAATGGCATCAAACATTCGCTCGATTTAAATTCCAGTTAAACAGCGTAGAAAATAAACGGATTTAAAAAATGAGCGGTCCTTATTATTTCCTTCGTTTTTTTTCCCACTCTATAAGACGTATATAAGGTACGCCGCGTTTTCCGGAACGTTAATTTTTCCAACAAAAAGTACTCTCGTATACACATAATAATAATAATAATAATAATATATAAGTCGGTTAAAAAATAAATAAATAGCGCGTGTACCTACTTAATGACGAAATTATTGAAGTGTATTGTATAAAATGCGTGCTGTTTAAATGTTATTATATTCGTTCCTGTTTTTTTTTGTGTAGGTACGCTTCGAAATATCGCAAGCGTGCAAAATAACTATACGTGAAATAACTCGACTTAATTATTTATTTATTTATTTTAAATAACTATTTAAAATTAGTTGAAAAAAAATAACTTGACTCTTAAGTATAGTTAAATAGAACGAAATGACTCGCCGGGCCCTGGAAATAAATAATAATGATCTGTATATAATACGGGTTTCTAAAGACGGTTCAAAAATTGTGTGCATACATATTAAATTACATTATTACGTTATTAATACATACTATTAAATTATATCGGTAATGTCTAAAACACAAAAAATTTTAATTTAAGTAAATTTCAAAAGGAAACAAAACCTCAATACGATAGTCTACAATATTTATAAAATATTCCGAATAAAATTAATGAAACACAATTTTCGTATTCGAATACGCGTGTTCTAAAAGTTTTTTCTCGCGTATTTTTACACGTTTGTCGCGCGGATTATTTCTTGTAAAAATATTTTTAAAAAAAAATATATATGTGTCGTTATACATTGCCCGGTTATAATTTTTATAAATATTTTTTTTTTTCTGAAAATACTTTTACCACTATTATTTACCATAATACGTATAGTATAATTACGCGGAAGTCGAAGCGGCGTATAAACAAATTTTTCGACGTACTCGGTTTACAAAAAAATAAAATAAAAAATATAAGCTTATTGAAATACTTTTGCCGTACCTTTATACGTTATATATTAATTTTTTTTTTTTTTTTGTGACATACGCTAAACTATATATCGAAATCCAAAGTATCAGTAATAGCGAGAATTTAAATGCGTTAATTTTTTTTTTGTTTTAATCCAAAATTCCCCGACTCGATGAATACAAAATGTGTACAAAAAAAAAAAAATCTATACGTATATAAAAAAAATACATATATACAATATATGTATATGCGAATATATATCGTGTCAAAGAGCGTATTATAATATGCAAAACGAAGAAAAAAATATATAATAATTGTCGTGTTAAATAGTATACGTTTATTTATATAATCCGCGGTTTCGACAAAAAGTCATCATCGGATATAATTAAGCAAAAAAAAAAATATATAAAAATACAACAATAACGGAACAAAAAAAAAAAAAATAAAAATGAATAAGTCATTTAAATTACGAATATTAAAAATACAAAAACGAAATAAAAATGTACGGGCCTAAGAAGTAATAATTGCAGGGCACTCGCGTGTAAGTCGATTGTTATTTATTCCCCGACCATCACAGGCGCACACGCATTCACCGCATTGCCGCCCGCGTGTGTACATATACAATCGCTTAAAACGAGAGAGTGTTGCAGAGTACTTCTGGAGAGGGGTCTGCAGTGTTATTGTGTGTCAGTTCATAACGGTCCGTACCATCTCCTAAACCGGCTGTAATCGAGTTGGAGTGCTCGACCAGCACCATCAGAAGCTGGTACACGAAGGCGACGGACTATACCGAGAGTGGAATATATTATCGCGGCGTAAAAATCGTATGCTTAGGCCTCGTTTCTTTTTTTTTCTTCTTCTTTTTCTCACCCAGACGTCGACTCCCGGTCTGGACTACAACAAATCGGCTCGAGCAACTCGTGTTATTTATAATTATATCGTGGACGAGCGTTGTCGTCCCGTGTCCGAATTTCGTAAGAAAAAAATTTTTTTTTGAAGAAAACGACATTTTTTCGTTTTAACTTTTCGTATCCAGTGATGTTAACGTGTTTTTTAAGAGTTTGAATATTGGTACGAAAATAAAAATTTCCTTTTTTAAATTGTGGTGTTTTAACGGTGGACAAATCGACATATATATATACACACACACAAACACACGGTAAGACTGCACGTTAAATTACTATAGCACTCGGATTTCAATGAATTATCATCTTTTTTTTGGGGGGGAGGGGAGAAGAGGGAAACGATGCTTTTCAAACTATAAACGCGTTTCGAGTACACGCGCCGTTCTTTTAATGATTTTTTCCTTTTTTTTCTACAGTTTATAAAGTGTTTTAACGTAATTTTTCTTCTTCGACTATTTCCTACGAACGTGCAAAGGAGATACGCCTAAACCAATTTTTATATCAATAAAACGCGGGTAAATAATATTTTTTATTTAAATTTTCCGGTATATTTTTACACAATTTTTCCGCGTTTTCCGATCGCAATTACTACTTTTGTTCGGCCATTTTATGAAATTATTAAATTGTATCATTTTGTACTCGTCGAAAATAAAAATGAAACTAAAAAACTGCTGAATTTATTGGAGTTTTTAGGTGAAACGTGTATTTTTTTTTTTTAATTTTTCGACGCATTAAAATCCGAGACGTATTTATTACAATATATAACACTATATATTTATAGACATTTTAAACAAATTGAAAACGCATTTTTTTTTTTTTTTTTATGAAAAGGTTACTATATATAATATTGTTTAATAATACGATTGAATCGATGTATTTTCTACCAAAAAAAAAAAAAAAAAAATCGAATACTTATATAATACTATCGGAAATAAAATTTGTATTATACTATTATATTCGTGTACAGATATAACGTAGAAAATTGATTGGAAAAATAAAATAATTTGATAGAAATAAAAAAGCGGTAAAACGACAATAATCGTCCGTTTGCTTTCGATTAAATCGAAAAAAAAAACAAATACCTATATATAATATATTTTATTATACTGACACAGTGGGGTATCAAATTTAATAAAGCGTATTGTAAATAACTGTTTCGCCTAACTGTATATTATATATTTTAATTAAAATATCGGTAATTGCATTGCGGACTATAATAACGGGGCGGAAAAAAAAAACGGAACAATTTCTATCGTTCGTGCACAACACTATTATTATAAATAATATCGAATCATACGAATTTATGTAGTCTGTACGAATCGCGCGTATATATAAAAACGAAGTCACCGTTGAAATGTTTGTATTTCACATCATATATAAAATACACAAAATATATGAATTCATAGAAAAATTAATAGCTAACGAAAAAAAAAATGGAAAACAAACCCAGATTATAAAAATAAAAATAAATATTAAAAAAGGAATTTTTAATATATAAAATTGTGATTTTTAATGTTTCATTAGACGCGCGAAAATAAAATATCTTTTCAATTTATAATTATTATTAATTTACTATATTACGTAATATTTCGTGTAATAATAATTATAATAGCAATACGCGTGTCCGAGCTCCGATAGAAAATATTGTTCGTTTTCGACGCGTTAAATTTATTGTAAAAATCGTGTTCGATAAGCATAGTAGGGAAATTAAAAAATTTAAACAAAATTCGTTATCCTTATTTTACTCGGATCTAATCAATAGCGTAATATTACCTAGTTTCTTTTCTTTTATTCGTTTGTTTTTTATGTTCCGCCAGTCCGCGGCGATTCTAATGATTTCCTTATTACAATAATAAAACGATACCTGAGATAATAATATATTATAGAGAGACGTTCTCGTCGAACCGAAATCCTCATCCCGGATCAGTCCGATGCGAGATGAGTGATGACTAATCGAGGGCAAGAGAAAATATTTCAAACGGTAAAAATAACGTCCGCAACCGAAACAGCTATATATATATATATATATATATACGCGCGTTGTTATTATATAGAACTTTCTATATATTATCCGACGTATAAAATAATAATATAGTGTTATTAGTGTATAAAAAAACAAAATATTGTATATGAATAACGCGGTTTTTAACATAAAACCGGTATACCGCGAGTGTAGACCGCCATAAACAAGAATCTTTTTTTTTTTTTATCAATAAATATACTTAATTTTTAATGTCATACTAATTTATAGGCATTTGTACGCGATTTTTTTTTTTTTGTTAATCGTTTCGCGTCGTGTTTTCAATTAGAACGCGCGTTTTTTTTTCTTCTTCTTTATTTTTACGGCGAAATACGATCGATATTTCGATTGTTTTCTATATTTTTTACGCAAATATTTGTCGAGAAAAATTCGTGTAAAGTAATATCACAACGGTCAACGAGTTCAGGGCGCCGAAAGAAGAAATATTTTACAAATACATTGTATTTACAATTTATTTCTATATGTTTTAGATTCGGAGAGAACGGGGGGTTTTTTTTTGCTTGGGAACACGTTTTCGTGGAATACTCCGATTTTTAAATTTGACGTCACTTTCCGATATGGATATAATAATAGTTTTCGTGTGACTCGTTTTTCAATTTTTTTTTTCCAATAGTTCTCTTAAGCGCGCCTGGAAAACTACCAAAAAAAAAAACAAATGCCATAAACGTTACAGTAGAATTATCGACACATATTCGGTATATAGTAATATGTAGTGTATACGAAAAAAAAATCGTTTTTAATAAATATACCATTTTGAAAATTCCAATAATTTCCATATTTAAATATTAAATTGCACGCCTAATTTTAAGATTGCAATTTTTTTTTTTAAATTCATAAAAAATATTCAAACGTTTTTTCGAGCATTTTCGGTGCGTACATTTTATATATTGGACATTTATTATGTTTATATATATGTAGCCCGAATCTAATTAAACAATAATTAATAATATTATTATTAAAGGCTAACGCTACACAAATGTCGGAAAACAGGTAGATCAGAGAATCCAAAAGTGTCGAAAATAAAATATGTTTTATTCATTTTTCGTACAAAAAAAAATTATAATTTTAAAACGAGATGACCCCTATGAAAAACTCTTTTTACATAACGATTTACATTATGATAATAATTTTAATCGTTAACTGTTGTTGTGTAAAAAAAAAATTCTCTTCGATCTAATACATCATCGACGCTTAGTTTTCTTTTTTTATTATTATTATGGTAGTGAACGTCGATGGTCGTCTCGGTATAGACACTTTACTTTCAAAATTCAAAAAAAAAAAATCTTTCTCTGCAATCGGCTGCTATAAACTGGATACATCAAGACACGGGTATACCTTGTGCAACCCACTTCCACATTTAGAAATCCTATACAATGTTTGTTTACGGATGCACACGTCGAATAATAATTTTAAAAAAATCCGTCTTTATTAATCGTTAGCGATCAAGGTCGTCTGTACGATTGTATCGTATCATTGAACCCGTAAGAATCAAAACAGATCGAGCGGATTTTTAAAATAAAAATTTATCAAAATCGATATTATAGGTACGTTTGTTTTACGTTGTGTGACGTTTTTCTTTCTTTCTTTACCGAAATTTTGTGTATTTATTTGTCAAGAGAATTTAACGGGCTCGGTGTACATTATTGAATACGAAATAATCGTGAAACTAGTACGCCTATATGCGCGTATGTACACAAAACAACTCTAGCGACTCTCGCGCGTTTTACAACGTCGGCCCATCCATTTTCGGGCGAAACTATAATTTTTTTTTATGAACACAAAAAAAAAACCGCCCGGAAATCACTGAGAATTTCAAATTACTTATATTTAATCCAAAAATGGAAAAAAAGTTTTTAAAATTTTTATTGATTATTTTATATTACTTAAGTATATAAACGGTGATATTGTTATCGAATTAATATTTTTGGTATCATAAGATAAAAGTACGAAATTTAATACTGGACCGACGATTTGTTCGTAGTTTTTTCGAATTTCAAACACTCGGGAAAAAAGTTCTGAGTATCGAAATGACATCTTTTGTTCCCCCTTTGAGCACGCTGCAGACAGTGTTATAGGTTTAAATGTTCGCAAAATCAATCGATTTTTCAATTGTTCGATATTATAATCTATAACGTTTTACGATATTCGAGAACGAAAAGAAATTCCTGGTAACGTCAGCGTACAACTTACCGGTTTTTTTTATGTAATACGATTGCACTTTTTCTCAGTAAAAAAATAAATATAAATTGCGTACGATTGCGTTCATGAAAAAAAAAAACGTCTCTGATTTTATTATAGGGATTCCATAAGGCTATAAAACAGAAGTATATAAGGCACGAGTCTCTATATATAGCCAGTGGAGTATTTGAGGGGAAGTAACGGGCGTGGATCTTAGGCTCTGTCTCTCCATGTAAGTGAATCGATTATCCGATGACTTTTACGCGCGTGTTGTATCAGGAATGTTATGAATCATCTTGTGCACAGCTTGCGTGTTACTCACAAAGCACACGGCATTTTTTTTTTTTCGAAATCTTTTATATAGTATATACAACACTGCGAGAAAGATCGCAGGCCATATAAGTTAATTTTTTTGGCTTTTTTTTTCTTTTGATTTTAAAACGTTTTGCTGATATAAATCGTGTTATCCATCATTGATAACTGTTCCGATCAGTTCGGACGTGAAATCGCGCAGTAATCCTAATGCTCGAAGACCCGTGTCAAATGCTATTTCGAAAATATCCGACACGGCGCTGCCCCAAATACACATTTACAAAAATAAAACTCTGCTATACGGTGTTTCGCAGCGTAATTTACCCCGAATTCGCTGGCGGATATTATAAATTTGGGGCTAGGAAACAACGCGTAACTGTTATATTAATCAATCGGCGATGTAAGTTCGCGTTTTTTTTTTTTTTTCTTTCATTCCAATAAACGAGAGTCGGATATTATTACAATACGGATAAGTGCGCGTTAAACGAGAGTATACTACGCTGCAGTTATTTTAAGAGAAGTTTATATCAATACCGTTTGAATAGTTATACGCGAACCTGAGCTCTGTTGTTTCGAAGTTTTATTATTAAAAATAAACGTTCACGCCGGCTTGTGCGTATATATTTATTATACGAGTTTATATAGTGTACGACACGGGAGCTGGAGAAACGTAATAATATTAAAATTCAGACAAGCGTGTTGGCGACACGAGAGATTGACTAGATTTCTGTCGCGCGCACATACGCACACACAAATATATTATATTTAGTGAAATTGATTACGTTCGAGTATTATACGTTCGTTTTTTTTTATGTGTATAACAACGGCTGGGAATTTAATTTTAATAAAAAAAAAAAAAAAAATCCTGTAAAATACCGCCGTATAAGAAATGACTCGGATACCGTTCGAAATATACGTTCCTGCGCACGTTTTTCTCTTCATTAATCGTCAAATCCGTTCGCGTCTACATAACATATAACGTACGCAAACGAATATCGTAAAATGTTTTGTGATTTATATTAAAATATATAATGTTTAAAAGTGGAAAATATTGTAAATAATGTTTTCTTTGAAAAATTATCGTCGCGAAATTCTACTATACAAATGCGCGTGACGGACGACGTTCGGCAGCGTTTCGCTTTAGGCGCAATTTATTATATTACATTAGTCCGCGCGATATAATATTAAAATAAAACATTAGAAACGAATTTCGTTTGGAAAATAATCCCGAGAAATATAATAATATCCTTAAAAAAAAGTTTCTTAAAAATACTTCTTGTACCACTAAACGGATTATCTCGAATTCAAAAGGGAAGCGATTCGGCGGTGAGTGGTTGAAAAGCTAGGGAATATCAATGTAGAACCGACCACCGTAATATAATATTGAACGAAAAAACAATAAGATATATTGTCAGAGGGAAAAAAAATTATTTCTCACGGTTAAATTTTGGATGTTAGCTACACTACACGTATTTTTCGACAATATAAAAATACGAGTATCACAGAACGTGATAATTTTTTTTTATATACAATTTCGAGCACCCGTAATATTTCAAGTTTTTCATCTGGTTTTCTTTCTAAAAAACAAAACACATTTTTTTTTTTTTTAACAATACACAATTATTATATACAGTCTTATGTTTGACTTTTAAACGCGGATTTATACATACAATACGTCGCACTTAGTGAAATCATCCTTTACACGAACCGAGCGTCCAGATTGCGAAATAATACAGAATATGGACATCCATATTAGGCTATAAATACTGTTGCACATCTTGATTCTTGTAGTTTACGCGATTTATCAGAGTATATATATATATTATTAAACCGAGTATATATAGGTACATAAATAAATTGTATCTGGACAAAAAACTAATTCGTTTATTTGAAGTTTATCGATCGACCTATTGACGAATAGCAATAAAAAAAAAAAAAAATTCTAATTTTATAAAACATTTATTTATTCGCGAAAATTATACGGCGTGTTGAAAAAAATGAAAATAATCGAATGAATTAATCGACCGATTGAAATTTTATATGAACCTGGATGTCACAGTATATGATTAAACGCGCAATACATATATGGACGTATAAACCTTTATGTTTCGTGTAAAGTCATCCCGTAGATTACGATTAAAATAATAACTTAATTGTATCGCGAGCGAATTATTCGATTATTTCATGAACTCGGACGTTCTGCACATTCCGCGTGATTTCTTTCATGATCTGGACATCCGGCTTGTGAAAAAAAAACGGTATATTTTACCGAGTGTATATATACGCGACGAAAATATAAGAGTATTTTTATAGATCATACAAGTCTTTTAATATACCTGTATAACGCGTGTCAAATACCCGTTATAGTATAGTATATTTTTTTTAAATATTTAATCTTAAACGTTTTTTTTCGCGAACGTTTAAAATTCGATAACGCCATACAATATATATATATATTATATTTACAATACTATATTATTTATAGTAAACCTATAATTCTATATACGTTTACTGTCCGTACTTTATAAACTTAAACGGATATATCTTATTGTATATATGTAGTACTTAAACACTTTTTTTTATATATATATATATATATATATATATATATATATATATGAAATGTGTGGGTCAAATACGAAACCGAGAAACGTCACTTATTTCAAGTGTCTCGTGTAATCTAATAATATATAGATTGTCCATATATATATATATATATTTATACTTATATATATTAAATGTAACTTTTCTCGGCCATACACTTCTTTTCGATTCTCGTTATAAACGAATTTTGCGCACAAAGTTACACTTGATCCCTTGTATATATATATATATATATATATCCGTATAAATAGATCCCTCGTCGAGTTTTAAAATATTACCATAATACTGTGTGCGTATAGGTAGAAAAATATCTAACCGAGACGCGACTTTATATAGTTTACCGATTCTTCAAAAATCGTGCATAACGTCTTAACATTTAAATTTGGACTGACTTAAAAAATATATAACGTTACAATCGAATATATGCGTTTGTTATAATATATTATATAAATTTTAGATCCTGCGCGGAGCGAGGGTTGTATATAGGTTTTACAATGATGTGTGTATCCAAAAAATCTACCAGAAGTGTATAGGAGTAGAAAGTTGCATCTCTGGTTGCGGTACTTTAGAGAGGTCATTATTCGATTTTCTCAAAAGCGCAAAAAAAACCTCAAAAACTACCGAAAAATTACATATAAAAACGCGATTTCGACGAAATCGATTATATTGTTATATATTATTTCTTAATTTTGAAACTAATGGTTATAGGAACTTGAAATATTCGCCGAATATCGGAATATGTAACTATTTTATATTGTATTAGGGCAAAAAAATTTCTTTCAATTCTATGCTATTTATAGCAATATTATTATATTAACAGATATTTGATTTAGGAAAAGAGATCATTTTTTTTTTAAATTTAGTACAATGTCAGACGTACGTAATTTGATCTACACTCAAAAAAAATCTTAAAAATTATTATATATTTTATTAATAATAAATAATGTATTACACCGAAGCTCCGCTCAGGATCGTTTTATCAAATGCAATATGCAATTTATACAATTGCTTTTGTAATTTACAGTAATAAAAAAAGCTCTAAAATCTTTATCCAAGTAATTCACTTAAAAGCGACATACACAACACCTCGGGGGCTCGTTATCCTTTTTTTGAGAAGTTTTTATGAAAAAAAAATAAAAAAAATTGCATCGGCGTTCGTCACATTTTAATAGTTTGTATTATTATACGCAACGGATTGAACGGAAATAGGAGAAATCGAAAACGACTTTCTACTTTTTGAGAACGCAGCCGTCAGCTTTCGACGATATATAATATATCGTACACGATATGTTGTGTTTTAAATTTTCTTTTTTTTTCTCTCGAAGACTTATATTTATTATAAGAACGTGTTTTAAATGTCTACGTTTTTATTTTTCCAGTCTACTATACGGTCTGAAAATGACTTTCGCTAAGCCCACGGAATCCCAGTCGAAAATACAAGAATTCTTTAAAAACAAATCCGTGTTCATAACCGGAGGGACCGGATTTCTCGGCAAGCTAATCGTCAACAAACTGATCAGGTCGTGTCCGCAAATCAAACACATCTATCTGCTGGTGAGGGACAAAAAGGGAAAATCAGCGCACGAAAGACTCGAGGACATATTCAACATGCCGGTACGCGTTATATATTATACTTCATAAAATATTATATTAAAACGTTACTGCATTTGCCAAACAGTGACCAATAACTGCGTTTTATTTTTTTAACTTTGAAAGTTAAAAGTAAATTTTATTTTATTTTAAAGTTGACTCGGTTAGTTTCGGAGAGAAATGAATTGAGACGAAGGCTGAGTATAGAGTTGCTAAAATCGCTATATCTACTCCCTCGTGGCATCGACACGTGTGATTACTAATTCCACTGCGAAAACAGAAAATACTTTTGAATAAAAGTATAAAAAAAACTATTACAAACCTGTATACCATGGAATACGAATTAGCACATGATGATGCCCCGTCAAGGTGCCGAGTTGATTTCATATCGTCGTACACGCGGACACCCTGAATCCGGACAATGTTATTTTTGTTTTGTCACGATTTCGGTTGTCGATTTTCAGTAATTATAATCCAGATCTCGATTCGACTTATAAATATTTGTATTTATTTCTCTATAGAGGAATTTTGATTTTGAACATGGATCATTTATATTTATTAGTAACTGTTTACACGTTTGAATTCGAATTTTTTACTTTTTTTTATTTTATTTATTATGGCATAATAATTGGTGAAAACATTAAAGGGAGGTGATGCCTAAAGTCTGTTGCCTCTCGTCGCTCTTGTATAGTCCATTTATGCCTCTTTTGTATTTAGTTCATGGACATTCTTCTACAATGTGTCTGATAATCTGGATTTGCCCGCAGTCACATTGTGGTGAGTCTTTCGTTTTCCATTTATGTAGAGGGTGGTTACATTTACCCTGCTCAATTCGTATTCTGTTTAGAGTAGTCCAAATGGCTCTTAGGCAATCGAAAACTGTGACCCTTTGAGTGGGATCACGTTTTTTTATGACATCCATATCGGTTTCACGAGTATTGATTTGGATTTCGAACGCGTCGTGCCATTATATTATCATATCCATGTCGATAATACCTTCGTACATCCGTACAGATATTTAAAGACATGGACGCGTTGAAATTGAAGAAAATCAGTGCGCTCAGCGGTGACTGTAGCCAAATCGATTTGGGCCTGTCCGCCGACGACCGGACCATGTTGATCAAGGAGGTGAACGTGATATTCCACAGTGCGGCCACGGTCAGGTTCGACGAACGCCTCGACATCGCCATCGGAATAAACGTAATCGGCGCCAGAGAAGTTGTAAAATTAGCTCACAAAATAGAAAATCTCGAGGTAAGTGTTTAATAATTATACAGTAATAAAAAAAAACAGAGCGAAAGGCGCGCTAAAAAAATATATGTATATTTTATCGTATTTCTATAATTAATTTTTTTTTTTATGTGCATATACAGTCGTACTTGCACGTTTCGACGGCTTTCTCCAACTGTCACAATAAGCGCATAGACGAGAAGTTTTATAACTTACCGTACAACTACGAGAAACTCATACACCTGTATAAAACGAAGAGTTCGAACATACTCGAAAAAATGAAACCATTGTAAGTGTACATAATATGATTTGAAATTTTCAAAAATTAAACGTAATTATTGAAATCGAAGATATATTTTTTATTTCGGACGTATAAATAGTTAAATTTTCCAAACGTATGCGGTTATAGAAGGCAAATGTTTTTGTAAAGAAACAGTTTTTTTTTTGCACTATTAAATTCTTATATTAGTTTATGTCGCGTAAGTTTTACGCTATTTTCTGTTGATTAATTATATATATTTAGAATATCGATAAGTTTTTTTTTTGCTAATTATTACTATCGACTTTTTTTAATTTATGTTCGTGTTAGAAAATTGATTAGAAGCTATAATTTTTTTTTTTTTTACTTACTACGATAAATTTGTTATTACGGATGAATAATTTTCATTTTTGCTAACAACGGCATAATGTGTATCACGATTTTATTATTGCGAGTATCATATTGTATTTTGGTAAAAATTCGTCTTTTTTTCTAATTAAAAACTTATCGAAATATTTTATAAATTAAAAGATAAATGCAAATTTTAATAAACCTTATCTGTGTAGTTTGCAGGTACCGCTTAAACGTATATATTATCATAAAACGTATTTCGAAAAACGTTAATCATAATAGGATTAAAAGAAACGGTGTATCTTTTTTTATACCGTTTTAGACCTAAAGGCTGTACGAAAATTCGACCACTTAAAGTGAAGATGATATTTCAATTAAAACACGTGTTTAAAAAAATGTTAATTTTTACATTTATAAACGTTTTGTGATTTGTTTTAATATCCTAGAAAAAAAAAAAACATTAAAAATCTACTCTCACAAAACGGCTAGAACAGAGTGTATAATATAGCAAAGGCTACTGATTAGTTTAAATTTTCTGTCAGAAATAAATATAACTGAATCGTCACGCGGTGCTACGCGCATTATATTATTAAAAATCTTTCGAATTATTGAAAACGCTTCTATTTTTTTTTTTTATCTGACAATATACTCCTCGGAAAAATTGCGTTTTAAATTTTTTTTTGAATTTCCTGAAAAATATTTCGCGTCACTATTACAACCGCGAATTCGACTGCAGATATATTTAATAATTATTATATAGTTAAATTGCCGTTTGTGATTCGTTTGAACATTTATTACAGTCTTTTGGGACCTATGCCGAACACTTACGTTATGACCAAAGCCGCAGCCGAACTGCTGATCAGACACGAAGCCAAAGGCTTGCCCGTCACGATTTTCCGTCCGGCGATCGGTAAACAGCAAAAAATAAAAAAAAATTTACGAACGAGGAATTTTTTTATAATATCAAAAAAAAAATACTAATAAATTTGTTTCTCCCCCGCACTCTTTACACAGTTATAGCGACGGCCAACGAGCCACTGCCGGGATGGATCGACAATCTGTACGGGCCGACGGGCATCGTGACCGGCGTGATGACAGGGATAATAAAATCGCTACCGTGCGACATAAACGCCGTCACGGATTTGGTTCCTGTCGACTTGACCGTGAACGCGTTAATAGCCGCGTCCTGGGACACGAACGTGAGGTATTCATACAGGAACCGAATATAAGTCCTTTCGAAAACTTTCTTCTTCTCGCGACTCTTTTCTATAGTCTATAACAGTCCGTCTCCACATTACATATTATTTCCATTTCCGAAATAACCAGTGCAGACTAATAATAATATTCGTGTTGGCAAAAAAAAAAATCATTTAAATTGTTTTCCCCTTATAATATAAGTAATAACAATATTATATCAAACGGGTAATTGTAATTTTTTTTTTGTTCGTCTTTATATAAATTTGATTTGTATCACGGAAAAATTGAATAGTACAAATTAAAATTTTTTTTGCGGGGATAATTTTACATAAATCACTTTTTTTTTAATATATAAACAATTTTAACGTATATTTTTCTCGTTTTAAGTCGGATTTTTTTTTTTTTGTAATATTATTTCGTTAAAACTAAATATGCCGAAAAATTAACATACCCAATCGCGTGTTGTCCTTTAGCCAAATCGTTCGTTCGCTCGTATAAATCTGTATACGAGTTATTAAAGACACGGTTATATAAGAATATTAAAATGTCCTTTAAAATTTCAATACTTGCGATATTCTAAAAAGTATTTTGTATTTGTGTACAATATTATTCCACGTAGAGGCACCGGGTAATGTTCGTAAGTCACCTACGTAATAGTTTTAGTTAGCTAACACTAATAATGTTATTAAGTCGCAGAATGAGAATTCCCAACTACACCAGTTTTGCTATTATACGATGCGCGTAGATGGAGAAAACAAATTTGTGTTGACGCATCTTCTTAACGACGCGCAGAAACTTCGCGTATTTTAATATAATAATTAGAGCAGATATTTTCGGGAAAATAAACACTGCGAGAACTCGTTAAAAAAATTCGTTTATATATATATATATGAAAAATTAGAATTAATTTTTTAAATATCAAATTACCATAAAGAAAATTGGCTTTTAAAAATAAAGAAACGCGTATCATTTCATTTTGTCGAAACTCCATTTAATCATTGCGTAATAATTATTAAAAACGTACAATGATTGCACGAATACGTATAAATACTGCAGAGTTTTTCGGTTTCATCATGAGTCCGGGTAATATAAATAATTTTTGTTATATTACCTGTTTTAAGAAAATATATTCTATATTTTTCCCCCCTGTACTTGGCTGTTATAATTATAAAAAATACATTATACGTACGATTTTGCAGTATCCTTTTATTGATTATAATATATGGTAAAAAAAAAATGTACTAATTTATATAAAAAATAAATTATACTTCACGGCCTAATCGTCCGTATTTAACATTTTGTTTTGATAATTTTAAGGTTTTTAGATATTTTTTTAAAAATTACATACTAAAACGCTCTGATTTAACCGGATAAAAAATTACCGTTTTCGGGATGAACAAGGAATATACCCAAATATTTCTTTTTTAAATCTTTGACGAATATTTTGTGTTTGTAATTGTATCACTTATTAATATTAGACTTCGGCTTTAAAACTAAAATATTAAAAATATTTTTTTGTTTTTTAATCATTTTCACGGCATATCTCTTTGCAAATTTAATATAAATTTATAAGGGCGTATATGGCACAATAATCGTAATATTTTCACGTTTCCCCACCCCTCTTTCCAGACACTCGGCGGAACACAATACGATCGAAAAATATGAAAAAGACCCGTGGATCTATAACTTCGTGTCGTCACCCGAGAACCCGCTCACTTGGAGGTTCTTCTCGGAGACTCTAATGCACCACATCATACACCGGCCCACGGCCAAGGCAATGTGGTATCCGACGTTGATCATGAACGACTCCGTGTTTATGCACAAGCTCACCGTGCTGGTGTTACACTATCTGCCTGCGTTCTTGTTGGATCTGGCGTTCATCGTGTCCGGAAAGAAACTCAGGTCCGTTTAAACACGCAACAATTAGTAATACCGAAACGAACAACTAAAATGTCATAATATATGAAGTTTTGTTTTTTGCATAATTTCCGGAATAAGAAAAACTTCAAATTTTTTTCAATTATATATCGATAATAATATGTTTATCAATCCGAATTCAATCGAAATGGCTGTTCACACTTGAACCGCGGTGAAAGTTCTCTCCATCATTTTCCATTATTGTAATGTACATATAGCATTATACACTATTCAGTTTAAGATTATACCGAGCGGTGGACGAAAATTGGTTCGTGTTCGCGCAGGCGAGGTTTCATCGGTATTCTGATTGTAGAAAACCGTCGTGTGCCGACTACTTCCAACAACAACAGCCAATGATAGAGCAATTAATAGCTACCTGGGGGGGGTCTAACATCGCTCCGGTGTTCATTCAGCGTGCGCGTTCCGGTATAATCTTAAACTGAATAGAGTACAGTCGACTATACGTAATCGTTGCAGTGTCTCGTGTAGTACAGACGAGTTTTTAACTGCAGCAGAGAAAATTTACCGTTGAATTCGTCATGAAAATATCGTATACACCGTTGCACACACGAAATTCATTACCTACCTATAATATGTTCCCTGCAGGTTGGTCGATCAATATAAAAAAATCGGCACGTTCACCGACATACTGGAGTACTTCTCGACGAGAGAATGGATATTTTGCAACAAAAACGTACGGAGTCTGTGGGACAATTTAAACGAAGACGATCAGGCTTTGTTCCCGTTCGACATCAAGCAAATGCGTTGGGGAGAGTACTTGGACACGTATCACAAAGGTATAATGACGTTTTTACTCAAAGAAGGACCGGAAAAGTTACCGGCAGCCAAGAAACGTCTTAGGGGGTACGTATATATTTTACCTATAATAATTATTATTATTTTCGTAACAACGATAAACTCGAATCAGAGTATTTATTTCTTTAATAATTATACCGTTTTATTTCAGATTGTACGTTTGTCATATGATTTTCAAAGGGGCTGTTTACATAGGACTGCTGATGCTTTTCTGGATAATTATAAAGAAAATATTCTCGATATGATTTTATATAATACGCGCGTCATATATAATCGTAAGCTCAGTTACAATTTTAATCGCATTAAACTTTTGTAACTTTCCTGCATTATACCTACAAATTATATAATCCCTAAACGATATTACTTATACGCGTATTATCCTTTTCGACAAATCAAACACACCATTATTTTTATTGTATACCTATTTTAATATTTATTATTTAATATATTATATAGCTATCGTGTAAAATTATATACATATATATATATATAATAAATTATATTTGTATTGTAAATTGTATGTATCTAGTTTTAATGATATAATATTTAGGGAGTTCCTGCAGATTGATTGACTCAATTAATTTTATTAGTATACGATATTACGTATGTTTTATGTATTAAGCGGTATTTTTCAAATTGTATAAAAAATATTAAGTGTATTAAACATTTTAAAATATTTAATTTTATTCACTTTATATAATATTATATAAAGTATATATGTATACCGAATTATCATTACGAAAACGATTAAAAGCGATTTTAATAAAATATGTCGTACAACAAAATGATCTATATAGTTGAGTTTAACTATTTATAAATCCTATTCCTATATATAATATATTTATTTTTGTTTTACTAGTTACACATACGTTTTAAAGCAATAACCAAGCGTAAGGACCGGTCTCGAAGTATATATATATATATAGTGATAAATGATAATTTACAAGTTACTTAGTTAAAATAAGAAATTGAAAATTTAATAGCAAATTATTTTATATTTTACGATCAATATAAATTACTATATATACTAATCAGAAATGTTTATATATTACAATGTATTATTATGTAATAAATTTTAAAATCGAATAAGCAATTTGTTTTCCTCAATATTTATATTTTAAATGTTTTGAAAATTTAAAGAATATCGTTAATTTTTTTTTTTTAAGGTGGTAAATTCGTAAAAATACGTCGATTTTCGAAATAAAATAATATGACAAAAATTTACACGAATCTTTTGTTTGATAAATAATAGCGAATATCATATAACCACATATTATATGTGGATATACTTAACTAAATATTAACATAATCTGTTCAACAAATATAATCAGTTCAATAAACGCATCGTTCAGTGGTGCGTAAATACGAGGAAAGGATATGGAAATAGATCCTCAGAGCAATTTTTTTTTAATCAAATAAAAATACGCTATAATATACCTAAATTCGTATAAATAGTTAAAACGAAATAAAAATCAAATTAATGCGTGTTTTAAGGTCCGTATAAAATAATAAAATGCGAAAACATATAAAATATACAAGACAAAGTTTTTCTCCGAGTAAACGTAATTTTGTTTAATCTATTTAACAAAAAAATAAATAAATAAATAAAACTTGTAATCTCCATAATTTAAAGGTACAATTTCCTCAATTTTCCCGAATATTTCTGATGTTGTATAATTAAGTATAATTACGGAAATCCGTTTATTATTTAATCGTACTTTAAAAAGAGAAATGCAATTTATGTACGGATAACCGTCAATCATCAATTCATAATAATATACAAGCTGTTTGACAAAAAAAAATTTTAATTTTTTTTTAGTAACCACCTATATATCAGTTACCGAACACCATTTTTTTTCTCTCAAATTTACATTAAAATATGTAATTTATTAATTTTTTTACGTCTATATAATATTATTGTACTAATCGTTACCGCACATATGCGTATTAATCAAATGCGCCATCTAACGCAGTGATGGCGTATGCGTACGAATTAATTTTTACTTCTCATAATAATGTTTGAAAATAATATGTGAAAAACTAAAAAAAAAATGTTTTTAATTATATGTGTCAACTAGAAAAATGTTCTTTTCACCTTATACCAATACAGAACACGCGTATCTACCTATAAAACCAAATCGGCACGCGCAGTGTTTATTCAGATGTGTCGCTCATTAAACTCGGCTAAATAATATTTTAGGTTATAACTTATAGTAGCTGGTACACACTATATGTATAAAAGGCGACCATTATAATATACAAACGTGTGATTTAAAAATTCGTGACAAAATTATTATAATGTCAGTATATATTGATGTGAGATTGCTTATTTGTATACCGTTTCGAGTAAAATTATTATTCTATCTGCAAAAAGATCAATTTTTAATGCACTAAAAAAGGTAATGATTTGTTTAAAATTATAGAGAGAAACGGCCGGCCAGTTGACGTTATTAAATTGTATTGAAACAGATTTAACGAGAACATTAAATTATGATGTTACCATCGAAAATTTTACATTACAATAATACGGAGGAAAAAATGCGTAAAATCTTAATAATATATAGTTGAAATAAAAATAAATAATTACAACGATTAATGAATTGTTTTAAAGCCGTCGGAGCCGATGCATTTTTAATACAAAAAATGTTGCTCGCGCCGGAGAAATACCTTTATATAGGAGATACCGATAACTTTTTTATTAAAACAAGAAGAATTTTCATCGCGATGGTATTGGACTCAGCGGTTTTCAAAGCTCAAATTTCAAAAGCCTATATCTAATAATGAAGTGTGATCGATATTTTTAATTGTGGTATTTTTTTTAAATGCGTATCTTTCTTGCATTATTTTAAAATTTAATTAAAAACCGGATTCCAATGCGACCCGTAAAACATTCTCTTCTATAAAATACCAAAAAAGAAAAAGGAAAAAAAATTGACCGAAATCTAACTATATGGCACGAGTTTTTCCTATAAAACCGTTTTTACTCATTATTGAAACGGTACGATTTACTGCAATATAATTGCGTATATTTTATTCGTCGTCGTCATCATCATCATATGGCTTCATGACTCTGTAAGAGTTTTCGCCACCTCTGTCAATGCTCTCCAACTTCCAGGATCCTGCAGGACCAACTCTTCCCAGTTTGTAAATTCCAGTCTCTAGGTCTTGTTTTACTTCATCTATCCAGCGTTTTTTGGCCTCCACCTTGGTCTCTTCCTTCCTTTCTGGTTTCCAATTCGTCGTCGTCGGACATCAAAAATCATGAGACACTGAGACACTTTTTTCGAAGAATTTTCCTACCAAAATAGGTGTGTTATCAGGGCTTACGCTAAATTTTTTTTTTTAAACTACACAAGTATAGGTACTTGAACTGAGTTCATACGCGTTATATAATTTATATTTTTTTTATGAAAATATTAAGCTCCCCATCCCCTCCCCCAAAAAAAACTAACCCTAACCGATATAATATAGGTCTAATATTAATTGCTTTGGTGTATATAGTCGTATATATATATATTAGTAATTTTTTTTCCCCAACGATAAAATAACAGTAGGTAGATAATGCACAATTATAGCGTTTTAGAACTTTACAATTTGTCTAGCGCGAGGCCTGGGGATGTATAAACCGCGACAAGATCGAAATAAAACAAATGTTTTCGCTTTTGCCTTTTATGTAAGAGAAACGAAAAGGCGAGATACACCGCCGAAATATATTGCAGACAGTCTAAATTCTAAATCTACCCCTATATACGATACGTAGGTTTATATATATATAAGGATTGTCTATATCGTTTTGCAGTACTCAGCTGTAAACGCGATCAAATTCAAAAATGCAGTAGGTATACATACCTACGCGAAACACGAACTCCTCCGCGAGTGTAATAGTTCACGTAACACGTCGTGACTTTTAAAACGCCAAAAATACCAGCTATTTATACGAAACCCGCGCGGATGCATTCATATAATTTATGTTTCCATTTTGACTTTTCAGAAACACTTCAGAAACTCCTTTTCGCTTATACTCTACATTACGAGCGGCCAACAAGCGAGCCGTTTATGTTCTCGCTGCAGAAAGACGCAAAACACTTTTACTAATATCATTGATTATAGAATATATATATTCTATAATCAATGCTAATATCTATAAAAAAGAAAAATTGTCTCGAATACGTATTATAGTTATATTTTTGCTGCATATTATATTCCGTTACCTACTCGTTTACCTACGATAATAATAATAAACATAAGACTCTGTGAATTTAGTACACTAAAAATTTAGCGGAGTATAAAATAAGATGACAAATTAACGGTATGGCGGGAAATGGACTGCATGTATATACAAACCGGGCTCCTATCCGTATAAACGCCCCCTGGCAGGGGCGAACGTAGAAAAAAATTTCGGGAGGGGTTTTTGAAAAACGTAAAATTTTTAGGTACTATACTAAACTTTATAATTTTAGGTATTATACTAAAATTTAAAATTTTCTCAGACATTTTGAAGGGTGTTCGAACCCCCAAAACCCCTTCCTGCGTTCGCCTCTGCGGCCCCTGGGCCCAGTGCTCTGGCGATAAAATGTTTTATTAAATTGTGTACAGGACGGAAAATTGAGTCACGTGTACCTAGTGTAGAATATCGTATTACTAAAAGCCTATAATGAAGTTATAAAATAAAAATGTGTTTAAAAAATTCTTCTTCTTCGGGCCCGTACACTGCATCCGTCTCTAACTGATGCCGAGACCGTCAACAATTCGCCGTGACATTTTAAATAATTTTTTCATAAAAACTATCGAAGAAAATAATTTTTTTTTTGACGTAAAATATTATAATGGTTGTGAAAAATCTACAAAAACTCGAGAAACGATAAAACGATATGGTGGCTCCACCTGTCCGAGTCGGCAGGCCGACGACGGACGAACGTAACGCGATAAAACGTTATCGGTCTTATCACCACACGCGGTATCACTGAAAATATTGGTGCGATAAGAAATTTGAAAATTAATTCGTGTCTGTTATTTTCGTAAAATCTAAACGAATTTCTAACCGGAAAATTGCGTTTGTTTATTTTCCCTCGTGTATTACTCGAAATTTTCGTTCAACAATGGTCAATATATGTTCTATTAAAATATGTCGGAACGTCACCGGGAAAAATACGTTTCGAGCACACAAGTGAGTGACTTTTAATGTTAGGTCTGCATGAGCCAAGTGCTAACGTAACTGATATTCAATAGACACGACGATTAAAAGTTGTTATTGATTTTTATAGATTTCCATCAGACCGAAATGTAGCCAATCAATGGTTGTGTAGTATTAAGGAAATGCAACCGTCTTACGAGCGTACAAAATCTGCTGTCGTGTGTAGTGCTCATTTTGTGGACTCGAATTATGTGCTTTTTGGCAAGGTGAAATCGCTAAAAAAAAATGCTGTTCCTTCCGTCTTTCGAATGAGTAATTAATTACAATTCAT
The DNA here is from genome assembly GCA_032441835.1 of Slavum lentiscoides. Classification (NCBI taxonomy): domain Eukaryota; kingdom Metazoa; phylum Arthropoda; class Insecta; order Hemiptera; family Aphididae; genus Slavum; species Slavum lentiscoides. The sequence continues at coordinate 15,010,796 of CM063714.1, read as the reverse complement.
TATTGCAGCACTACGAATAGCTGAATGACTTTTTACACCAATATTTCATAAATGTCTCCTACTCGCAGTATTGATATTAATAAAAATGATTTATTTTTTATAATTATATGCATACAGTGGTATACAGTCTTTTTCCCTTTATTTCAGCTGCCCGTAGATCATTGTTAAAAATTTTACACGATCTACCAGTAGACAAACCTCTGACTTCAACAATTATGGCTACCAATGACATTACGCCTAATGAAACAGGTTTATAATCATGATCTAAATATATATATATATATATATAATATAATATTATTTTCATTGTAATGTTGTCATTATTTCAGAAATAGATTTAATAACCAAACAGTCATCTATAAACGACGAGCCTATGGACACACCGCTTGTAACACTTGTCAAAAATAAAAGGTACAAACTTATACGAAAACTAAAACTATTTATTGTAACGCAAAAATGTTTATGTAGAAAACGTAAAAGTTTTATGTGCGATTTCAAGAAAACCGGTTTAAAATGTCCTAGAGAAAGAATAAAATATTGTCACGTTTCTCAGAAAACATACAAAACCTTGAAAAAGCAAAATAGGATTTTGCGTTCTCAGAACATGGCCATGAAAAGAGAAATAAAAAGCTTTCGTCAACTGACAAATTACCTAAAAAATGAAAACACAATAGCGGATCATTGTTATTCGGTTCTGCACAGAGCAATATGTTAAATGTTTTATGTATATGATGGGTAAAACGAGTGATTATTTCATTTTTATTTACTTTTTTTTTTTTGTCTTAGTTGTTTTAAACATAATTGGGAAAAGCATTTTATTCTTTGTCTCCTCGAAAAAAAAATTTCCTTTTTATGTATTATATGTATATAGTTCTACAGCAAAATACGTTCTTGCTAATTTGTTGAAAATATGTAATACAATTACTAATGTACCTCGCCTCTGTTATAAAGTACATTTGAATAAATACTATTCAAGTACAAATATGTAAATATTTTTATTCTCAAGTATTCAAAATAAAATATTTACAATACAATTTTAGTCACAAATATTAAATAATTAATTTTAGAATTCTATCATCGTATTATAATAAAATTTACAAAATAACACCGCGAATAATTTTAAAAGTAAGTTATGTTAAATTTTCTCTTCTCTTCAAACACGATTGTCGATAAGTGATAAACTCGATAATTATAAAAAATACATTAAGAATGATGAAAAAACTTGATCGTTTCGTTTTTTTTTCTCGATATCTTTACAGACTCGTTTGTGTGATGCCAGTAATACTTAAAACTACTTCAATGATCTTTTCTTGAGACGGCCTGTCTCAAGAACTCACTTAGCCAGATGGTCTCATTTGAGACAGCGGTCATTTCTTTCAACGTAACTTCCTGACGATCGTGAATCGAATATCACATCTTCTGTGTCGGTTTTATATTTTATCTGATCAAAAACGATCCGAGCAAGTGTAACGCGATTTCGTTCAATGTTTTATTGGAATCATCAGTTTTATGAGAGACTACAGTTTCTCGCCAACAAGCGTTTACAGTTCAAAAATTGAACTTCACCTAACGTTCTCGTTTTTCCACGCCTACGTTAAGTTGAATTCTCCGGATGTTCTTCGAGAGACGTCAAAAAGCTCTTCCGTAAAGAGCTTCTGTATATCGTTCCTCGATTTCAACTGTCGTAGAAATAAAGCGGTATTTTGGGGAGCGAATTCCGTGTCCTGCACGTTAAACCTCGTCCACCGGTTAACGAAGAAACAATTGAATCGGTCATTTCAAGAACAACATAAGTCAAATAAGTTTTATATTATTTTAGTGAAATATAGTCAAAGATAGACAATTTAAAACCGCAAATTATGAATGTCATAAACCTTAAAAACAAATGTGTAAAGAGATAAAAGTACAAAAAAAGTTAAATTTCTGGAGTTATGAAGTCATTTGTGGTTTGTATAAAATTTCAATTCGATGACTTACGTTGTTTTTGAAATGACCGATTCGATTATTATACCGATAATGTTTTAAATATTCATTCGAGAGAGAGAGAAACGTTATCAGGTGTACGAAACGGCGACCGCGGTAACCGTTCGTTATCACGCGGTTCCGTCGTCGTCCGGCGCACGCACGCATTCGCGAATCACTTTCCCTCACCGCCTGGCCGTACGTCGTCTTTCCACCGCGGTGCCCCGCCACGCCCACCGACAGTCACACCTTTCCTCCGGCCCCGGGAAGTCTGTTTTACGTTCCTCGCAGTACTCGCAATTGCACATCAGTGTGAGTCATTATATTCGTTTCGCGACGTACGGGAAAACGCTTTGCATTTCCGGTAGCCGTAAAAATCTTATCGAATTTTTACTACCGTCCGCGTCGTCGTAGTTCACTATTATTATTTCAAATGTCGTCCATATTCCGGAATTCGTAACGTTCACCGTAAGTGTTACTTCGGTACGTGCCAGCGGTCCGTTATCGAGGGCGCGCGCTCTCGAGTCTATTATACCTATATATATATATATATATATATATATATATATATATATATATACGTTTGTGGCGCGTACGTTTTTGCTAGCCGAAAACGGGGGGGAAAAAAAAAAAAAAAAAATTTAATAATATGTAAACAGATTTCATTCGGTCGGCGAACGACGTCAAACGAACGAGACTTGTGTTTGTGCGCGCGCGCGCTCGCGCGTATCTGTCCACAAGAAACGATTTCGCGGTCCGCCTTCGTTCCCCGTGCGTCCGACGGGTCAGATGACTTTTACGCGACCGTTGGACGTGTTGCTACCGCCACCGCACACGACAACGACAGAAATGGCCGAGGCCCGGAACGCCGCGTATCAGTGCTGAAAAATGGAACGTACAGTTATCGCCGTCCCATCGCTGTTGTGGTGGTTCGGTTTGATTTCCACCTGGATCGACTCGTCCTCGTCGTTTCCAATCGGAGGTCAGTAAATACACCTTTTCATTTGTTACTCGGGTACGTCGCACTTGTGTGCAGACGTTTAGAGTAATAGGACGCCTGTATAGTCGTCGCACAACTCGACGCCTTAAACGCACCGCCTTTGTATCGGCTAATAGATACCGTTCCGTTCTTAGGTACGTGCAGAGTACGTTTCCAAAATCTCCCTCGTCTAAAACACTGTTTACGGTAGGATACTTCTCGTTTTAATTCTATAGTACATAATGTATCGTTCACCACAGCGATTACGATATACAGTGTCATTTATTTGCTTAAAAAAAAAGCAATTTTAATTGAATAAATATTGAACTCGATGTAGGTGTAAAACATGTTTAGTGACACACAAGTATTTTGAAAGTGAGAAAATGTACCTAAGTAGGCATGTCATGTTTCCCCACTCGATAGCTAATGAAAGCCTTGGTTTGTTACTTGTGCAGAAGACTCGTAATATTTGGTACTTAAATAATGACTAAAATACGTACTTGTATTCGAGAGTACTGATTTTCAATTGTTTGTCTTCGTGGCAGTGTCGTTGAAATTATTTGTTATTGTAAATAGTTTGTTATCGTCGAGATAATTAATCGGAAATTGTTATTAGGTAATTAACAACGGATTTCTGAAATTGAAAAGTGGTCACTGACCAGTACCACTGGTTATATAAACTACCTATTTCTTATCTGTATTTTAATATTCGTCAATTTACGAGCAAAAAAAAAAAAAATGTAATTATAAATTGGTTCAAATTTAAATTACAAAATGACACATTATTCAATTCAATGTACTTCATTTTCATAATCGACATGATGTCATCACCAAGTACTCTTTAAATATTTATTTATCTTTGCAAATCTTTAGAACTACATTGTTGCCTAATTATTATACAAAAACACTTTACTATGAAATTGTGTTTCTGTGAATAGTACATTGCCTGTGGTTAATCTGGAGGTTAATGTTTATCTGGCTTGAACATAAATAACTGAATTAAAAACACTTCCAATTAATAGGTACTGATCTAAAAATAATTATATTTATGTATAGGTATATACACATAGTGATAGCTTGAAATACTATTTACAATTACCCAAAACTAAAGTAGTTAAGTAGTTATGTTTCTCTGCTTCACACTGATACTAATGTCAAAGTGACCTGTGGAAGACCATACTCACTATACAAACACACACACACACATTCAGCCTCTATTTTGTATTACTGTACATGAGTAAAATTTACTATATGGCACTTTTATTGTACCTATACATATTATAAACAGTACATATTTATTTTTAAATAAAAATATGCTTATATAGGTAGAGACTATAAAAATCTGTGGTACTTGGAAATTGTACTCAAATATATCGGTTGATGCATCTCTATTGTGTTGGTGTAAAAGAAAATACAAATAATCTGACATTGAAATTTATTTAATTTTTGTTTTTACTCTTAAAACAAAAATTTTTAATAAAAAAAAAACTAGGTTAACTAAAAAAAAAAAGTTAAAGTATATTGCCAAATTTATGATAATTTCGATTAATAGGTAGGTTATTGCTGTGTAATATATAAATAATAATAATTAATAGGTAATTGTAATTTCCTTGGTAGGTAGTTTTCTAGTAGTTTCATTTCATGTAATATTAGTAGTAGGTATTGTTGTGTTCAAGGATTTTTTTTAAGTTTTACCTACCAATAAGTACCTTAACTATTAAATTTAATGCCAAATTGAGGAGATAAAATATCTCATACATAGGTATACCTATTATTTTGTTTATATAAATAGCAACACCTATGTTTTGTTGAAAACAAGTTTGAAAAAAAAAACAATTTTACTCTAATATTTCTAAAATGCTAATAACATATTATTTACGGTCTTTGTCTTTTTAAGAACTTTTTTTTTCTATCTACAGTTGTTTGTCAACTAACTGACAACTAGAATTGGCTTTATGCCATGCAGTATAGTTATAGTAGGTACTTAGTTATTATTATAAATTGTCTAGGCATCTGGTATATATTTACGTGATTTTTTTTTTAAAAAAGTCAAAATTGCAGATAATATTTAAAAATTTGGCTTATAATTTTTTTTTTTTAACTTATATTTATGTATAATATGTATCTTGGTATTTACTTATATAATTTACCAGAGGTACTTTTAAAGCTAAATAAGTGTCACAAATTATGTGATCACCGTACTCTAAATTTTCCTCTCTTTTCCCTTCTATACATTTGAATAGATAGATTGAAGTAAGCATTGATTTACTAATGGAATAAAATAATAACATCAAACTTGTTTCGATGATACATTAAATTCACGTAATATTAAACATGGACTCCAAAATGAAAAAAAAAATTAACACCTATACCTACTTCCTATGTTCATATGACTAATGACCGATTTACAAAATAATAAATTATTATTTATTTTGGTTGGCCTTTTTTTCTTATATTATTTGTAAATCCTCACCTGAATAAACAACCAGCTCTACACCTCTACATAATTCCCATGCATTTGAGCTACTGAATAGTAAATACCCCAAAACATTTTTTTGTCATTTAATAATTGTATAATATAGTTCATTACTCTATACAAAATAATATAAATTAATTGATTAGACACCTACTTGGTACTTTTATTATTTTATTTTAAATACTTATTCTAGGTACCTACCTACCACATTTTATTCCTTCGTGACTTAAAATTATTTTTTAATTGAAACTACACATATCTTTGTTAATTTTTGTGTTTATTATTGCTGTTCATTTTTATCATTTAAATGACCATACATTTAATATATAATGTATTACTATATTTAAAAATACTGAATTGTAAGTTGTGTATTTATAGAAACCTTTCGTTCAAAATATGTTTTTAAAACATGATATACCATTAAATTGTTCTATCATAATAATTACCTATCTATAATGTGTAAATATGAGATATTACAATATTATACATTACGTATATAAAAATTATAAGTTCAAGGTTAATATTAGAATAAAGTGACCTATTATTAAATTTAATGATAAAAGCATTTGCTTTGATAATTATTATGTTTATTTTCTTTACTATCTTAAGATTTAAGAAAGATATACATGATGATTTATTTAAATTACTTATCTAACAATTAAGATAAAAAAATGATTGTCATAATTTCTGTTTATCGCATATTTTTTGTCAACTAACTATCTTTTACTCTTAACCAGGTTATCTTAAGTACATATTCAATTCAGTACTTTAAAAATTTAAACCGATTAAAAATATTAGACGCCCATTTCTTAAATAAATAAACAACTATATTTGTTTGAATATAGATAAAAAAAAATTATATTTTTATATTTTGTTTTCACAGATTTAAGTTCCAGCGGAGTGTTTTGGAACAGCTCTAATGTATGGCTAGAAGCATCAATAGTTGCTGTTGTTTTTACTATATGTATGGTTGTCTTCCTTGTTGGCTGCTTGGACTGTTGTCGAAATAGTAGATTCAATTTCAAGGTAAATTATTAATTCATTTTATATTAATTTAAATAATTATTTCTCCATTAAAATATGAGCACTAGTTTTTATAAAAATAAAATATAGGTAAGACACAAATTCTTTATAATTACTTATCAGGTATTTAGCAACATTTAATTAATTTGATTTAACTTCAAAAAAAGATTTCTATTTTCTAATAAAAAGTAACTTTATACTAAGTTATTTCAGAAATTTAAATTGTTTAACACTTGATCAAAGTTAGCAGTTAGCACCTACTCCAAAAGTATAGGTTTGCCAAAAATAATTTATTGTAGATGCAAAATTTAATTATGAGATTATGTAAATGAATTTTTTATAGTATCCGAAATAATTTAAAAAATATAATAGCAAACACTTAAACATGTTAAATACTTTTATACCATTATTTGCTTAATGGCTACAGTAATTTATATAATTAATCACAGTTAATATTTTATATGTATGATAATATGTAATCAAATAGTGTAAAATGTTCATTTTGTTTCTTTTCTTTTAATGTTTAATATGTAATTGCTTTTATCATGTTATAAAAATAAATCTAAATATACTTAGATGCCTTTGGTTATAATTTAAACTGTAATAATTTTACAATACTTAGGGTATAATTTCAATTAATAAATAAAATATCAATCCTATAAACTGTATTATCACCTCAACACAAAATTTCTCCAAAATATATAGGTAGGTTGCTTTATAAACTATTGTGCCAAAAGTATTTTAAAATATACACTAATAATTCATAATATTATTTATTATTAGTTATTTCCTATATGCTAAGTAGACATTAGAGGTATTGAACAGTTAATTATTGTTATTATTGTACACATTTTTAAGCAAGAATAACTGACTATTCTATACATAATTATGTTAAAACGTATAGGTACTTTGTAGATAATTTAATATTTCTCCAATTCATACTAATCCCGTAAAATGATCTATTGTTTATTATTTTATCTTGCCCCATAAGTCTAGTTAAATACAACTAGAAACGAATTAGTTATTGTGGTTTAGTGGGCGATTTTGTGGTTGAATTATTTTCTATCGAATACGAATATAAAAAACTAATGTTGCTTGTTATTGAATATCTTTGGTAATAGTTATATATACTTATATATATATACACACACACACACATATATATATATATATAATATATAAACTAATATTGTGTGATGGCTATTACAGTTATGTTCACCTCATTCATACTGAATCAAATGTGCACATTTGTCATGTAGAGTATCTACCTTCCTATGTTAGTCATATATATATATTTTTTAACATACTTACGTTTTATTGTTTATTTAATTCAACAATAATTTTTTCCAATATGTTTTCAGCAAATTAAAAAAAGTTAGATTAAACAAATAAGTTTACCTATAAAGGTATACATATATACATTTTTTTAAATTTTATAAAAAAACACTTATTACATTTTGACAAAAAAACTTGGAAAATTCAACTAAAAGCAATTTTAAATACAAAACTATTTTTCTAGAACATTTTGTATTAAATTTCTATGTTTTCTGTACCTATTACTTATCAGTTTATAAATAACAAAGAATGAACTAAATATAAGCCTCAGTACTTATATGACTATAAAACATTTTTTTTTTTACCTACTACCTATTACTGTATTGTATGTACATTGTACTGTATAACATAATATATATACATAATCCATTGTATTTATTATAATATGTTTGATAGTATAATGTATAAATAAACGTATAAATTGTTGATATTTCAAATCCTTTTGATCAAAATAAAATGTAGGTTTATGGGCGATTCACTAAATTATTTGTTTTGTACTTTCTATATAAACGTAATAATTCAAATCAAAGATCTAAATAATAAGAATAAATTGCTATAGGAATTAGTTCAATGCAAGAGACGTGTTTGCATTTAACCTAAATGATGTACAGTGTGTATTTGCTCATATTGTTTGTGGTTAATGTATATAGCATAAAAAAAAATGTGTGCCTATCGAAATTTACCATTTTTTTCTTTTCATAATAACATGATTAATTTGTCCTCGTTAAAACTACAAAACGTTTTTAAAATTTTTCAAAAATATTTGAAATTAAATAATTTCAATTATAATTGTTTCTAAGCCTTTTGATTAGTATGATTCAATTTTTTTTATGTTTTACTCTCGCAATAATTGATAGTGGTTTTTTGATCATTTTTCTAACTAGGTACTTTAACCTTAATTTACATATATATATATATATATATATATATATATATATATATATATATATGTATAAGTCTATATACGAGTATTACCACCTATTACACCTGAAATTATGTTTTTAAAAATATTTCAGTTTCATTTTGTTGTGGAATCTTGTTTCTCTTTAAAAATTTGATTATTTTTGTAATAGATATTGGTGTTGTGTGTATAGTATTATAGTATCACTTTGGTGGTAATCTAGTTTGTATTAGTTACAAGTTATCACATCTAAATGCCGCAAAATAAAAGTTCTTCTTACGTATATGGTATATGTACCTTCCATATACGTGCATTTTTCAAATACGTGTTTTATACATTTACTTATAGGTATACTCGTGAATGTAAAGAAAACACCGTAAATTGAACTATTGGTCGTCAACCACTTCTTCTCCTCTTCTCATCAGTTGTTTGCTCTAAATTGTAATCCATCGTTTAAATCCTTCATATTTATTTATTTATTTTAAAAGCAATACATTTACTTGCAGATTGAGTCCCGTTGTCTTTCTGTACAATTTATTTTTAATTTTCCTGATTACTTTCCTACTGTTATTTGTGTCTTGACGTCACATATCTCGTTATGTTAAAAAATATAAATAATTTTTATTTTTATAGAAATAAAATTAATATTGCGACTATATTATCGGTATATTTGAAGAATGACTCAATTCTGTACACCGTATTAACATAAATATTACATATGACGCGTCTGTTAAACTACGTGCATTAATATGCGTATATACATTTTTTTTTTTTATCGTACTCCAATTAAAAAAATATTTTTATTAAATGTCGTTCAAAACTATAATTAAAAAATTACTTGTTTTTCCCCTAGTTAGTAAAATGACGACGTTGCATCCATCTGTCATCTGAAACTATATATATTACTAAATTGTAAATATAGGTGACAATGACATGTTTTTAAGGATTTATTTGTTTATATTCCAGAATTTGTTAGGCATGGTGGTAAATAAGTGTTACTACTCGTATTGTTCAATTAGAATTTTGTCCATAACATATTACAATAAATTATTTATTTAATTTTGAAAATATTTAATGTATAATGTAAAAACTAAACTATAATGTTGTTTATTATATATATATATATAGTATATATATTATGTGCTGAGCGAATAAGCTTTATGGGTTTAGAATAACGTGTCGGTTTTCTATTTGGACAGTTGACATATTTTTTTCAGTCATATAAAATCTTATTTATCTATTGAAAAGTGAACAAAGGAAAAAGGAATATCAAAATGTGTGGTAAAAACAAAAGTATACATTAAAATGTTAACGTGGATTATCATTTTATCGGAAATCATCTGTAAAATACATCTATGTAGGAGGAGGTGTATTACACTGTAATTTACAAGATTAGCAATTATTTTAATAATTCATTAAAATTATAAAAAGAAGACAAAGTCTTGGCGTTTGAATTTAGGCTAAATGCAGTTTGTTTTAGAACGATATTATATTTTTAGATTTCTTTTAATAGAATTTGTAGTTTTGCGTTAAAATTTTAATCAGTACAACTAGTACAAGGTTGTGCGAACTGCCGCCTTGTTCTTAACTAACTATACCTATTCTAAAATATCTTGAAAACCTCAAATGACATTATTATTTTTTTCGAAATTGTATAACTATTGTTTGTACTACTCTACACATTATTACTATTACATGTTCATAGACGAGTAAGCGTACTTGCTCGATATTTAATGAACTTCAAAAACTCTTTACCCGCGAATTATTTTACAAACACTTAACATTTTTAAAACATCCCGTAACACTTTATTATATAGTGTTCATACGTTTTTTATAATAGCCTTGTAGGGTTTTGTCCATATTTATTTTTATTTTTAACAGGATAGCACGATAAGGATTAATATTTACAGACCATTAAATATTCTAAATATAAGCAAAACATATCCCCAGCGGGGCTTTTAACGGTGTAAAATCAGTGGACTTTTATAATTAATAAACAAATGTGACAGCATTTCAATACACTTTTATCTGTCGTCTTAATACTTTGGCGTGGTAAAATTTGAATTTGTCATCTATTCAACGGATATAACTTTGTTGTTGGACAAAACGGATGCGTGTCGTCAATCGCTCAAAAATATTTTCGCCTTCAAATTTACAAATAATATACCTACCTAGGCGTGATGATTAAATTCTGAATTCAACTCCAAAACGCTAACCTAACCTAACCGATGTGCAGCGTAACGTGATTTTATTATATGTCATCATATAGATTAGGCAGACGGAGACAACGAATGTAGATGTGAGAAAACGACTCCTTCTTAAGCCGTAGAAAATATTACTACCGTTTATTTCTTATTTCTTTGTGAAATTCGTACTTAATATAATATCGTAGAATGTTATACTATAATTACTCGAGTGTGTCGGTAACAGCAACTCATTCGGACAACGAATGTCGTGTTCGTGACGCTATAAGCACTGCAGTCGTTTTATTTATTTATTTCAAGCTATATAAGTAGCTTATAATAAGCTATATAGGTGATGTATTTTTTATCACGAGCCAACGAGATTATCTGCCAAGATCTTAAACAAATTTCCTTATTGCGGTGTATTTTATTTATTATTGAATTATTTATAGACTATTTTCAAAATTACATCAGCACTCCTCTTCTTTATCATACCTTTGACAAACGTTAACTTTTGATTTTCAAATAACAATCTGTATTTTTTTCTCCTGCGTTATACGTTATATATAAAACTAATGAATAAATAAATAAAAATGCTTTTTCTATTTTCGATATTTCTTTCGTTTATGAATAATATTATTAGGTACGTAAAAATTTAATCACATATTGAAGTTTTCGGACTTTTTTTATACGTTACCTGCATATATTGTGTACATACGTATATTTAGAAGAAAATGCTTTTTTTTTCATCTATCATCTATAGTCTATACTCGTATAATATGCTCATATTATTATTATCGTAATAATAACGCCTCGACGTTCAAACTATATAAATACGCGCGTTTTCGATTACAATATTATTAATTTTCGTCCGCGCTCGTCCACTGCAACGCATTGTAATTAAATAAGATTTGGCCCAAACGGATTTTTTTTATTTTTTCCTGGCATCGGGTTCGAACGAGGTTTTCATCATTGTTCCCGCTATGTGTGTGTATGTCTTTTCTATATAGTCTGAACCATGACCAATGATACGGAGTCGCCATTGTCAGAACGACGAGAGAACGTCGACCTCCTCTCTCTATACATCGCGCACAGAGTTTTTGCAATGCGCGTATACGCCAGAGCAATAGGATATTTTTATGCTGTGTAAAAATCATCTCTGTTGTATATTTAGCTTGTGGCGCTATAACATAATATATACTCTCGTACGTGATTACGTTAAAAAAAAAACATACGATCTACAACAGGTATATAATATTATATAAAATAACCGACGAAGGAGCCTGAATTAAAATCTCGTTGCGCTGCGTTCTCAGAGTTTTTTTTAAGTTTTTTTTTTTGTACCATTATCAGTGTTTCGAGATGTATAAAAATAATAACAATTTTTCGTTTTATTAACTGAATAATTTTGATGGAAATAAAAGTTTTTCTTTTTGACGAAAATCTGATCTAAATAAATCGCGTTGTACGAAACACAATTCAGAGCTGGAAATGCTAACCCACAAAAACCTTTGAGTAATACGACGCAGCAACATTATGTACTGTATAATTACTGTTATTATACGCATTTAAAATGTATTGTACAAACGCTATTTGCATTTTCGTAGTGCGCTCGATTTTTTTTAGGCCTTGCTCCTGCGTGTCCGATAGAAAAAAAAACTGGACACTCATAATTATAATAAACATTATCGTCGCGTATAACAAGGTGATTTATTTTATCACGAACCAGACTGTATACATCTCGGGAAATATCAATAATTTTTGTTCTGTTTTTACCCGGTATTTTTTTACTCGGCACGTTCCTTTTTAAGTTTTTTTTTTTCAATATTTTTATCCTCGTCCCTTATTTGTTATAACTAGGTCAGACGCGGTTACAAGAAAGGGAGCTATAAAAGCAATTGCTCTCTTCCCTCCTTAAAAAAAAAGAAAGTCATTATTTGATAATATTTATTTGCGTAACCCACTATTATAATTCAATTACTATTGAACAGATCACGATATAAACGATGGCGGATTTAATAGTAGGGAAATGGACATGTGTGCTGCCTCGTGTCCATAAGAACTCTGTGGGTCCTTTCAATAAAGTGTTATCATTACTAGGACTCGAGTGTTGTTGCGTTTGCTGCAACTTTTTTTCTACTCTTTAAATTTATCGCGAAACGAGTTTTAAATTCGTTTCGTGCTAGTACGAGTTGAAATCTAAAAATTTTGGTTTTTTTTTTTCAATTGTAATTTTGTTGGTGATATTCCATATATATACGTTTTATTTGAATACTGTAAAAAGACTAGTTATTGCGAGTTCGTTGAAACAATTAAGAAAATGATTGTTGTTTTTTTAAATATAATATTATGCTAATAATAAAAAAAAAAATCATTTAAAAATGTTTATTTTTCCCCTAGAAATATACATAATATGCTTGCGTGATGTACAGTTTATTGTAACTATTTATAAACAAGACATAAATTATGACACCGTGCTGACAATACAATAATCAAACTGTTATAATTGCAAATGTTGCACAATTAATCAATAATATAACCTAAAAATATGTAAAATACAGTGTACTAATCCTAATAATTAGTAATGGTTTTTAAAATTTTTAAAAAAAACTAAAACCATAAAAGCATTTAAAACTTTTTTATACAAGCGATGGATTTATTTAAGTATTAACAATCTTTTAAGAATTACTATTTTTGGTATCTAAAGGTCTGATATATATTTTTGCACCTATACAAAATTAAAAAGTCAGTTATGCTAGTTTTCCAGGCATAAGTATGGTATTTTCATTGAAATAAATTATAATATTAATTGATAATAAATATTATATACTATACTATATTTATTATAGTTTTAGGATAGATATTTGTCTAAAATAAAATTTGTTGATTTTGTTTGTTTTTGCAATCTGTTTAAAGGATTCTTCAATAACACAGGTTTGAATAGAGACTATAATGATTTAACAACAATACGTGGTGGCTTACTCTTTACATTGCTAATAAAAAAATTAATTTTTCTTTTCTAGGAATTTCAAAATGAAGTGCTATCAACAAGGGATTACAGTTCTCCTGGATTGGCATTTGTTAACCCTATTAGCAATCTCCACAGTAATGAATTATCGACATCGGATTCTACTGCCATTAATATTGAACAGCTATCGCCTTCATTTAAATACCAGTCATTGTTTAAAGAGTGGTTGAGTAAGTACAAATGCAAATATTGATGCGTGTAGTGCTCTTATTTCCATTCATAATTTTTTTATGATCTGTTTTAGATGATCCGGTTTCGAATTTTCCAAGGTCTCGGTTACAATTTCATCATGAACTTGGTTCTGGATGGTTTGGAAGGGTAAATAACAACAGTATTTTATTTTATTAATTGGCGGCAATTAATAAATATTTAAAAACATATTTCAGGTGGTAAGCGGTGAAGTGGTTGGTTTAAATCAAGGCGAAAACAATAAAGTGGTAGTGCGTATCTTAAGAGATGACGCTACTGATGCTGAACGACTGAAATTCTTACAAGAAGCGACTCCACACAAAATTAAAGTGAAAAGTGGAAATCACCTAGTTTTGGGACTTGTAGCTGCTTGTATCAAAATGGATCCATTATTGTTGATATTTGAATCTAGTCCTTGGGTTAGTATAATGTTATTGTACCAACACAAGATCCATTGTCATAAAATTATTTTTTTTTTTAGGGCGATTTAAAAGCTTGGCTTCGTAAAAACACAGATGCTAATGAATACGAAACTCAACTTGAATGTAAACTCAAAATGTCTGTTCAAGTAGTCAACGGTCTTTTACAGTATTTAAAAAGTGGAGTCGTCCATACGTAAGGATATTCTTTTCACATGTATCAATATTGAGTAATATTTCTCATTTGGTTTTAACAAAGATATATTATTATTTTCAGCGATGTGGCTGCAAGAAACTTTTTAGTATTTCCCGACAACGTAGTAAAAATCGGTGATTACGGTGTTAACACACAGACGTACAAGGAAGATTATTATTTTACTGAAGAAGGTGTAGCTATACCTATCAGATGGAGTTCCCCGGAAACTTTAAATGTGTCTGAATCAGTCATTGAAACTAAAAAGGTAAATATAAGCAAATACATTTTACATTTTATTTTTTTTAATTCAGTATTATTGGCATTTTATCAACTTCCATATTTTTATGTATTTGAAACAATCCCGTTTAAATGTTAAAGTTAAGGAGTAAAGTTACTTTTTGAATGTAAAATATAAATTGAAAACTATTAAACTTAACACTTTTAGTGCATTATTAAATGGTATTCAACTATGAATAAACTTATGTATGGGGTATTTTTTTTTTTTGTTGTTGTTTAAGGTTACTGTTGAAGGAAATGTTTGGAGTGCTGCAGTTGTAATATGGGAAATAATGGAAAACGGTGCTCAACCATATGGATCTCTTAGTGATTTGGCTGTATTGTCTGCGGTGTTCATTGAACGTACACCACTTTTACTTCCTCCGTCGTCTAAACATCACAAACTCTCTCAACAAATGTGTGTTATACTAGTTGTCTTTATAAATCATTTAGTTATCATATGTTAACGTTAATGTTTTGTATTATTTATTTATATTTTAGATATCAAGTGATGTTACGGTGTTGGAGTAGCGACATGACAAAAAGACCAACGTTCCCAGAAATTATATCATCCCTGGAAGAAATCTACAGCATGTTAAAGGCTAATTTTGATCCGATTTCTCCAAATTCCAGTCCAATGTTTTCTAAAGATTTTGTGAAAAGTGACAGCGACTCGGGAATGGGTTCTGTCAATAGACCTAAATCATGTGAGGTTCAAATATACCCAGATAACATGAGTGATATTAGTTCTCAACCTTCAGCGTCTAGTGGCGTCGATGTGCTCACTCAGTCCAAGAAATCTCCATCCTTGGAGATACTGCACGGTTCGTTTGAGGATCTAACAACGTCAAATTATCCTTGGATTGGGACAGACGATAGTATTCAATTTATGGAAGGCATAAATAACGCTATTAGAGAATTGGATGAAGCTTTGGCCGGCGAGCCTACGTCATCATCTGACGCTGAATGTTCGCCGCCAATTGTTAACTTTAGACTCGGTCCAATGGCTAGTAATAAGATAAGCCGTCCACTGTTTGATAGTTCTTATAAAGACAGTTCGTATCTGAGGACACGTTCTGGTACCGAGTCGTCTGGAACAGACACAGAAGATGAACAATGGAGATTGAGAATTGAACGAGGTGAGTTTTCTGAAAAAGTTAAACAGAAATCGAAAAGCGTTGCAGATTTAATGATACTGACACATATCGATGCCAGCGAAAGTAGTGAGAGTGACACTCCATTGAATTCGTTGTCGAGGCAAAACAGTTTCAAATACAATAGGTTAGCTGTTCCACTCTTAAATAGTCTTACGTTTACTAGTGACAGTGATCTGAGAAAAGCGCAGGACGATCACGATTTTCAAAAGACTTTGAAAAAATTCCAAACGGCTTTAAAAAATAAAGACGATGATTCTCTGTCGTATTTGTCCATACAAATCGATAACAGTTTGAAAGCAAAAAAGGATACCAAAACAAATAATATGCTCAATCCTTTTTTAGAGATTGAGGCCTCGGAAAAAACCAATAAAAAAAACCCATTCATTTTACCAAACACGGCACAACAATGTCCGACAGTAGCTTGTAATTCATCTGTACTTCTAGGACCATGCGAGAATTTCACAATAGATTATTACAAAGGTGTTACATCCTCTTTGACGGAGAAACCAGTCGATGATAAATTAGACAATTCGATATTTGAGAATTTTAGTTTTACATTCAATCCGTACGAGTCAATGAAATGGGATTCAAATATATTCGATTTCAGTAGTAAATCAACCACCGTCTTGAATGAATCTGAAGATGAAAAAGCTGTTGAACGCAAGTCAAAAGACATAGTCTTGGATGACGCCGTCAAAGAGTCCAATTATAGTACATTAGAGTCTGATTCTGGGCACACGTCAGACTATACGAATTGTGAAGACGTTTCGACCAGAGATCCTCTTGAAACCAAAAGTCTGAACACTACAAATTATCTATTCAACGAATCGAATGAAGCCTATAATTATTACAACAATATCACTGTGCTGAAAAACGGCTCTGACGACTCTGGTTGTGAAATAGAACAGATAACAAGTGAAGACGGAAGCACAGAGTTTTTGAATGACAAATCCGAAGATGAAGATGACAACGAAATCACCGTTATCAAGGTTCACGATTTGTATGAAAACGAACACCTCCAGAACAATCGTCCTAAGTTTGAAGGTGTCCTTGATGTAGACAGTAAACAACAGTGCGAGCTAAAAGGTCAATACGAAATCGATGATATTATCGAAGGCCTCTCAGAATCTTGGTATTTGCATCCGCCAAGTCAGAATGCTTCAGGTTGGCTGCCAGAAACCTTAAATCGTGATGATGAAACCAACGATAAACAATTATCGTTGGACGAAGAATATGCAGAAGCCATACGACAAGAACTGAGAGGTAAAGTCAGTCAAAGCGATAATGATTCGAGGAATTTGAACATTTCATTGGAAGAAGACAGCAGCACCGAAGCTGAAAACCCTGACAGTACAAATATGGTTATACATTACAATGCTTATCCTCCACCATTGTCCACAATATTTGAGGAAGATGAGGACGAAGACATCGAAATAATTGACACTTTTTCTGAAAACCCTAGTCCTTCGTGTATCTTAACAGACACCTCATCCGACCATCTAGTCATAAGCAGAGAAAAATTGGTCGATTCATCAGAACTGGATAATGATCAAGACGACGTTTTAATTATTGACACCATAACAAACGAGGCGATTATATTGGACACAGACGTGTCAGAGAAGCAAGAAATTCAAATTTTAAATAACACGTACACGATTGAGGAAGTCAACTCTGACACAGATGACGTATTGGAAAATTTGGAATCTGATAGTGTGGCGTCGTATTCGCCTGATTCATTGTCGCCAGGATCTACTAGCAAAACCGCTGCAGCAATGTCGTACTCCTCGTCCGAGTTTGCAGAAATGTCCGATCAGTTTATTTCGCCAACGTATAGCAGTAATGATCTACTGCCCATGGACAAACAAACCAACGCCATTAAAAGCATCGAGGAGTTATTGAGTATGCCGCACAAGAGTAATTCAAACGAACACATAGACGTGTTTGACAGCAAACAAAACAAAAACTGGTTGACGATGTTTTTGAGTTCTAAAACATTCTGTGAAGATGATCTCATTCATTCTACGTCATTGCCGAATTCGATAAACTTCAATAGTAACAATTGGCCAACAGTCAATGAGTTAACAACAGTCATGAGTAGCTCGGAACCCAATTTAACGAATATGAACATTGAAAAAAGTTTAAAAACACAAGCAGTGTATGAAGCAGACTGTTGGAAAAGCTTGGATTCCAATTCAACAATCACCGAAGAGAAGACGCACAGAGAATTCAAAGTGTCATTAGTAAACGAAAACTCCGAATGTCACAGTGTGTTACCGACAGACCCATCACTGGACAACCATACCTTAAACAATTGGAAAATAATAGCTGATGAGTCTGATGGTGATAAATCTGAAGAAGTAAGTGACGAAGACGAAGTAGAGTTTGTTCCATCCACATGGGACAGTAATGCAATTCCCAGTAGAACTTCACTTCGCAATTCGAATTTGCAACCGGTTAGTTGAAGTCTACTAGAGAACATTGTTCTGGTTCTTAAATACCATATAAAACATTATTTAATGTATTCATTTCCCTTTTTTTTTATTGTGTCAGGGTGCCAAAAAATCTGTATCGTTTAAGCAACAGAATTATCATTGTGTTTATGAATATCCGCGAGACGACAGTGAAACGTTTGACTTGGACATTGGACCGATTTGGGACCGTACGCCTAATTACTTCGATTTGTCATCATTTAGTGGTATGTTAGATTTGTGATTAATACAAAATTAATTAAGTGTTATTCAGTATTCAATAACTTTACTCTTAATTAATAATTATCATTATTATTATTATTACAGATTGGGGAGCGGGTCCATCGAAAACGGATCTGCTCAGTCCGTCATTTATTGATGATGATGCTTGCAATAATACTGTTCAAACCTCAAACGAAACAAACTTCAATTTTCCATCGAGTAAGTTCTCAATAGTAATAAATAATAATAAATGTATATAGGACGCAATAAGAATTTCAATTTTAATAACAATATATTGTTTACACTATCTACAGCAACGTTTGATGAAGATTTTTACATTAGTAGTTCAAACCAACCGTTTGAAACGAATCAAAGTCAATTCTTCCCGGGTCAACAAAAATCAAACGACATCGATGACAAGTTTGAACCCAGTGCAGCAGATTTAACCGCGCTAAAACCCAATAACATAAGTACGAGTGAAACGCATAAATTTTTGTTGATACTTTAATGAAGCTAATTGATTTTATTCGTACTTGTACAGTTTCCAAATTAAAAGAAGATGTGCCAGAACCGGTTTCACTTGTAAACGCAGTCACTCTGAATGAAGAACTAGCCAAAGCCGAGATAGATAACATGGACATAAAAACATTGGGTAAGATACTGTCGTTAAAAATGGATGATGACACTGTCAACACTAGTGATATAAAAACGCTCAAAGAACCGCTGTCGCCCACCTTGGGAGAACTGTGTCATGCCAAACAACGTTTGACATTAAACCTGTCCAAATCTACGTCTTTGTCAAGCGGTAGCGGCATGGAGAAATTCAATACTTAGAATTGAATTAATCGCCCATTTGGTATTTGGTCGTTTTTGGAGACGAAAATGTCGCAAGACGTACCTGAATGTTTAGCGCGAGTGCCAAACATTTATATTTATATAAATTACAATAATCTCAGAGAATTAGTTTTTAATAATTTTATACGTACATTATTTTGATGTTGTACTATTAATTTCGAAGTGGTGCATGAACCATTGTTCGTGGTGAATTTTAGGTGAGTACAGGGGGATGACGTTCATGTGTTATCTACCCATCTACCACCTAGTTTTCGCCCCTTGATCCGTAATGTTCTGTTTTGACGTTCCTTAATATTTAAATTTAAACAATTAATCGGTACAATTAAATCGTAATTTATGAATCTTAACCAAATTATAATTGTTTTTTAGTTGCTAACATTTTTTTTTATTATTATTATTATTATTATAGTTTTTAAAAATATTTTATTATGTGTCAAGTGTGTAAATATTGCAATACGTTATTATTATTATTATAATAAATTATTATTATTATTATTATTTTGTAAATGCGGAGAAGGGAAGATTGTTTTTTATTATTATTTTTTTTTATTATTATTATTATTATTATTTATATTATTATTCACCGTCCAAACGATATATGATAATATTAAATGAATGTTCTTCCTCCTCCTCGCATCTATCGTAATTTAGTGAGATTTAGTTTTTTTTTTCAATATTGTGGCGTAACAACAAGGGTAAAACAAATACGACTACACGTTATTGTTGTGCGTTTTATATAAGTATATATTGTATTAGGTAGATATTTTCGAGAAAAAAAAGCTCACGCATGTTAAAAATATAATAAAAAAATGAAAGTTAAACAAATACCATCCGTGAATTATTAGACTTTTTAAGCGATTATTAAAATTTTTGTTGATTTCGTTCGATTTGTTTTATCCCTCAATAGTCAATTTGTGCTCGTGGTATGATTTTTATATATAAATATATATAATATACATGTATTGACCGTCCTCGTCCTCTTTTAGCACCGATTACGACATGGTTTATTTTTTTCTCAGTTTTGTTCAGTGTTATATAAATAAATATATATATATATATATATATGTCAACCACGCACATAAATCCTTTACCGAGTGTATTTATCCCGACTATCGTCAGTATTATTATAGGTGCGTTTATTTTCTTTTCCTTCCTCTATTGTTATTTCTTATTTATATTCATATGTATAACCTAATAAATTAAGAAAATATGATTTGAGAAAAAAATTGGCATTATTTATTTATTGTCTGCAACATCTTAGTGCAAATGTTTCTTTTTAGTAAAGCTGTGAATTTTTTTTTTTTGGTTCAGTTTTCTCTTTTTTCATGACATTTTTATCGATGAAAAGAAAACATATAAGAAATATAACATAAAAACTAATCGTTATATATATATTTTTTTTTATGACGTTTATTGAATTCACAGCCTTATTTGCAATAAAATCCTGTGTATCATACCAGTAGCCGTCCTGTCACACTCGACTAAAAATATCTACACCGTTAATTACGGTTTTCCAACTTCATATTGTGTACTACTAGTATGAAATAAAGTACAATGTAATTCGGTTTCAGGATCAAATATTCCCCTTCAGTTCATCGCGTAAATATGAAGAAATAATCATTTTGAGATTCACAAAATTAAACTTTTATTTTTTAAATTTTGTAAAAACCTACAAACACCTGTTTTTCAAAAAAAATTATCGTCACTTAACGTTTGTAACAAGACTTATTATTAATCAATTTGATTATTTTAAACAGCAGCTATATACTCGTTATTGTTCCGTTAGACATATTTTGTCTGGACGTCTATTTACGTTATATTCAAAAAATAATTTTTAAAAAACAAGATTTGTTTTATCCGTATAACAAAATAATATTGTCTAACACTGTAGCGTTTGGGTTGAATTTAAAATTTTTTAACTCTCACTGCTAAATTTAAATAGAAAAGAATTTTCTTAGGTTTTTTTTAGGTGCATAGTCTTTTTGTAAAATATTGTTTGCACTCGAAAACATTATCCTCTTGAAATATTTAAACACAAATGATAATGGACAAATGTTGAACATAATTTATAGTAAGTGAATTTCTATTAAAAATATTGTATTTCGACCATTTAATAATGAACAGTTAAAATTTGACGAACGAAGGATTAAAAAAAAAACAATAAAGTCCAAATGTACAAATAACTCGAATTCGATTTGAAGAACACGCTAATGTATATTTATTATCCATGAATTCCAATTTAAATGTATTTTTAAGTACGCTCATGTCACAAAAAAATTACCCTTATAACAATAAAAATAAATATTAATAATATTATGATCAAATTAAAAGTACAAAAACAGTCATACAACTTATTATATATATATATATTTCAGGATTATAGGTGTGTATATATATGTATTTTAATATCTTCGATTCGTTACAGATATTGTAACAGCCCATATTGATATTTACTTTGCTGGTCATAATATATTCCTATAACGAATTCAAGGAGATTTACAAAAAGAACAAGAATAACATATACATTCGAGGGACATAATGTTTAGTCGGCGACATTATGAAAAAACTAATTAAAAATAATGTTACATTAAAAATATGTTAAAAATAAATTATGAGTAATATATATATATACCTCTATCTGTGTATATTAATGTTTAGAAAAAAAAAAATACAAAAACATTTATATACAATAAAACGGTTCTCGTAAATAAAATATAATCGACAAGAACTCATTGCGCAGGATGTGAAATTAAGTAGTTTAAATATGTTTTTTTTTTTTTACTAAACGTGTTGACCAATCGAATGAATAGGAAAAAAAAATGAAAACCCATCGGACAGTTGAGTTTCAAGGTAAAAACAAAATTAAACGATTGTTCATTATAAAAAATATATATGTATGATGCATCGGGTGACAAAAAAAAAAAAAAAAACGAGTAAATAAAAACCCATTGTAACTACGCGTATATTTCAAACATAGTTTTTTTTTTTTTAACCTAATAAATAATACCATCGAATAATTAATTTAAAGCGATTTTTAACGAATTAAAGGGAAACAAGTTGCAGTTTAAAAAAAACATTGATGACAAATTATGATTTATGACTGTTTAATAAAGTATTGGAATTATTTGTTTGTTTAAAGAAACATTATACTCTAATAAACTCAGTTTTGTTGACCAACAAATAAATCATTCAAACATGCGGGTATACGACTGAAAACATCTTAACATAAATTATGTTTGAAATGACTATTTTAATAATAATATTATCCTAAAAAATATATAATTAATACTTATTTACATCATAATTTGCTGTGACTTTATTAGAAAATACAAACAAAAGGTTTTGCTACAGAATAAAAATATATTTCAAATCTTTACCGAGTCGCACGCGCAATCAACCGACACAGTGGCCAATCAACACTTTAACCATTCGTGCTGCAAACACTGAGCGGCCGTAGCCCTAGCATTTTGATCGAACTCTAACATCGGGAGTAGAAAACTAGTGAACGCCTTGGCTTCGGATTCCGGCCACTTGTACTTTTCTCTAAGCACGTCGTACAAAAACCACGGTTTTAAGCTGCTTATGTTGCGCAATTCTGCGCGCTTGTTGAAAAACTGTGGAGACTGTTTTCCCAGATCGATAACTTTTTTCGGGATCTTGCCCAACAACTCTATAATGTGAGCGATATGATCTTCGTCCCTGGAATAAGCCTCGCCCGAATGAGGTTCAAACAAATAATCGCCGGTGGCTAGTTCGAATGCCATACACGCAACGCTCCATATATCTGACGATGTACCGTATCCGGCTCCGATTAACACTTCCAATGAACGATACTGTCTAGTCTGGATATCCTCTGTAAAATGGCGATCTATCCAACACGCATTGCCAAGGTCAGCGACTTTAACATTAATATCACATACATTGAATGCCGGATCTTCGGAGGGATCTTCGCGAGATTTACTCCTAAACGACCGTTTTTTTGATAACGGCTTATTACTTTTAGTCGTTTCACCATTTCTATTCTCGTGCATTGTACTAGGCTCGTCTGAGTTATGATCGTTTTCCGCATTACATTCATGTGACGGAGAATTTACCACGTTTGTATTAGTACTATCGCTATAACTGTATCCATTAGACATAGATTCACTAGCATTTGCTTCTACGTCTGGAATCGATTCCAATTCCGTAGATTTTACATCGCCTGAAAATTATAAAAAAAAAAAAACAACTGTCAAAATCGATTTAATACAGTAAATATACGCATTCTTTTTTCTCGCACGATTAATAATATCCAAAAGTAAAACAGAACTAAAAATATCAAAATATAAACTCTGTAAAGCTCGTATTAAAAAATACTCACCTTTAGTACTTTCCCCGCTACATTCATTATTTTGTTTCGACTCGAGTTCTTCTAATTGTTGCATATGTACTTTGAGTAGTTCAGATTGTCGTTTAACCTTTTTTTTCATTTTCTTCTTCTGATTTTTCGTCAGATTAGGTTTATTGAGATTGATTTTGGGCGCAGTGCTGCTAAATGACACGGGCAATTTTTGTCCAGTCTGGTGAATCTCGGCCGCTTCTTTGGCCAAATTTTTAATATACTTTTCGTCGACACATAACAACACGTTCTCCGGTTTAATATCGGTATGTATTATGTTACATTTTGTATGTAAATAATCTAGACCCTCAAGTACTTGCCGTATGATACTCTTGACATTTTGTATCGGTATGCCCGAGTAATCACTTTTAATAATCAACTTTAACAAATTATGACCGAGCACTTCGAACACCATGCATATGTGGTTTCCATTAACACCGCCAATTTTAAAATCGTTCAACAACATGACTACTCGTTCTCTTTTTTTATCACTGGTATCAGAATCACGAACACTTTTCAAAAGTTTTATTTCGTCCAGAGCGGTTTCTGTAAAATGGGACGCGCTTTTAACCACTTTGAGAGCGACGTAACGCTTGTCCGTAAAATCCCAACACAGCCAAACGGTCGAAAAATGACCCCATCCGAGTTTTCGTAACACATGATATCTGTAAGAATAAAAAACAAAACAATTAACCATAAACAGCACTGCGATTTCTAAAAATAAATAAAAATTAGATATTGGACGATACACAATATTAGAAAAATACTATATTTCAATGGGTGACAAATAGCGGTTTTATACATTTTTCTAAACACAAAGAAAAAAAGACTTACGATTATCATCGAGGATATCGTTTATATTTCATAAAAGTGTTAAATCGTTTAAACGTGAAATAAATTATTAACCATTAGTTTTTAACAGATTTTTTACAACGAACAGAAATTACGGGCAAGGTTTTTCGTTTTTCGATACGGTTAAGACGTGCCTGACTAATAATGAAAATCGTTTAAAAACGCCGAGTGACGGGCGACTGGCGTAGGTCATAAGCCCGACGACTCCAAACATCTCACCTGTTCAGAAACACGTCGCCAATTTGTACGGGATGATAGCCGCCTTTGCAGTAGTCGCTGGATTCCTCTTGTTCCTCCTCGTCGGACGCGTACATGTCTTCGGTAGCCTCGTCGGACTCGTTTGACGAAGAATCGCTGTCCCTCTGGTTCGCATGACCCTTGGGCTTATCGGGCGCCTTGTTGGGCGCGGTGGGCAGCACGTTCTTCCGATCTTCGTGCGCCTTCTTCGGCGGCAGTTTGCGCCGTTTCTTCTTCGCTTGTATCGCCAATATCCGTCTGTTCGTGTCCTTGTTCATCGCCCGTCCGTCCGTCTCTGTAACACGAACAACAACACGCCGTCAATTTTCCAAACACAACACCGTCGCGTCCGTCTACCGCAGTCACCACAATACGTAATATTACTGTAATAACAGTCCACAAGAGTAGTAAAAATCTACGTGCCCACCACTACTGCGTTACCGCGGCGGTGACTTACCGCCGTGCGAACTTCTGTGACGGACACGACCGTGCAACGGGTCACGGGAAAAAGGAAACGTCGACGGGGATGATACGAAATGTAAAAAAAAAAAAGCTCGTCGCGCGACAACCGATATTAGCGAGACCGAATAGCAAAATAATAATAACAATAAAAATAATTTAAGAATAATAAAAATAAAAGTGTATATTAGATTGCACGGGGTTCGCAGGGTGCCCGGGTACGGCGACGCGAACGGCCAGTACGCGAATTTCGCGCGTGATAGCGTACGAACGACCGTTGACGACGACATTTCTCGCCGCGCCCGTTGCGTGCACTGTAAACGCGTAACCGCCCGTTGTCTGATAACGATCGGCGGTGGAGGACGCGTAAAATTTGGAAATTTTTAAATCGACGTGGAGGTTGTCGGACGAGCAGCTGAACGCGTCGCCACTAGGCTTATCAGTTTACGTTTTTTTTTTTTGCCGTCCGTTTCGTTTGTCTGTAGTGTTTTTTTTTTGCTCTGTTCACTCGTCAGATTTTTTTTAATATTCTCGCAGTAATTACCGCCCAATAACCGACGGCTGGACGTGGCGGTTACGACGGCGAATTCCATCGGATCGGACGACGATGATTTCTAATGTTCCGGTCGTCGAGTCCCCTCGAGCGACGCTTTACTGTAAACATCACCGCAGCGAAACCGTGTGTGTCGTTTCCGCGAAATGTGACGACGGCCGCGCGCAGGAAACATTAAACGAAAGAGAAAAATAAAAGTTCTTCGCAGTCAACTTCACTGCCCGTCAACGTCCCTTCGTTCAACGGGCTGTGTGAGTACCTATCGATTGCAAGCAGGCACCTAATCTGATCCGTTTTTGACGCTGTTATCGATTAATTGGTTTGGCCCTCTGTTAATTATAGATCAGAGAGTATTGTTTTTAAACAATTAAAAAAAAAAAACAGTGATTTTTCCCGATTATAATTTATATGTACCTAAATTAGAAACTGGTTAAAAAACTAAGAATGATATTAAGTATACCGCAATCCCGTTTTCAATAGACGATTGTCCGGCAGATAGTAGTCATCCTTGTTATTATTATAATATTATAATAGCTATAGCTTATATTTTATAATATATTTAGTTTTTAAGTAAAATCCTTACCTCAAAATTCGTATTGTTATAGTGCTATTGTGTTATTATTTATCAAGAAAAAAAAAGTAAAGTTTGAGAATAAGTACCTATTCTAAATACTTTTTTCGCGATTTTACAAACACATATTTTGAATACTTTTTAACCTATATGTATATAATATACTCATTGTTTAATATAAATTTTAACCGGTATTTAAAGTTTAAACACCGAGATAACAAAAACTATTGTAGAATAAATAAAGTTATTCGCCCCTCCCCTTCTCCCTGTAAAAATTTATTTTTGCATCGAAAATTTGCAACTACATGTATAAAGATATCATGCGTTCTGTTTTTTCGATAAAAAATGATTTAAAAAAAGTTATGAGCGTCGTAATAGTCTAGAATTATATTATAATCATTGGACATGTTTGCATATTTTTCTGATTAATTGTATTATTGTTCGCTATAATATATTATAGACAAATAGAAAATAAACTTTTTTTAATGCATATTATTTTACTTGATGATTTCGATTTGTAGCAATATTTTTAGACAAATTTCAAGAAAAAAATAGAAAAAAAAAATTACAAATAGTTATAACGCTGAGTTGAGACTAGCTCGGCCCGCTTGAGGAAAAAAACGTATCGTAGATATTATTGTAATCAATTTATACATTTTTAAATTAAAATGCACATACATCAGTTTGTCTATTTTATAGAAATATGAAAAATATTTTCGTAAAAATAATACATTTTCGGGAATATTTTATGTATATTTTTGTTTTAATGCGTACCTACAAATTCGAACTCTACGTTAATTACATTGTTGAAATTAAAAATGACGTTAATTCCCACACAGACCATTTAAAAACCATTAATATCGTGTCGCGTGATGTTTGTGATGAAAACGAAGCAATTATTGACGCGTGTATAATATTTCAAACTCAGTCGTGTAAATATTTTTTTTTAAATATTAAACACCTGTTCCTTTTTGGAAAATTCGAATGTTTCCGGGCGAGACGTTTTGTTTTAATTTCATTTTCAGTAAAGAATTTGATTTTTCGAAATTCGATTAATGTCTACGACTGTAGTACGTACCACGTAACTGCCTATAGTAATTCTGTTGAACACAAAACGTCCAGTAAATCGCGCGTAGTCGTGTACTATAAAATTGATTACAATTTACAAATATGTGTGTCGACGTAGAGAATTTTGTTGAGTACCAAAAACTCGATGCCAAATAGTATGTAAAATGTCTAAAACGAAAAAAAAAAAATTATAACGCAAAAATCTCGAGTAGACGACGCGCCAGTTATTTGTATTTTTTAACTCCTGCGTGGCACGCGCGCATAACAGTATAATGAAATTCCGCTCCGTAAAATCAAAACAAAGTAGGCTTTAGTCTAATATTAGATCATATTGACCTATAATCAAAATTAAAAAGGACGCTATTCCCGCGACTTTATAATAGACATGCTCGATTTCAAACAAGATTCTCAGTCGTTGTAAAGTGCCTATATAATTCGAATTTTTTTGTTTTAATGTCATTTTTAAAGCTAAAAAGTCTTGAGAAAGTACTGGTTTCTTCTTTGGTTCATTATCGTTATATATGGTATTTTGTTTTTTTATTACACGGTTCAATCGTCAATTTGTTCAAATGTTAATCGGACGTTATTTCACAGATCGCGTTGGTATATATATATTTATTTATTTATTTATTTTGGATTTATACATTTATTTCAATTTTTGAAATTCTCAAGTCCGAGATTTTCAGAAATCTGGGACTATTGGCACGAAAGAAAAAAAAACGTCGCGGAGTAGTCATTTCGAGGTAAAAAATTTGAAATTGTTCAATGAACGTTTTTAAAATTAATATTATTGTTTCGAATTTGAAAGCATTTTAAGCAATGACAAATCGTTTTGTATTCGTAAAACGGTTTCGAACGATGCTATAGCAGGTTATTACTTATTATGATTAATAATGGTGAGGTATCATAGGAATTGGGATATATGGCTTAGCTCTACTTTATTATTATGATAACAATTTTTCGGTCAATACAATTTTAAACGGTTCTCGAGTTTTTTTTTCCCCGTTTCTCCGGTGTCTGATAGAGAAGGCATGCGTATAATTATTCTTTGAATATACAACAATAATATACTTAACAGTACTGTACAAAATAATAATTATTATAACAAATAACATACCTTTGTTGTCGATCCTAAGTCTGTAATTAAGAATTTAATTTTTTTTTTTTTTTGTGAATCGTGATTTTTTTCTCGAGAAAGTGGCGCGATCGTGTTGCTGCTTTAAAATATTTTTAACTTCAAAAAATGTCTACTTGAAATTTTTAATGAGCATATCATTGACTGCATTTGAGCCTTAGCAGAATTTTTCTCGTCTTAAAGAATTAAGCGTAATTTCCTTTTAACGTTTAAAACAATAAATTTTCCGGGTGTACAAAGATCGGGAATGTAATATTAACAAACTGCTACAAGTGAAACATTTTCAACTTAAAAAAAAAATTCTTATCGATTATATTTAATAGGTATATACATATTAATTTTTTTATTTTTTCAAACAACATTATTCTACATTGGTGTATTGGTATACTGTGTAAACGTATATACTTATTCGGCGACATTTTTGACCTGCTAAGAGAAATAAAAGGTCATCGGACTTTATGCGTAATATGTATTCGTCACGAATTTGTAAAAACAATCAATTTAAACACAGGGTCCGTACGTAATGAGAAAATAATAAAATCGCGTGTGAAGGAAAAAATGGCCGGAAAGTGATATTAATCAATAAAGAAACTATTCATTTAGGTACCTATATATTTATTTTCTAGCTGTGATTTATGATGACGTAGATGCTTACCATAAAGACGTCATGTTCTTTAATTCGATACAATTAAAAAGTACAAAACGATTACACTTTGTGTGTAAATAACTTTATATATAAATAGAACCTAAACAACAATTATTTACGTATAAAAACAATATTACTCAACAATATTGCAATAACTTTACAAAATACTTAAATAAAAAAATAAAATAATAAACAAATCTCGAGACCAAAAATATATAAACACATAATTACCTAGATCTATTTGCTATAAAAAAAAATAATAAAAAAAATGTATCGTTGTTAATTAATCGTAAATATCACAGTAATGTTTTTATTACATATTTTCGTATTGTTGCAATAATCCTAATGATATAATTAATGAAGTATGATATGTCTAATTGTATACCTATCTAAACATTTTAATTTAAATACATTTATTCAATACTTATCTATTATAACGAGAAGACGTGTACCCATCGATTTCATGTTTAACTTGTATTTATAATATAAGGTATACATTTCGACTGAAAATCGCATAGGTTCCTATTTTTTATTTTCACTTTTCCTGTTAAATATATTTAAAAAAATACATTTTATAAATTTTGCTTTCAATAATGTATTTATTATTAAATTCATATAGATATAACATAGTCTCAATTGAGCGAGAAAAATCATGGATTATGTTGCTGCTATTGACATCGGTACGACTAATTTGAAGTGCCAGATTTTTTCAAATTCGGAATTTCGTGTTGTCGGATCTTCTATACAAAAAGTATGTACCAATTTTTTTTTTTTTAGACAGGATTTTAAGTATATTAAAAAATTGTTAAAGGTTAATTACTGCATGCGGTATATTATATTAATATTTACTTTATTGTTGGTTTCAAGCCGTTTGGTTCTTTACCGGAATAAAATAAATTCTTATTATTATTCAAAAAAAATAATAAAAAATGTATATATAATAATTACATTTCACATTACAATAATTGTTTACCATTACCTATTAGTTTAATTACTTATCATTATTATTACAAAATATAAATATAATATGAATTTGAATTGTTTCAGGTTAATATATTAAAACCTTTTCAAGGATGGGAAGAAATCAATCCATATGAACTACAAAATGGTGTAAAACAAGTCTTACATAACGCATTAAAAGGTTTATTAATAATTATTCTCTAATACATTAAGAGGACTCCTGTACACCCGTTTTGTTACCTCCATCTATCTAACGGACAGCATAGCAAAATCATACTATGCAATTCTTAAAAAAACTTGCAACTATTTGAAAATATCAAAATATCGAAACATTGCAACTTCTTTTAAGGTAGTATTTTACAGGAAAGGTTATAATATGATGTCCTCGAGAATATTCTCATCTTTAAATTTAGTAATGAGTGTTTAAACTCTAAATTCAACCCAAACACTACAGTTTAAAAACTACATAATGTGACGTTGCTATGTTATCCTTTAGTAGATGGAAACAAAAAATGCAAGTGTAACTTCTGTATAACAGTCATCTGAGAAACTAGCAAAAATAGCCAGCAGTAAATCAGAATATTAACACCAAATTTAAACTAAGCTGTGATGTTATAATATATATATATATATATATATATATATATATATATATATTTTTCTCTTAATTAGATGCAGATCTCAAGTCCAGTAACATAAAAAGTATTGGCCTGTCAACTCAACGCAATACGTTCATTACTTGGAACAAAACGACTGGTGAACATTATCACAATTTTATAACGTGGAGAGATTCGCGTTCAAGTGTAATAGTTGATGAATTGAACAAATCGATAACTTTAAAAGTGAGTATTTCTATAAAAGTATGATTTACGAACAATGTGACTGAAACGTTTTTGTTATTTTTAGATAATCAAATATGTTTCAAAAATATTGTACTTAATATTTGCAACGAAACAACTCAAAATTGTAAAATCCTTTTTTTTTTCCAACATTCAAGTATTATTATCAACATTTTTTATACTGTTTTACTCGTTACGTATACTTATTTACTTTATGTATAGATTTTGCCCAAACTTTTATGGTTGTTGCGACATAACCGTAAATTTAGACAAGACCTGAGAAAAAACGATGTACAATTTGGCACGTTGGACACTTGGTTATTGTATCAAGCGAGTAACAGGAAAATGCATGTGACCGATGTATCGTGCGCTAGTGCTACTGGATTGTTCAATTTATTCACCATGTCTTGGATGCCTAATTTTGTGTTTCATTATTTTGGTATTACATATACAATACTTCCAAACATTTGCAATTCAAATTTATCCACGTTTATTAAGAAAAACAATATAACTTGCAAAATCTCTAACATTACGATTGCGTGTTCGGTGAGTTATCTTGCTCGTATGACCATTTATGATTGTTAATTAATTGAACTTGATTATTGATATGTAACTCATGGTTCACTGTTATTATGTGCAGCTCGCTGATCAATCAGCTTCACTTTACGGTACAGGTTCTTCCTCAAAATATACGGCCAAAGTTACTATGGGAACAGGAATGTTTTTAAACATAAATTGTGGTTCGTCACCGGAAGTATGTTTAGGTCAGATATTTTAATTATTCATCATTAAAATATCCAGTTGCAATGTTAAAATTCAATTGATTTACATTCTCTGTGGCCTTTAGGATATTTTTATATTTAACGATATTAATTTGTGAAATATAATATGCTTTTACTATACGGTCGTATTTGCCTTGTTCTTGGTTTTTTTTTTGGTCTTACAAGTTTCAGTTCTAATTTTAGTTAATAATAATTCGTATGAACATTTGAAATTAAGTTAATATTTACAATAATCATTGTTATTTATTGACAAATTAGGATATTTTCCATTGGTTGGTTGGACGTTCAATGAAGATATTTGTTTCGTGTTGGAGGCGGTCGATTACAACAGTGGATCGTTAATCCAACTCGGAAAATCCATGGGTAAGATTTACATTTGAGAAATTATTATATGTATGTAAAAAAATATTGAAACCGTTTCTCTTCGTCTCTCTCAAAAACAGGTGGTTTCAATAATCCGAAAGAGTTAAACGAATACATTTCAAAACAAGGAAATGAATTGTCGACAAGCAATTTATTGTTTGTATTGCCTGAATTTGAGGTGGGTTAAACACAGCCTGAACATAACATATAATATTGTGATATTATGAAATAATAATGCGTATTATTTTTTTGTTCCAGCCTTCCAAATCAACAAGAAAAGATTATAGTTTTATCGGAGTTACGCCTACTACTACAAAAATGGACATGACTTTATCCATTTTAGAATCATTTGCGTTTAGGATTAAAAAAATATTAGATAATTTTCACAACGAAATGCCACAAATGGTATTGAATACTCTATGGTAATACTCAAACCGTTATAAAGCGTTTATGATAAATGGGATTCAGATTTATATGCAAAAATGTCTTATGAATTTTTTTATTACGAAGAATTTTTGAGACAATTATTATATTTATTTTTTATCAAACACGTTTATGAATTAATTGCCAAACAAATTAATGTACAGTTTAATTTTTAAATGTATAAAATTATCATGAGTATACTTATATTTTTCTTAAAACTCATATATGTTTCTATTTCAATTTGGAACATCATTCTATGTTTATCTAGCGTATACAATACGACTGATCAGAAAAAAATGTGTAAATGCATAAAAATCCAGATTTGCTTATTATGACATTTATTATTATTACCGACACCTATAGAGTGGTGGTTGTTAAAATATTGTTACTCATTTCGTAGGATCGACGGCGGAGTATCTCGAAATGATTACATTTGCCAAACAATTGCCAATGTAACTTCGACTACAGTTGTACGAATGAAAAACAGTAACCGAACGGAAGTGTCTTGTTTGGGTGCGGCTTTTATGGCTGGTCTGTCATCGGGTATGTGCATATTTCAATATTTTATCAGTTATAAACAATGAAAATAACATACCCGTATTCCACTCGAACGCTTTGCTCAATCTTATAACTAATCTCTGTTTATTTGTAATCAGGTGTGTGGACGAATAAGAACGAGTTGAAAAATTTCAGAAACAGAACTGATCAAAAATTTGTTCCAAATAATAACGATTACTTTACAAATGAATATAAATATATAAGATGGTTGTATAACCAAAAGTGTTTGTACTGAAAAATATATTTATTTGATATTTTTAATTATTTTATTATTAAAACATAACAACTTTTATATTGTATAACTATATACATAAAAAAAAAAAGTAAACAAAACAATTTCATCAACACAATAAACCGACCCACTGTTTGGACCATACGTAGATGTGTAATACGCTCCTTACTATAACTTGGATTTGGATTGTTCAAATACAGTTTTATTTTTCAAGAGTCTGTTGATTTCGATTTGTGAATATCCAACACTCTTGAGTATTTCAGTAGTGTTTTGTCCACAAACGGCAACTGGTTTGTCTACACATGAAACACCAGGAGTGACGCTCAGTTTCGGTGCCGGCATGGGCACCACGATATTACCTCTCCTTACAAAGGAATTTCTACTCGCGTTGTGTGGATGCCTGTCGACTTCGTCAAGGTCCAACACAGGAGTGACACAAGCATCTTTCGAATCGAATATCTAAAATTTGATTGACCCACTTGTTTAAAATCACTTCTCCCGATGCTCATGGCCCATGTGTTAATTTAAAAATAAAATATCTACACAACACTTACATTGCACCATTCTTCTCGGGTTTTCTCTTTGAACGTCTTGGCAATAATTTCTCTGATTGTCTCAGAATTGTTTAGTTGTTCTATATCGTCGACATTTAATCCCAGTCCTTCGATAAATTCTCGATAAAATTGTGGTTCCAATGCGCCAACTGCCATCCATTTACCATCTTGGGTCTCATACGTGTCGTAGAAGTGCATTCCTCCGTCTAATCTAATCGACGTTCAAGATAATAAATCGCATCCATTAGTCGTAATTACAATTACATATAAATTTAGTTAGGGTTAGGTTAGTCGTATACAAGCAAGTCAACAAACACGTTTTGGCCTTTTGCGTTTCCCCAAACAAACGAATCTTGCGAATGCATCAGCCAACTGCCAGTGTATGAAATCCCTTCGGTTATATTGGTGTCGACTATTTGACCTCTTCCGCTTTTAAATCTTTCAATGACTGCCATTAAAATGCCCAACACGCACACCATACTGCCACCAGCAAACTCAGAGAAATTTACAGGCGGGACGGGTTTCGGATTTTTCGAACCGTATAGCGACAACAAACCTTTTTACACGCATTTTAATACATTTAAACATACATTTATTATTAATTTTATTTTTAGACTGACCCGATATGGCCAAATAGTTGATATCGTGTCCGGCTTTCTGAGAATATTTTCCATACGATCCGTATCCATTCAAACGAGCATATATCAAACGAGGATTATTTGACATCAACCTGTCAGGTCCCAGGCCTAATTTTTCCATTACGCCTTTAATGTTTTTTTTTTTTTACAAAATGAAATTGTTACCTAATCGTTTTGCAGTTTAAAATGAATTGAAAAAAAAATACATCCTCACCTGGCCTAAACGGTTCAAGTAAAATATCGGTGATAGCGACTACTTTTTCTATTACCTTAATGCCTTCTGTTTGTTTCAAGTCGACACATATGGATTTTTTACCGCCGTTCATTACGTCTACCGTTAATGACATGCTTTTCTGCAAAATGAACACGTTTTCTTGGGGAACGATAATAATATGACAAGAGATATTTCTTTTATTTATTATCATATACAGAATACGAAGATTGAATTTCTACAATATTTTCAAAACAAAGCCATTTTTGTAATACTTTTTCCCTAATAAAATGGTTTTAAAAAATTAAAACATAATTACTGTTAAATTATCAAATATTTACAAAACAAAAACACTACAAACAAGACAATTAATATAATCACTCTTGAAAAGGTATCGTAAATAACAAAGAAAGAAAAGAAAAAATTGCATTTATTAATTCTACTTTTTATCAAGAGTTGTCTTGCGGATAATGCTTCGTACACTATATACAACCCCCCAAAAAAAACCGCTCCAACTCAATGGTGTTAATTTAAACAATTTAATAAGATTATAAACGTCTCCTCTAGAGCTAAAGGGCAACTATACTAGAACCAAGACGAGGTTCTATTTCAGACAAAAACGTTGACGTGTATTGTTATTTTTAAAATTATTATTTTAATATTTTGTATAAACAAATGTATATATTTGATAGAAGTTTATTCAAGTAACATTATTTATTTTTGAAATTTTTTTTTTACCTTTAAGTAACTGATCGGTTTTTTAATCAACTAGGTTATTTTATTTTATGAAAATTATAAGTAACATAAAATATATCGTTTAAGTCGCTAACCGCCTTGTTGAGTAGCGTGCGACTTCATTATTTATTATACTTACTTTATGTACGATTGTCACATTTGCTCCGAAATCTGCCAGTACACTTCCGACGAAAGGTAACGGTGCCAGACCGGAAAACTCTAATACGCTTAATCCTTTCAAAGGCATGTTGAACGTTATAATAATAACCTGAATTATTTGTTTTTTGTTTCACAGACGAGTATTATTATTACTCGATTATAGCGTTAAGCGTGCGATTCTTCAATATTTATCGAAAAAAAACAAAAATACCGGATATAAGGTCATAGTAATATTGACATTTAATGAATGAACTCTGCGCGTTACCTCATTTGGTTTACAAAACGAAAAATAACGCAATTAATATGATTTGTTTGTTCGCTGTGTATTTATAATATAATATTCCCATTCGTCAGTTGACGACGACACCGCGCGACTATGTAAACGATATTCACCAGACAAAAATTATATTTAAAAAAAAAAAAAACAATTTTTTTTTTAGGTAATCTGATCGACAACAGGTGACGGACGTTTATAATAAGACTTTTGACGAGTGATTACGTTAACATTTTCAACCATCTGTTGTTGACGGAATTAATGATAACGATGAAGAGACGAAAATAATTTGATAACAAAATCAACAGGTGTAAATCAAAAAAAAAAAATCGATAATAAATAATCGTGGTCGGGGCTGGGAGATTTTTTTTTTTAACATTCGATTTTGTTTTTTTTTTACAAATTAATCATTAATATTTATATATTTTTTCGTTTATATGAAATCTGAAGTTTTTTTTTGTCTCAATACATACCTTTTCGTTCTATAGGGTACTTACATACATTCATTTCGAATGCGCGTTTAGATATATTGACAAATAATATAATATAAATGTTCGTCAATTAAAATTCAAAATTAAACTAAACGGCCCAAATAATAATAAAATTATTAATTCGAGGGAAAATAAGTATTAAAATTATTAATTCGAGGGAAAATAAGTATTAAAATTAATACATATTAAACGAAGAGTAATCCGTTAAGTTAATTTTGACTTTTTAAATCGTTAAAAACTATTAGGTATATTGGATCCAAATCAATGATGCTTTGAATTTTCATATTTAAAGAAAACACTCTCATTGTCCACTGCGACGATGTATAAAGTAAATGCTGCACTGCTGCAGATATGTTTGATTGTTTTCAACAGAATACCAGCTATTAATAATTTAATATAAATATTTATTTTATATTTATATAACAAAAATTGTTCATAATCGCGAATTTTATAACAAAAAAATGTTTAACATCATGCCATCTGGAAAACTCCTATTTTCCAGACCGTACTTCCACCCATATGCACGTCGCTGAATAACGTAGTGTTATGGTTATATTAAAAATATTATATTTACGAAATGTTCCGTATGTATCAGTGAAGGTTATACATTATGTTCAAGGAGGCGAAAATGGAGACAACCCCCTCTGCCAATGAAATATTTACATCGATGAGTAATAACCAAGAAGAAAGATCTATTAATGTATTGAGACGAAATGCAGATGTAGAAGAAGGAAGAACAACGTGCATGGAACGTAAATGAAATAACAATAAAACGAGAAAAGAAAGTAGTACTCGCCAGATAGCGCTGCGACACAACATAGAGGGCGTGGCAGAAAGGCGCATATAAATAGCGGTCAATCTCCAACACCACACACACACAGCAGTCAGACGCGAACTACTTTGTTCACGCCTGTCCGCCGTGACTACACTGAGCGGTCCGATGGATTCGAACCGCTATTTATAAGCGCCTTTCTGCCACGCCCTCTATGTTGTGTCGTAGCGCTATCTGGTGACTACTTTCTTTTCCCGTTTTATTACAGTCGGTTGACGCGCCATGTCGGTATACGAGTATACGGGTGTTTGACGCTGACTGAGCGACCGATCGTACGCGCATATACAATTTTTATTATTATTATTATTATTATTTCGCGTATTTCAATATGAAATGAAATGAACGTAAGGATTAATCTTTCCTCGTTGTACACTCGTTTATTATTAAATATTATCGTTTATCCGTTAACTATTTTACTGGACGACTTTTTTTTATTTCGTCTTTAAAAGAATTTGTGCTGAACAACATACTATATAATATGGATATTTGTTTTTAAATTTTAACATTTATTTATAGACCAATATATTTCACATCAAAAATTATTGGTAATGACACGTGTAAAAATACACATACATACTTCGCCGTCACTGACTGTATCTATATAATATTATGGACTTACGATATTAATAATCATATTATATTAATACGTATCTCACTAGAACACGTTGCGTGTCTATGAACGACACAACGCACTTATATATGAACGACCGCGTATTTAGACAAACGATATAACATTCAAAAATTTCTTTTGATGTCATTTTCGTGTCACCTGTCATGCAAAATAAAAGTAATAAAAGAAAACCTATAGGATAATCATCATACGCATACCTATACGTTATTATATAATTACTTATGTATTTGTCTAAATAAATAATAATCGCCCAGTTTTTGTTGGTGTTGAAATCGTTTTCTGCAAGTAGGTACAGGCGAGTTAAAATTTTCTAAATGAAAAAAATTGCGCGAAAACGAGATGTAACCCCCCACTACATTTTTCATTATACAATAATAAATAAGCATCATTTTTTTTAACTGTAAACATTCGCGCCACATAGTAAAGGAGCATTTATTATTATTATTTCTTTTGTTTTATTAATTTACGATTACTTTTATATTTACTTGTTTAATTAATCAAATACTATGATTATTATTTTTGGTATTGATATTTAAATTTGCTGTTGTGTCATTGCCAAAATTATAATATTTCGTCATTATTTTTACAAAAACTATTATTTGTGTTTTGCGCAAGAAAACTTTGTCGTTCGAGTATCCCTTGTATTTTGTGGATGAAACTCAATGATAAGCTCATTGAGTTTCATCCATTCGAGGATCAGAGTTTTTACTTTCTTTTTGGTGTATTTATCGTTTTATAATAATTAATAATTATATTATTCAGTAAATTTGTATGGAATTTATGTAAACATTACATTTAATGTTCCCTTTATTTTTAAGATCAATTATTGTTTGTTATATTGAATTTTATTAATAATTTGTTAAATACAGTCTGCTTTTTCTTTTACTGAACTTTGAAGTTTTATATATTTTTTGTTAACTTTAGTTTCACACTGGTTAATTTTTCATAAACCGTTTGTATTTTGTTTTGACGAGAAAACTGTGTGTTGAACAGTAATGTTCTTATGAAAATAAAACAAAACATACTCTATAAAAATAACAACATATATAATAAAGTAGATTACATTTTGTGTTCATAATAACAAAATAATACCGAGAAAAATTGGCAATCGACGATTGTCATTTCAAGAAATATATTGTTTGTATATTGTGACAACTACCGACCACTCCATATAAATACAATTTTTAATTTTCATTAGTTTAATAAAATTTAAGAGTCTTGACCGTCCCGTTCTCTGCGTCCCGGTATGAAAAATTAGAAGGAGTACGCTATAATATTTTGAAAAAAGAAAGGGGACCCCCCCCCCAATTCAAGCACTGCTTACAGTCTGATTTACAATATTATATCGTCGAAATAATAACTCGTGTTCAATATACATTATACGCGTATATACTAAAATAATGTAAAAATTATTAGAATTTATTGAAGACCGTATACAATAGACATATATAATATAAATAGTGGAACGGTCACTTTTCTCGACGAACTGCACCTGTAGGTGTCAGCTGAATATTTTGATAATGACTTTATGCAAACGATTCCTATGTAATGACACTGATACTTATATAAACTACGCTAATTATATATAAATAAAAATATATTATATAAAACGCGTATTAGAGACAGAAGTCTATAGATTTTTTCCTCATATTCGCGGGTCTTCTATAATTTTATCCTATCAACAATATTTATATATGACGTGTATAATAATAAACGCACCGTAATAATAAATTGTATAATATTATTATATCAGATGCTCGTTTATTTAATTAATCGCGTCCATATATATATATATATATATATATATATATATATATATATATATATATATATATATATATCTGTGATCGCGTCCTATATTGAACCATGTTATCATTCTATAGAATATATATATATATAAACGATCAAATAAATTACACAATATATTATATTATATATTATTATACCCTATCAATTTCACGAAAGGATATGGACGAATTAAATTATTAAATTGCGTTAAAGTGCGTGGGTATAGAGTAATAAATTGTCCGTTTCATGAACTATACCTATATATAGATGTCCACATTCCGAAAATTTTGTGAAATTTCAAAATGTAGACATTATAATATAAAATTTATGAAAAAAAACCCGTTTCACTATTGTAACAGTGGAAGCGCGACATTTATAAACGTTTGCGTGTAAATTATT
Organism: Slavum lentiscoides; assembly: GCA_032441835.1. NCBI lineage: Eukaryota > Metazoa > Arthropoda > Insecta > Hemiptera > Aphididae > Slavum > Slavum lentiscoides. The sequence continues at coordinate 14,970,359 of CM063714.1, read as the reverse complement.
ATAAGTGACATTTTTAGATTCTGAGCGGAGCGAGAAATGTATTTGTTTTACAATGATGTGTTCTCTTTTATGTCTGTACCCAAAAATTCTACCCGAAAGAGTGCTCCGATCTTTTCACGTAGCACCTTTTCTGATTGATAATTGCATCTAATTTGTACTTTTTTGGACATTTTTCGATTTTCTCAATACTTTTTTCAAAAGTCAGGAAAAACTACCAAAAATTACACAAAAACGTTAAAAATGCAATTTCGTCTTAATCGATTGTCGTTTATTTCTTCGTTTATTCATTACACCGAAGCTCCGCTCAGAATCGTTTTATCGAATGCAATGATTTATCGTTGCTTTCAAATTTATAATAAAAACAAAACTCTAAAATCTTTATCCAAGTAATTCACTTAAGCGATATCTACAGCACCCCGCGGCTCGTTACCTTGTCTATGAACGACACAACGCACTTATATATGAACGACCGCGTATTTAGACAAACGATATAACATTCAAACATTTCTTTTGATGTCATTTTCGTGTCACCTGTCATGCAAAATAAAAGTAATAAAAGAAAACCTATAGGATAATCATCATACGCATACCTATACGTTATTATATAATTACTTATGTATTTGTCTAAATAAATAATAATCGCCCAGTTTTTGTTGGTGTTGAAATCGTTTTCTGCAAGTAGGTACAGGCGAGTTAAAATTTTCTAAATGAAAAAATTGCGCGAAAACGAGATGTAACCCCCACTACATTTTCATTATACAATAATAAATAAGCATCATTTTTTTAACTGTAAACATTCGCGCCACATAGTAAAGGAGCATTTATTATTATTATTTCTTTTGTTTTATTAATTTACGATTACTTTTATATTTACTTGTTTAATTAATCAAATACTATGATTATTATTTTGGTATTGATATTTAAATTTGCTGTTGTGTCATTGCCAAAATTATAATATTTCGTCATTATTTTTACAAAAACTATTATTTGTGTTTTGCGCAAGAAAACTTTGTCGTTCGAGTATCCCTTGTATTTTGTGGATGAAACTCAATGATAAGCTCATTGAGTTTCATCCATTCGAGGATCAGAGTTTTTACTTTCTTTTTGGTGTATTTATCGTTTTATAATAATTAATAATTATATTATTCAGTAAATTTGTATGGAATTTATGTAAACATTACATTTAATGTTCCCTTTATTTTTAAGATCAATTATTGTTTGTTATATTGAATTTTATTAATAATTTGTTAAATACAGTCTGCTTTTTTCTTTTACTGAACTTTGAAGTTTTATATATTTTTTTGTTAACTTTAGTTTCACACTGGTTAATTTTTCATAAACCGTTTGTATTTTGTTTTGACGAGAAAACTGTGTGTTGAACAGTAATGTTCTTATGAAAATAAAACAAAACATACTCTATAAAAATAACAACATATATAATAAAGTAGATTACATTTTGTGTTCATAATAACAAAATAATACCGAGAAAAATTGGCAATCGACGATTGTCATTTCAAGAAATATATTGTTTGTATATTGTGACAACTACCGACCACTCCATATAAATACAATTTTTAATTTTCATTAGTTTAATAAAATTTAAGAGTCTTGACCGTCCCGTTCTCTGCGTCCCGGTATGAAAAATTAGAAGGAGTACGCTATAATATTTTGAAAAAAGAAAGGGGACTCCGTCCCCCCCCAATTCAAGCACTGCTTACAGTCTGATTTACAATATTATATCGTCGAAATAATAACTCGTGTTCAATATACAATATACGCGTATATACTAAAATAATGTAAAAATTATTAGAATTTATTGAAGACCGTATACAATAGACATATTATATAATATAAATAGTGGAACGGTCACTTTTCTCGACGAACTGCACCTGTAGGTGTCAGCTGAATATTTTGATAATGACTTTATGCAAACGATTCCTATGTAATGACACTGATATTTATATAAACTACGCTAATTATATATAAATAAAAATATATATAAAACGCGTATTAGAGACAGAAGTCTATAGATTTTTTCCTCATATTCGCGGGTCTTCTATAATTTTATCCTATCAACAATATTTATATATGACGTGTATAATAATAAACGCACCGTAATAATAAATTGTATAATATTATTATATCAGCACCGTAATAATAAATCGCGTCCTATATTGAACCATATTATTATATCAGATGCTCGTTTATTTAATTAATCGCGTCCACACATGGGCCCCAATTCATTTATATATATATTTTATATATATATAGTATATCTATATATTTGAATATAACATTAACATTTTGTAATATTATCACAATGATCAGAGATTCTAATCAAAATTGAACCATGTTATCATTAAAGTATATATAGATATATATGTATATAAACGATCAAATCATAAATTAAGTATTTACAATATATTATATTAAGATATGATTATATTATATATACCTATCAATTTCACGAAAGGATATGGACGAATTAAATTATTAAATTGCGTTAAAGTGCGTGGGTATAGAGTAATAAATTGTCCGTTTCATGAACTATACCTATATATAGATGTCCACATTCCGAAAATTTTGTGAAATTTCAAAATGTAGACATTATAATATAAAATTTATGAAAAAAAACCCGTTTCACTATTGTAACAGTGGAAGCGCGACATTTATAAACGTTTGCGTGTAAATTATTATAAGTGACATTTTTAGATTCTGAGCGGAGCGAGAAATGTATTTGTTTTACAATGATGTGTTCTCTTTTATGTCTGTACCCAAAAATTCTACCCGAAAGAGTGCTCCGATCTTTTCACGTAGCACCTTTTCTGATTGATAATTGCATCTAATTTGTACTTTAAAGGGGACATTTTTCGATTTTCTCAATACTTTTTTCAAAAGTCAGGAAAAACTACCAAAAATTACACAAAAACGTTAAAAATGCAATTTCGTCTTAATCGATTGTCGTTTATTTCTTCGTTTATTCATTACACCGAAGCTCCGCTCAGAATCGTTTTATCGAATGCAATGATTTATCGTTGCTTTCAAATTTATAATAAAAACAAAACTCTAAAATCTTTATCCAAGTAATTCACTTAAGCGATATCTACAGCACCCCGCGGCTCGTTACCTTTTTTTTTTTTTGTTTATCGTTGAATTTGTATAAATTTCACTAATAATAATAATAATAATAATACGCGTGTATTGATGTACGTATAAACAGTTGCCAACTTATTTTTATACTTCGATAACCGTCACATCGCGTGATGAGAACAGTAGTTATTAATAATAATAATAATAATACGTCATATTGTCATAAAAAAAATACTCTTTGACACAATTTTCATGTCGAATCAATCACAAAAAATAAAGTACTACCGCGGACTATAATAATAAAATATTTGACGTTTTTCGAACGGTGGCCCGCAAAAACGTCGGTTAAAAGTGTTTAGAAGTGAGTGCTCCGCGAGACGATGAACGTGCTATTGCCGTTTTTTTTAGCTGCAATAATACACGGCGGCACTTATTACTGTGTCGTCGGTGGTAAATCGGCCGATTTCGACGCGCAGCACAAATTAATGGAACATTTTTTAACAGTCAGGAGTCTGGACACCGTTGTTTTATACACTTGTTGGTCACACGCCGGTAATATCTATATATATATATACACGTTAAAAACATTATAAATTTCCGTAAAAAAAAAAATAAATAGAAGAATTTATGGAGTTTTCGGGATTTTATAACAAAGTTCTGGAACGTTTAAATACACATATAGTAGTATAAAATATACGTGAAAATCGACTTATTCGAATTCGAAATTTTAAGAGATTATATTAGCAGAAGAACCTTATTGTCGGAGTGCAGGATAAAAAATTATTACCGCGCGGTAATTACTTGCGGGCCAATTAATTTTTTTTCCAAATCCTTATCGGTGACAGTGGTGTACTACAAATATTTTGTCTAGAAATTAAAAAAAAAAAATCTGTCACCTACACTATTGTAGGTCCATTTTCATCGTTCAATATATTTAATCTCATATTATATCTACATCATCGATATATTCTTCGTTTTTCTATAAGGACATTTTTTTATATTTTTCACGATTCGCTGAAACTATTCCATATAATATATAGTTCTTCTGATAGTTATTAGTTATTACCTATTTTATTTTCTCTACCAACGCAATCCAGATATTTTTAAGCAATACACTGAGTTTAGTTTAATAAATTGTAATTAATTAGTATAGGTAGAATACGTATAACTGCATATTATACGTAACAGCTTTTGTTAGATGACATTTTACGGTATTTACTACACTTTTCTTCAATATGTATAAAAAAAAAAAAAACATTTATGAAACCAATAAATTACATATAGAAGTATATTAAAACAAACAGGTCACACTTTATATAAACGAGCTGGACCACCTGCAGAAATATTGTCCCGGTTTCTTCACTCCGCATTTTATAATTTATTCCATAATGACGGTTTTTTCTTAGATATTATACTAATAAATTTAGTTTTTTTCTTTTTAATATTTCTGTTATTGTAAGTAAACAACAAATGATAACGAATCAGTATTACAGTATTAACAGCAGTGGCGATTATATTATATTAGAAGGGGGGGGGGTGACAGGTGCATCGCCCTCCCATGGGATTTGATATTTTTTAATTTAGAATATCTATGACCTAACAGCGCCGATTTGTGTCACGTAAGTTGGTCCAATTATGTTATGGTTATGCTCCATTTTCGCCCTTCCCCCTTTGAATACCATGTATAAGGATGGAATTAGTGCTCGAGCTCGACCGACGATCAGCGCGTACGGTACGCGCTGGTCATCGGCCGTAATCGAGCGTTTAGTATTTAGCTGACGACAAACTCGGTCGATCGTGTACCTACACTGTAAACGAGTAAATAATTAACGTGTACATGTGATTAAACGAGTAAACGTTAAATAAATAGTAAACGTGTAAACAAGTGGACAGCGAGGAAAGATTAATCTTTACGTTCATTTCATTTCATATTGAAATACGCGAAATAATAACATTAATAATAATAATAAAAATTGCATATGCGCGTACGATCGGTCGCTCAGTCAGCGTTAAACACCCGTATACTCGTATACCGACATGGCGCGTCAGCCGACCGTAATAAAACGGGAAAAGAAAGTAGTCACTAGATAGCGCTACGACACAACATAGAGGGCGTGGCAGAAAGGCGCTTATAAATAGAGGTCCGAAATTATCGGACCGCTCAGTGTAGTCACGGCGATCGGGCGTGAACAACGTAGTTCGCGTCTGAATACGGTGTTTGTGTGTGTGTGTGTGTGTGTGTGTGTCGGTACATTAATCAATCTTTTTTCTTAGATATTTCATTAGCAGAGGGGGTTGACTTCACTTTCGCCCTCCCCCCTTTGAACATTATGTATAACAGCCACTGACTGTCAGTATATAGGTTAGTTGACAGATGATAAATAATAGCCAATCTACCGGTCGTATACTTGTGGTATACTTTATACCGGTCGTAACCTATTTAAAAAATTTTCGGTAGCTCAGAATTTAAAAAATAAAAAGTATGTATCGAGTCAAAACTAATTAGTTTCAACAATATATTATATTATTTTATTAATCGAAAACAATTTTTCGCAAAAATATATATGATATGCACTCGTCGAATGAAAAACGGTAATAGGTACCTAGACGGTTTCTATAGTGGAATAAAAGTACAGTACACGTAGCTCTATAATGCCATAATATTTAAAAAACCAAAACGGTATAAATATTATTTGTTTTGATCGATTATTATCGGTCTTCATTATTTCTCGTTGTAACTTTCCATATGTAATTAAAAACAATATTGTTGCGAAAATTATCTATTTGTGTAGAAATTCGTTGCAAGAACAGTTTTAAGGGATCCTCGTGTTCTCGGATCGACTTGTGTTACGTCAATAAAAGAGTATCAAAAGATGTTGCGTGCAATATTGTAATGCGTCGTCTTAGCGCGCATTAATAATTTTAATTTTATATTTATTTTTTTAAATTTCGATATTATAAAACTGTTGAAGTTTATAACTGCTTATTGCGATGGTTTTGAACAAATTACCTTATGATTTTCTAAAATACGCGCAAAAATCTAAATTTCATTCGATTAGATCGGATCAAGAGTATGGGATTACTCAACGAATACGGAATAGCGGCCACACATCGGAACGGAGAAGATTTCAACGGAACAATCGATTTGAACGATGTGCTTACCATATCGTTGTACTCACCTTTGCTAGGAGTAATCGTCGATTGGTCCTGTAACGAAAACGTTTTATTTAAGGTAATTATATATTGGACAATGTACATCAATATACTGCAGAATATTTATCACGATTCTAACGGCTATATTTCGGGGAATAAAAATTATTTTTCTTATATCGCTTTTTAAAAAAAAAAAAATTTAACACTCCATTTGATATATTCCGACGTTCCCCATTATTGTTAATAACTCATAATAAATAATAATATTAATATGTGATTTACTCTCGAGCAATACATATTTTTATTGAAATGCACAAGAAATGTTGATTTTTGAAGTCCGATGAATATTTCCCGAGTAATAAGCGTTCAATTTTTAAAAAAATCACTCCATATTTTTATATTCATTGCGCCACCGTGTAATTTTTTTTATTCAAAACTTAATACATGTATAGTACTCAGAGAGCTGGATGTGGAACGCGAGCTATCACTGGCTCATGGTGATGGAAAACGATCGGAAGACAGACGTTCAAAGCTTTTTGACTTTGAAAAACATCAACTTGACGGTCAGCAGTGAAGTGTTATTGGCGTATCCCGGAGAAAGGGACGGATTCGTCAGTGATAATAATTGGCATATTTTCGACGTTTATCGGACCGCATTCGAACCCAGAGGAAAACTCATGGTCGACGTGGTGAATGCAACTTTTGGAAAATGGGGTAACCGATTGTGGAAATTCGATAAAAGATTAAATTTGGGCAATTTAACCATGAATGTGGTTACCATAGTAAGTGCCTGTTTTTTTATTTGTGATTTTCTTCAATAATGTCCTTATAATGTGGTAATAATATCGTATAGATATTGCATTCTATGCAAAAAATTTAATGCAAATATTTTTTGAAAAATATCTGCGGAAGTGTTCAAAAGTTATTTAAATTTCTTCCCCCGTCCAAACGGTATTAAACTATATATATATATATATATATATATATATATATATATATCAAAATAATTATTTTACCGTATAAAAATGTTGGTAGTACATGTTACATGGCTGAACGATATTTAGTTTCAAGTATTGTTATTAGCATTACTCCGAAAACGTACGAAATTCCATTTGCTTACATTTCTGTGTATTTATATTATAAATATACAATTCATGTATAACATAAGTTAATTTATAAATTATATAACGAACTCAAGGGAACTAACAACATTTTAAAAATTAAATGAATATATCTATTCAAAAATTTTAATCCCCAACCAAATTTGTTTTTAAATAATTAATAACGTAAAACCCGAATTTTTATTTAATTATTCATTGATTTTCTAATATATTTTCAGTGAAATTTCAGATGTATTTTTTCGATACTTTAAATACGTTTTTAAAGATTTTTTTTTTAGAACATTCGTGAAACTCTACTTATGAGTTAAAACTGTATATAGTGTGATATTTTAGGTGAACCCTTACGGTGCTTTTGGCAATGCTAATGGTACGTACATGGTGCCGTCCAGTGACGAACTGGACGACTATTTGAAAACGTTTAACGCGGATCGCTTAAATTCGGGGCAAAAATTCAGCTACAGAGTAATGGACCCGTTGACCAGAGTCATATTGAATCTCACGTAATCGATTATTATTATAAATACAATTATTATTATAATATTATATTCGTTAACTTTTTCACGTCGAATGTGAACGACATTCACATTTGAAAGGAACGATTTTCAAGGCCGCTCAAGTACAATTTACTATTGTATTAATATTAAATTACAATTTTTTATTGTGTGTTTGGTTTACTAATATTTTTATTTTTTATTATTAAGTAGTATTTTTAGATTTACTTACATGAAACTATATATATATATATATATATATATATATATATATAATACGGGTAGCAATAAAAGTGCAAAATTATTTTGTATTTAAAGCATGCGAATTATTTGGTTAAAATCTAAGAAAAATAAAATGATAATTATAATATCAGTTTATTTATATTTAATATTACGTATGTCCCTAGCACTTTTCATGTGTTCTATTGAGAATTAACGTAAACAATTTTAAAATATAAATTTGAAGCGTTATTTAATAAATGATAATTTTACATAAGATAATTATTATTTATATTTTAATATAAATAGTTACATTTTATCAATTATAATTATTTACCTATTTAATAATCATTATTAAAATTATTGCTAACGTAAATATTGATAATTTCACAAAAGTGACATTTTTAAAAATCTTTTTTGTATGTTATCACTTATCTTAATTGTGTTTTAATCAATTTATAAACATATTATGTAACACTAGAAATAATATGTTTTTTACGTGTCTGACACAAATAGTATGAAGTATTAAAAACAAAAAAATGTACATAAATTATTATTAATTGTCCTTTTACTACACAGTACACATATAGAGAGCGATTCGTTTATCGATAAATAATTAAAAATAACGTGAACGTATTCCTTTGAAAATACTTTGAACGAGTTCAGTTTTTAAACAAACTCTTTCCAAACTTTGCGTATACGACCTACCATTATATGCCTATATATCTACAGATTGAACATTAAGACGACCAAGTCGTGGGGTTTCAAGATCAACAACAAATGGGATGGCATAGTGGGAATGATACTGTCCGGAGAAGTCGATTTTTCTGTAAATCTAAACGCCATCAGGCCCGAAAGACTGGACGTCGTCGAATACTCTGGCATGTCCACTTGGACACACGAGTGCGTATATTTGTATTGCTTGGAATAGCCGACAGTGATCAACTGGATGGCGCGACAATCTATCGAATTTGAAATTGAAAATTATACATTTATATATATATATTGATGTATCTTGTAAATATAATAATATTCTCGAGGAGGTTTTTTTGGGAAAAAAAAAATGAAAATCTTGTCGTTGCGATTTCAGTTGACCACAATATATATTGACCATTGGTGTACTTAAATATACTTAAAACAATTTTTTATATATATAAAATATAGAATTTTCTATACAATTACAAATTGGAAATTATATCGTGCTTACCTATATTTACGAAGGGCGTTTTTTTCTTCTGTTTTCGCGTAGCCCTTGTTTTATCTTTCGTCATCCTCGGTCTTCGACAACGTCCATGAACATATTTCTACGGCCGTTCGAAATGACCGTGTGGTTTTCTTTGCTCGGCGTGGTCATCTTATCCGCGTTCGTGTACTACACGATCATACATTTCGAATCGCATCCAACGTTTTCCATAAGCGCGTTAAGCGACATATTTTTATTGAAAATTGGCACGTTGTGTCAACAAGGTAATATATCGCATCATCATCTTGCTATTATTCTGAATAACTAACAATACTTTTTACAATTTTATTATTGTAATTAAACTTATTAAATTCCGCACGAATCATTTTACATATGATACATCACCATGACTTCGGATATTTTCTTTTATTAAGGGGATTGCGCACACGAAACGTAATAGTAAAATAGACTACTTTCAACGTGTACTGCGGTCGATCTAGTGGTGAGATAAGAAATTTGAAAACATATTTGAATTCTTTGTGAAGTCTACTTTCCTGCGTTTCTAATTTTATTTTTCACAAAAACCCTTTAAAATTAATTTAATTAAAGAAAATTCTAATACTCAATTTTTAAAGATCTTAAGATTGAAAATATAATAACGAAAGGGAAAGTCGATCTATAGTAAAATTTATGAAAAATTTGAGTCTGTTTTCAGAATCTTTATCGCATCACTATAGATCTGATTGGTACGTTGAAAGTAGAAATCACGTCTATTTTACCACAATCTATTCAGTTTAAGATTGTACCGGAACGCGTACGTTGAATGAACACCGGAGCGATGCTAGGACTTTGGTAGCTACAGTAACTGCTCTGTCATTGGCTGTTGCTGTCGGTGGCAGTCGGCACAGGATGGTTTTCGACAATCAGAATACCGATGGAACCTCGCCTGCGCGAACATGAACCAATTTTCGTCCGCCGCCCGGTATAATCTTAAACTGAATAGAGTATATATTATATGTTTATCGTATGTGCAAGACAAATAGAGATAATAGCCTCTTCCAATGCCCTTAACACTATAAAATATAACGAAGGCGCGAACAGAAATTAAATTTACGTTAAATCGATTTGATTACTTTTTTATTATTCGAAGTATTGCTGCAGGCACGACAATGGAACCGACCAAACTCAGCAACAGGTTCATTGTCCTATTGATGTTCGTGTTCAGTTTGGTCATGTATCAATTTTACTCGTCGAGCATAGTGTCGGGCCTGTTGCGTCCGACCGTGATGAAAATCGATTCTTTCCGAAAACTGGAAGAGAGCGGATTGAACGTTGGCGTCGAAGACATAAACATTCTCACCAGAATGATCAAAGTACGGCCATAAGATGGCGGTTTATTATTTTAACTATACGTATATTTATGTTAATATGTACAGTGGCGTCATTTGTGGCGGAGAGGATGTAAAATGAGCATTTTACCTCGTATGATTTTTAATTAAAAAAAAAAAACCAAATCGGTCCAATCGTTTTTATGTCGAGTTTAATTTATTTGGCTATTGCGACATCTGTATATATTTTGATCTACAGATTTATAATTATTTTTTTGTTCATCGACGTGTTTACTAATGAGATAATAAACATTTGTTTATTTTTGCGATACGTTGTTTTTTTTTTTGAGATTTTTGAAAAAACTTTTTTTGATCGTTTAATAACAATTATGCTAGTAAAACAATTTTGACTCGTAACTGATTACTCGTTCTGATTAGGTACATATTTTAATTTTCACATGGTCCCATAGACAATTACGCATTTCTTAATCATTCTTCTTTTTTCTCGCCTTTATCTCACACAAGGAACAATCAGCTTATACCGATTTCTATTCATTCTTTTAGTTTTGAAAAACTGATTTCTGCTAAAACCTGATTATTCGACTTAATCAAATTAATTAAAGCTTCAGTACGCATTTTTGTTGGCAAAAAAATTATAAATCATCCCAATGCAAATCGTGGTGACAATATTACAGAATTCGTTGTTTATTCTGTTCCTAACATTTTAAATTCGAAAATTCGAAAATTACGTTGGAGAGGATCGTTAAACGTTCAGTTTCCTCTGTCAAGACGAATGTGAACTGCGCAGATCGTGTGCGTGTTTCAGTGTTTGTAATGCGTAAAAGATTTAAACAGATATTTTATACAGATATTCGGCGAGACCAATCCGTACATTAGAAGAATCATCGAGAAAAAAGTCAACCCGAAATCCGAGTATCTGCTGGCGAGAGACGGCGTGAAAAAAGTGAAACAAGGCCATTACGCGTTTTTCACCGATCCGGCCATCAGTTATTGGCTCATAAACGATATATTCACCGAGAGAGAGAAATGCGACTTATCGGAATTGCCGGTCAGCAGGCCGGAAGCGTGCGCCTACTTGGTTCCGAAACGATCTCCGTACAAAAAATTGATCAATTTTGCGTGAGTATATAATGTATTGTTCTTTTGTAGTGTTCTTGACCATCGAGAACTTACTGTTAAAACCACGTTTTCTGCCACTTCACCTTGACCGTGTAGTCAAACGGATACCTGAAATAAAGTATACCTAAAGGCTAAAGTTAAGCGAAACGGAATAGAGTCTCTGCAGTGATTATTACAAATCCGCTTTTCTGCTTTCTTGCGTACGTAGGACGTAATATGAATGCTGTTTTCCACGTTTCTCTTTTCCTCTTGTCATATTTTCACCCATTTAATCCATCAACATATTCCCGCGGTGCTTTATGTTTTTTTTCAAATTCCTATTATGAGTACGTGAACTCATCCTCTATGTACTTTTACCTTTACAATTGATTATAGTAATGGTGTTGTTGAAAATGCGTTACGAGTCAAAGGAAGTAAAATGGTTTCCGATTATTTTCAATTTCGAAAAAACGAAAAAAAAAATTGTTTTGGGAAACTCGTATATTATTGTTTCAAGTGTATTTATAATTCATATGGATTTTCAGAAGCAATATATTGTTGGAAACAGGACTGATGAACAGGGAACTCGGGATATGGCACGCTAAAAAACCGAAATGCATTGCTGGGAAAACGATGACCGAAGAATCGTTGGTCAGCGTAGGGATCAAAGATATAGCGTCACTCATAGCTTTCTTGACTGTCGCTTTAATCGTTTCTCTCATCATACTCGTACTGGAATTTATCACTTTTCGCTACAACTCGGAAAACGTTGTATCACTACATCGTAGCACATAATATAATTCCACTCGTAATCTTTGACAAAAAAAAAATTGATAAATGTGTAATAATCGTTAGCTTTACATTACGTACGCTTTATAAGATATTAGGTTTGGGTTATTCTCATTTCTCATACGAGTTATGTGATCAAAGTATATTCCTAGATTTATTTAACTACCCAAAAAAATCAGAACAACAAATACATTTTTAAATATCTCAAAAAAGTATTCACTATCCGAAGTTATGCGATTGTGCACTTTTTTTTTAAACTGAAAGTCTTCAAAATAGAGTTTGCCGTTCGGTCGACTATTTCCCGAATTCGATACAAAACTTGACGCAAATGCGTTGTGCTCTATACATATATAGTTTGTTCGCCATGAGAAAAGCGATTGACAAATTTTAAATATAAACGACTTCAACTGACTGTTGTTACACTAACTAGTTTTAACACAATTTTCCCTTTTTTTATTTTTTAATGTTTTGAAGTTTGAAAATTGAAGTCGCACACCTATTACACACATATGTGTCGTTGCAGTGTTTACTGTTTAATTTATATTTGTATAGAAAATAATTGTTTTTTATTAAATCACGACGATGTCATCTCATCCAAAGTGTAAATCGATTTGTTATTGTATACGAACGCGTAGGCGTATCGCAGAAAAGAATCGTGAGAGTTGTAAGTCAATTTTTATGAATAATACATTGAAAATTGGTATTAAACGCGCTATTATAGAGTTTTTCGAACACGATCGTTAATATGAAATTAAAAAAAATATATATATATATATTCACGCGAATGCTAAAAGTCTTTTTTTTTGTAAAATTAATTTTTTTATAAAACACCGCTTGAATTATCTTGCGCACGCCGTGATTATTTAGAACAATTTCAGCGTGTACAGTATAATGTAAATATATGTAGTATTTTATGTTTTGTACTTAAAGTCCATAACAGTTGACAATATTCTCCTCTCCTCCGAAAGTTACTTTGATTTTCTTGTGAAAATATACAGCATAAAAAAGCATATTGTACACAGTATCCAAGTAGTATTACATTTTCTCGTTTTATAAGGTAATATTTTATTTCAGTTCCGATTTTATATAAAATGTGTATAATTTTGGCCAAGCGTGTTTAAAAACGGCGTCCCCACTTCAACCGTTTCTTTTTTTTTTTTTTCTTAAATAAATTTTTATCGAGACGTAATATAAAATGTTATATACCCGTCGAAGGTTAACCACCGTACAAACACTACGCCGCTAATTATTTTTTGTACATTATAAAGTTTAAATCACTGACCTAGAGGAATAATGCAGATATATATATATAGGTTAGAAAGATTGAAAAAGTAGTACCTATGTATATACTTACTTTTAAAAATAAAAAAAAATAAAAATTTCCATTTTGAAATACGCTGCAGTCCGACAATAATATAGTCTATCATACGCATACTGCAGTCGTATAAGAAGATATATTTTAGAACGATTTTAACACCAATGTAAAAGCAAAAAGAAAAAAAAAACCGTAAGATTTTTGTCTAAAGTTGACTTATCCATATGCCCCTTCTCTTCAATTCGATTCCATCGCCATTTATAATATAATTTATAGGTATATTCGCAATTACGATACGACGGCCTAACCTTGTGCGTATATATAATATACCTTCAAACATATTTTGAAGTCCGATTGTCCTTGGATTAAATATTACGGTATACACACACCGTTCCGATGATTTCTGCTGTATTAATGCGCTGTTATATATATATTTTTTATGCAAAAAAAAAAAAAAAACAATCACACACAAGGTATACAATTTTTTTTTGTTTTGTTTTTAATTTTTAATTATATATTGTGCAGAAACACATAATGTACTTTTAATAACAACGCGCGTGTTTGCCACTCGATTTAAAATTCTAAAACACTGTACGGGTTTTAAAATTATATGTTTGTTCTCTATATGCGAATAATATTTTTTGTAAATAAAAAAAAATTGAATATTTCAAATTGTGTAGTCTGTAATAGTATCTGCGGTAGGTATACTTTATTCGACATTTTTTTTTCGATTTTGTGGTCTTTATTTCATGTATAAAATTTTCAAAACAAAAAATGTTGTGTTTCAAAAAAAAAAAATTGAATATTTCATACTTTTTAGTGCGTTTTTCGATATCGGTTTTTTTCTAAAAATTTTTTTATCTTTTTTTTTTTTTTTGCTAATACGAAAAACTACGAAAATCTCTCGTATCTCCTAATTTTACTAACAAAAATAACGCGACGCTTCAAAAAATATTTTTAAAAAAAACTGTCTCAAGACGCGTGGCGTAGATGTGATACAATGTATATTAATAATTATTTTAATTGAAGGAATTTAAAGTTTAAACCGATATTTAGTAACGAACGGGAATAGTAATGGAATAAATAAATATTTGTAGTTTTATAAAAAAAAAAAAATATATTACTCTTATTGGTATACAGTTTTTTTTTTTTACATTTCGTCGTTTGTAATATTATTTCTGTAACATTCGATGTTGCGGTTGATTTGGAGATATAATCGGCCGACTATAATACACTGAAATATGTGACAAGAGTATAATCGAAAGTAATATGTTATACGAAATAACAAAAATTAATTGTCGGTCTAATTAAATCAAACATTAATTACTTAATTACTTCCAATTGAATTTCGATTTTTAATTGGCCGACGATAACCGAAATACGTGAAAAAACTATTGGAAATAATGTCTGGAAAAAAACTGCACACTTTGTACCGCGGCAGCAATTATATCTAAATACACGTACGCGACGCATGTCAGCAAATATGCACACAATGGACGCTCGCACTCTAAAACCGGTGGACAGAGTCCAAGTCTACAAACAGTTTTTTACTACCCGCGCCCAAAATAGGCGTATCGCATCAAAAATATATCTATATTCAGATAATATAGAAAAATGAAATGTATATAAAACTAAAACCGTCCCTTATAACACAGCACAGGCAATAATATTGTATATATCACAACGATAACAAGACTATATATATCTCGTAACGATTCAGTCAATTTTTCTGATTTATAAAAAAAAAAATGTTTTTTTTTTCTATATTTTTACGACGACGTAAAGAAATATATAATATTATACAGGAATACGAATATTTCGAGTACGTTATTCGAGAATAATATACGACCTAACTCCCCATATAACTATAATGCCGCAGCAAATCTATATTGCGAATCGGTTTTTAGAATTCTACAAATTTTGGCGAATTTTTTTTTTTATGATTTTTACGCACTGTCCGCACAGACTCCGCAATTCCGTTCCGGAGCTGACCGCAAAGAAAAAAAAAATTCAATTTCCGTTCGCGAATTGTATAGAAACCGATCTAATAAAACACCAGTACACTGGCATTCAGGGGCGTAATTAAGAGGTGGGATGACGGGATAGATCCCCCCCAGAGCCTTTTTTTTAATCATGTATAAAAAAAAATAACTGAAAACTGTCATCGTCTATATATTGTAGAGTCAAAATTTTTCTTATTTTTTCCTATTTTTATACTTTACTTAAAATCGCTTTTTTATTATAATGTTTAAATTACAGGCCTCGGAAATTGGATTTATAATTAACCAGTTAAAAATAATAGTAAATATACGAGTAGTAATCAAATATTTCTATTGTGTATTTTGATTTAAATACTCGAATAATATTAACTTAGTTAGGTTACAAGTAAATTTTTTTTTTTTATTTTTTCTTTTTTACTGATTTGTAGTATAGTATGTACATAACAAGAAAATGTATGAAGGGTGTGTGTGTGAAGTTTCCCATTGCACTGTAATGAAAAACGAGGGAAAAAAGTCATCCCCCCCCCCCGCCAGAACAAGTTTCTATTTACGCCACTGCTGGCATTGGAATACTCGCGCGCCGCGGACATTACAGATACGCGGTAAGTGCTTGTATACCGTATATACCGCGGCGGTATTTACATATAAGTGTATGCCAGACGTCACTGCTGTACACGGTGCGGTGCGGCGCGCTTACAACCGCACGCGTCGTCGTCGTTCGCCCGCAGCCAATGCCGCGGACCGGCGGCGGCCCAACACTACAGTCCTCCTCATTCGCCGTCGATAATTTAATGCGTACGGTCGCGGACGGATGTCGGCGGATACCGTTATTATAATATTTCTGGTGTATAAGGTGGTCCGCGCCACTGTTCTGTAATACCATACCATCGGGAAAAACGCGTTACCCATACAAATTTTGTACGGTATACCTGACCTAAGCTCGTCGTCAAAGATTTTTTTTTCCCTGCGAGTTCGCGTCCCCGACGGTGGTAACCGCTGTCGGTATAAGAAACACGTCCGTTTTTGAGGGCAGAACCGGTTTTTTTTTATCGCTCACTCCGTTCCCGCCCGGACCATTCCGGGGATTTGCGAGACTGTTTTTAAAAACAAATCCGCGCGAAACAAAACGGAGGAAATACAGAAAACCGTTCCGGGAACGAAATGTCAGCAGACTCGCCGACCGCGGTCGTGATCGCGAACGGACAGCCGCCTACACGACTGCAGGTAATGCCGGCCGCCGCGGACGGGACTCGCGGCGGTACGAAGGACGACGAAGATTGCGACGGTCTCTCCGAGGTCGTAGTCGTCGACGGTAATAACCTTAAACCCTGTTACGGTAAGTACGCCTTAACGCGATATTATTATTACTATAATAACGCGCGAACGGTTAAAATTTAAAATTTTATTCAAATTTTTTTATTATAATTTAGTTTGATTTGGCGGGGGGAGGGGGAGATTATTATTGTAACTATTGGGGGCTCGGAACTTACTAAACGCGCGGTGTACCAAATATATGGGCTCATAAGAATTTTTTTTTTACAAAAGATAATTTAAAAAAATATATATATAAAAACGTATATTACATATTTTATTATCGATGTAAGAATTTAAAAAAAAACATTTAGTCATTTTTACTATTATACACAGCTGTAATAAATAAAAAAATCATGTTTGTACCGCCTAAAACGTAGTCTAATTTTCAACATATATATATAATTACGAAGAAATAAAATATATATAACTGCGCTTTACAACACTTTTTATGTTTCTGACGGTACAGCGAATACTGCAAAAATATACGCGGCTTCTATAAAATACTTATCCAGTTCTCGAATTGGTGGGGGGGTGTACTGCGCAGAGGGACAGAGCTCTTCTACTGTTTTTGCTTTTTATCTGCGTACCTCAACTATTTTTTTTTTTATTCGCAAAACTCCTCTCTTCTATAATTTTTCCAATTCGAACACTGACTATTATCGTTATGTATAGGTACTGCAGATATGTACAACGCGTTATGTGCGGAAAATATCTTAAACGAGTATACGATATTTTATTTATTTTTTCGAAATTCATTTATGTTTTTGGCTTTGTCGTAATTATAAAAAAATATTACAATCGAGTACGCGCTAAAAACTCGTAAAACGAAAGGAAATCAAAAAATACTCGAAAATATGGTGTATAAAAAAAAAACAGGCGCTTTAATAAAATTATCATAACGATAAATATATAATAAACCGTGAAAATAACGGTACGAAAATTGTTTTAATCACGTTCTCAATTGGTATCCGGCGCTAATTATGTGTATAAAATATTATAAATAATAACAATAATACATTAGAGGTATATGCCCGCGTTTTTCTCGCACAACCTCTCCTCTCTACCTGTTGCCATCACGCGCGCGCGCACGTGCTCGATACGCACCGTCCTGCACCAGCTGCAAGACAACCATATATGGACGGTTGAGTTGGTCTATATATTATTTTTTTCCTCGCCATCCATCTATTCCAATATGATCAGGGCCGTATTTAAGGGGATGCAGGGCTAGTGGCCGGGGACGACAATATTTTTTTGGCAAATAATTTTTAAAAAAATTAGACTGTTTTCTTATACTATTATTTTGATAGATTTACTATTGCTATGCTACATACACAAATTTATTATTCACCGGTGTTAATATAGTTCTTATTTTTTATTTCTTTCGCGTATACTTTTTATATTGATTTAATTTTTTTTTTTAACTACCTATATTTATTACTTTTTACGCGTTTATATTATATAGATAGTAATAATTTTATTATGATATATTCGTGTGCGATGGCGTTATTTTTGTCAAGTCGTTATATAATAATACATGCGCATTTCCTAAATCGACAATTTCGAAGACATCATTTTTTTTTTTTTAAATTTAATAGTAGATAAAGTGTACATAATCTATATAATCTTCAATTGAAATTATATACGTTCTAAGTGCGGAAACGACTCGTGTTATATGAATTTGAGCTTCGACTCTTTCAAAAATTTGGTGTTTGAAATTACGCGATTAGATAATGTATTGCTATATAAATACGTATGCTGCAGGTGTTGGCTACATAAAAAAATTATTTTGCACTCCGTATTGAAAATTTTGTTAAATGACTTACGTATAGCACGGTCCACATTTTACAATATTGCTCGTGTATTTTTCATATTTTTTTAACAACAAGAAAAAAAAAGCTAAAAACGATTTTCCCCCAGACGTTGCCTATAATAAAAAGCCGAGGCTAATCTCTATAAACACACGCGGTGTACGTCATTTTATTGTATGATGTGTTGACATAAACGTTTAAACATTTTAAACATTTTAACTCGGTAATGTAAATTCAGTCACTCTAAAACCTGTATAGAAATTATAAGTTTTTTATAAAAATATAATAAATACACCAATAGCAGCGATGTGTGTGTAGGTACACATTATTTATATTCCTCGCGAACTATACGTGTGTAATACGATCATTTACCATCGATTATTTCCTCAACATCCATACTTCAATGTTATTACGGATGGACAGTGTTGCAAGCTCATTCAACCTATTCTAAAATTTACTTCGTTTATTGAATCTTTTCAAAAACGTGAAAATGTGCGTTCAGGAGTATCTGAAGATTACAAACGTCCTGGCGCAATTTATGTTTTCCAATAAGACTATTATTGTTTTATTACCTACTGATAAACTGATTAAAGGGAACACAATATCATAACCATATACGCATATATGTTTAGAAAAAATCCAAGGGGATCTCTCTAATCTCCCCC
The DNA here is from genome assembly GCA_032441835.1 of Slavum lentiscoides. Classification (NCBI taxonomy): domain Eukaryota; kingdom Metazoa; phylum Arthropoda; class Insecta; order Hemiptera; family Aphididae; genus Slavum; species Slavum lentiscoides. The sequence goes on along the minus strand of CM063714.1, from coordinate 14,950,764 downwards.
AGTAAATAGGTACTGCTATTACGGTATTATATGTATTTTTTTAGAAGAAATGTGTATACTTATCGCTCGGCGAGAAAATTCCTAAAAAAAAAAATAATAATAATGATAATACGAAATTACATACAGTATATACGTATTACATTGTTTTTAAACTAACAGTATATATACGCATTCACGTCCGTGTATACCTATTTATTCGCTAGATTTTACATAACATTTATATACGTCGTTGCGAATAATTATTCTGATACGTACACTGTATTAATCGTATATTCAACATTATTTTTTCTTCTCCTCCGTGACATTGATACGGTTATATAAAAACAGTTTTTTTTTTTTCTATAGAAATCATAAAATATATTATTGATTAGACGACAGGCGCATGCGTTAAAAACTAGTTTATTCTTATCCTTCGTATCGATTCGGAATGCCTATGCAAATTTTTGCGATTTAATAAAATATTCAATGTCAAATTCAACACGTAAGCGGTATGTATATAAACGAATAATATGGCGAACTACTAAAATACTAAAACACCTCACCCCGTGTACATATCACTGCATTGAGCATCTCGTTCTAAATGAGCTTTTTTTAGAGATTAATTATTACCACTATACAAGTGGCATTACAAGTGGCGTAGGCGGTATACTTCTTTGATAGAGGAAACTTATTATTATTATTATTATTATTATTATTATTATTATTATTATTATTATTATTATTATTATTATTATTATTATTATTATTATTATTATTATTATTATTATTATTATTATTATTATTATTATTATTATTATTATTATTATTATTATTATTATTATTATTATTATTATTATTATTATTATTATTATTATTATTATTATTATTATTATTATTAACGTTCAATATTGTTTGATTTGACATTAGCTGATTTTATAAATAACGACGGCTTGATATTCATTGATATGATTAATGACAGCTCATTAAAAGGCGCAATTAAAGACAAAACATTGGTTTCATTTTACTGGATGTCGTCAGAAATCGAATACCTATCTCTTTTCAAGTGAACATTACAATGTTTAATTCCATTTGTCACTATACATGTTTGCGTAAGAGTGGATTTTCTGAACTGCTCTATTTGAAAAATAATACAGAAGTAGGCTCGTTATTCAAAGTGATTTACGAGTGAAAAATATGTTCCATTCAGCGTGACATTGATGTCTTTGTACAAAATAAACAACAACAAATTGTTATTTAAATATTAGGATTTACCTAAAAATCAAGATTTTTCTACATTGATGAATGTCATACAATAAAAAAATGTTAATAAATTAATTAATAATAAAATACATGCTTAAAAAAATTTATTGTTTCTTCTAATTTAGTTTTAGAATTAAGGTGGTACGCATATTATATCGATCATAAAAGTGTCTAGTGGTATTCGATAATAAAAAGGTTGAGAACTCCTGGACCAATACATAAAAACGTGTTTACGCGATTATGCCACTTAATTTTTATTATAATTAACTTAAATTTGTATTTTATAACTTTAAATGTTTACAGTTTGGTAATTATTATTAAAGCTGGTCTGCAATAATACAGATTAAAAATTAAAATTAAATTAAAAAAATCTAGGTGAGTTTTTAACGCGTTAAATTTTTTCTGAACTTAATGCGCGTTAATACTTTACATAGGTATACAATATTTTATTCAAATCAATGTACAAAAAATATTTTATACGAAGTGCAATACAATTTTTCTGAATACGCAGGTTTTTACTTTTTTCGCTTTGTATGTGCGTATACGTATAATTTGTATTTTATAATATGATTTATAAATATAAAAAAAAAAACAATTTTTTTTTTTTTTACTGTCTGATTAGTAAAATTAATTTAAATTGTAATATTATAGATAAATTTAAAAATGAGATGGCCTAGTAGGGGGTCTTCTCTCTTTTTTATCTAAAGTCTATGCCTTGTCATTGTCGTTTAAGCCAAATATAGCGACCTTGAGTATAATTTCTTTTAGTGTTTATTATGATTCGTACAAATAGTGCATAACGTCCTTGAGAATAGACGTTCTATGTCTTCCTCTGGTTATTTCGCCTAAAACCTTTCCTTCTAAAATTATCTTTAAAATTTCGTTTTGTCGAATCAGGTGTGCAAATAATTTTGTTTTCCTATATGATTTATGGTTTATATATGATTTCCCTCTTCTCATTTACTTCTGCTACTATCTGAAGTAAGCAAGGGTTGTGTGAATGCACAAAAATTCTAATCCCTAATCACTGATTATATTTTATACGATATTTTTGAATTTTTCCTTTACATAATTTGACACGGTTTTTATATTATTCGGCAGTTTTTTTTTCGTACACAATAACCCTGCACGACAGCGACGGAGAAAATATTTGTACTCAACACTACAATATATATAACGCAATAATATCGCCGTAACACGGCAGTTTCAATTCAATATTACGTATTATTGTAATATATTTATAGTCGTGGATTCTATTGTCGTGATTTAAATCATACGGTGTGTAACATCAAGGATGATGGGCATTAATTAGAAATATAAATACAGCCAACGAAAAGTAATGGTCATGCCCGGAGAGGTAATTTTTTTTTCTTAAGGTTACGCACGCAAAACAGCGGCAGATTTAACGGAGAGAATATAACGAACACGCGCTTAGTGCCTATATAGGCCTCGATAAAACAATAATTTTAATTAACTATATATTACAGAACAGTGGTATTCAAGCTTTTTCGTCCCACGGCTCCTTTGTCGCGTGTGTTGACAATATTTTGACGGTTCCCAAATTATTAACGACGAAAAAATATAACGTCTATATAGGCGAATGAATTTTTTTATTATGTACCTATACAAAATATTATAAAATAACGAAGAAAAAAAACTAAAATTAAATGTATATAAAATAAATCAATAAAATTGATTGAATTTTTATTATCGTCATCAAAAGGTAATATTTTATTAATTTTGTTTTCACCGTTCTGTGCCACACGCGGCTCCCTTGACTGTGCAACTCACGCGAAGCCCCTGGGAACCGCGTTGCACGATTTCAACAATACTTCCGGTGTGTATATAATATGTACATTATAATAAAAGTCTAAAAAGGTTAAAGTATTTTAAATAAATATATATACAAATTTTTTTTTTTTTGGACAAATTACAGGCGTTTTAGGTTCCATCCATAAGATTCTTCCCTAAATTTTACTGTTCCTCCCGCATTCTCCATTCCTAACAACATAAGGTCTTTCTTAACTGTTGTCTAAAACGGTTTCTACACCGCTTTGAGTCCGGTCTCGCTATACCCCGATTGTACAGAGGGACTATACAAATCAGGCTAAAACGTTTCCCGCCTAACTGTTATTCTTCATGACTCCCACTACATAATATATGACTCTCCTAATTTTTCACTGGTCCTTATTTCAAACTTTCCGGCATGGTTTTTTTTTCTTGGTGCGTAAATTTCCCTGAAAATCTTTTTCTTTTATCCCGTCCGATTTTTGCCAGCCCTTTCTCCACACCAAGTGCCACTGGTCTAACTAGAATTTTGTACAACATTGTCGGCTTCTAATTTCATTGTTTCGAACAGAAAAATTAAACAATTTTAATGATTCATTATAAACAGATCAGTTTTTGATAGGTACCTGTTAATTGTTTTATCTAAATGAACTCTTCTTTTGTAATTATAAGCGAAAAGATTGTTTACCTATATATACAACTCGAAAATATAAAAAAAAACTTTTGGACTAACCGAGTTAAATGAACTAAAATCGTGTTTCAATTTTAAAGCTTCAACGCAAAATTTAATTGACTAATTTTAAAAAAAACTGTTGTTATTAACGTTACTACTTTGTCCATTTTCTAGTGATATTGTACACTTTAAGCCGAGCAAAACTGCTCAATTTTAATAACCGAGTCGAGTCACAATATATTACTCTCGCCTTGATCGTGTACAGAAATGAAGCAGCTTCGGTAAATTACTAATAAGTTATTCACGAATATGTCTACAAATAAGGGGATCCCCTTGTAAATATTATATTCGTTGCGTCGAGACAAAGACCGAAGATCAGGACGACGGGTCTCAAGAGTCGACTTCTGCTGCGGCCTGTGCTCGCATGCAGTCTCGTCCCGTTGACGTCAAAGAACGATTCGGTACTTTTATTAATTGTTAGACATTATTCTTTTTTTCGGGTTGGAAATTCGTCGTCACGTGTAAGCGATTTCTAATTTTTCCATTTTTTTTTCCAATTCAACAACGACAATCTCCATCCCGTTGAGGTAAGATCTATTATATAATTCTTGCACTTTATGCGACGTTTCGAAGCACTAATTTTCCGGCAGTAGACCGTGTTTTCTTTACAACTTTTGTTCGATATTATAATTTTAGACAGGGACAATATTATTTTACTGTTGTACTTTATTACATATGCCAATCGAATTATTCAAGGCGTCACGTATAGGCGATTTCTTGTACTGCGCACAACACTGTACGTTATGTAGTATGACGTGTTGCTGAGAAGTAAATAATCATATTATTGCATATTTTGTAAGTTTTTTTTTTTTAGTCTGTTTCGTGTGCTCCACTGTGAAAGTTCAAATCAGAGCCTAAAAAATTGTGTACACTACGACTGCAGTACAGTATGAATAGTAAAATGTGTATACTGTATAGTACGAAATTTATGTGTTCGTTGTACACGATATTTACTGTATTATATTGTCCAAAGATGTTAAATTGATTTATTTAAATTTCTAGTTTTCAATCATTTATATACACTGTTCTAAAAGAAAAATTATTTTCGAAAATGAGCTGACATCGGTGTTCTTAACGTTTTTTTTTTCTTTAAGTCTAAATTCGTTGATTTCTGTCATTGTACTCACAGTTCACAATATTATTCGAAATAAATGGCTTTTTTAAAAAAAATAGGATTTAAAAGTGTTTAGAATATATTCGAAATATTATAAGCGAGTATATTATGAACGCTTCTGTGTAATTATGTCGATTGAAAATTATCCGCGTGAAAAGGCCCCCGATAACATTTTTTAAAAATTCGACAAGCGATACATTATAAAAATGTTTTTTTTTCTTATAAAAATTGAAAGTAATATTACAATTTTTTATTAATTATACGAACTATTTTTGTTTTTTTTCCGAAAGTAACATAATTATATATATATATATATATATATATATATTGTTCTATTAATTATTTAATCGTTATAAACGCGTTTGAAACGAGTATGCGCATGAAATAACGTGTATAACATTACTATTGTACGCTGCAGGTGCAAACGTATAGTAAATTCGGTAAAAAAATAAAAAATTAATAATAATAAATTGCCCTTGAATTCTTCGGGAAAACGTCGGACACACATATAATATAGGAAACGAACCGAATGTTGTTTTTTTTTTGCGCATGCTCGTGTCAATGCGTACAGCTGTAGTCCTGTCGCGGTGGGTTGAGCCGGTTTTATTAATACATATCCTGTTGTTACGCTGTGTACCTATTCGGTTAACGTCTAACGCGCGCTATACAATCATTTATACTCTGGGCGAGTGCGAGTATCGTTCGCTGTTGTACGTTAGCACTTATTAAATAGTATTATTGCATGTTTTTTTTTAATCATTATATTAATAATATATTGTTTTTTTTTTGTTTTATACACGTGTATAGCTTCTGTCACACATAAATTCGTCCACGAATTTCCTCAAACGCCGCTGTCCAACAGTAGTTCCGCTGCAGGATCCGCCGGTACGTATACACAATATATTTACACAGCTGTTTGCGAAAGTTTTTATTTTTTTAAATTACAATTTAACCGATTCCCACGTTATAATATTATAAACGCGGAAAATCGAATTCGACGACATGTAGGTTTTGCCACGATAACGTCATGACTCTCGAAATTCGTAATTTTTTTTAGTTACCGGAGAAATGTAAACGTGTTTTTGAACTTTACCGATAAGTTTGCTAAAACGCACTTATATAAGTCTTTTTGCGTCTTCCACTGTTGTTATGTTATATTAATTCGGAACATTTAAACGGGTTTCCTGAAAAATAACACGGTTTTTTGTTTTTACGCCTTTACAGTTGTAGCAAACGATAAACGTTTTAAAATCAAAATTGCTTCAGCTTTCGGGATTGCACACGTTACCTATATAAAACGGAAAACCGTTGTATAATATTATATATGAAACGATATCGCGTATTGTGGTTAGATGAAAAGAAAACTACAATAAAATCATCTTGTTTTCTTTCGATAAATATATAGGTACACTGATTTCAAAACGTTATTATGATATACTTCTCTATAATATAATAGCAAATATTACCTATACGGTGAACTATTGAGCTCGGTTCAACGAACAATATGTTTTAGAAACACGCAATCGTCATCGTCACACGCGCAACAATATAATATTATCATAATTTCGCGTTACAATAGGTTTTGAAATAATACCCGCGATATAAACAGGGCTCGGGGATTTTATTTCACAAAAAATTATTGAAATGTTATGCGCTACAATGCCTACAATACGATCTGGGAAAAAGAAAAATCTTAAAATATGGTCTAAAAACAGTAAAAACAGAAAAAAAAATATTTGTTTTGTATTATAAAAAATATGATAATTGTATTGATCCGCTCGCGCACTGCCACGAAATCGCGATAATTATTAATACCTAAAAATACATAGATTATGTAATAAGAAATGGAAATGTTTTTCTTTTAAGGTCTACGAGGTTTGTGAAAAACAGAAAGTGAATAAAATTTACGGAAAATTTAGGAAAACAGCGCTAAAAATTTAAAAGTATAGAACTAAATTATATTCGCAGTCCCTGATGAGCATCAAAACAAATTTATATAATATGTATTCAGTAATAAATTATATCAAATAATTCTATAAAAGCGCTGATATAACGATGACATATTTGGCAAGAAACTTGTGTGTTTTTTACATTCGTTTATGGCGAGTATTGATATTATATACGCTCGCCACTCGTACGAAAGAAAAAAAATGAGGTCCCATTTCGTATTATAAGTAAGTTTTTTTTTTCATTACTCTTTTTTTCGCATTCGTTTGAATTGCTTGTACTCGAGTGTATAAAATGTTATAATATATTAGTGCAGTGTATATAATAATAATAATATATATGCGCTAATATCGCCATGTCCTTCGCGCGATCTCGTCGAGTTTATACATAATTTGTATTGCGGAAGGAAAACTGGTTTTCGACGTGACGCGCGCAGCAGCAGGTTCGGACACTAAAAAAAATAAAATTAAAAATTCTAGTAAAAATATAAAATTTTATATACAGAGCGATTTCTTTTTTTACCAGCCGGATGACGATTATTATCTCTATACTAAGATTTTAAACAAATTGTATTTCGGCGTTTTTTTTAAATATATATTATTATTATGAATCATTTAATGGTTATTTTTGTAGACCGTTTTTAAAATTATATTCCCTTTACCTTAGACTAATGTATAAACTATTGATTTCTAAATGGCAACTTCTATGTTTTTTTTTTTTACACTATTTCATAGAACTAAAGTAATTAAATGAAACGGGTTTTTTTTTTCTTCAGATTTTTAATTTCAATATTCCACTCTTATTATCTAATAACTACTTAAAATTTGGTCATAATAGGAGTTGTTTTTTTTTTTTTAGTAGTTCGCGGTGGAAATACGGTAACCTAACCCGCGTGTCTTTATTACAATAATAAATTTATATTTGCAGACAGATATTTGACGGTAATTAGAATATGGCAGAGTATTTGACTACTGATCATCACTAAAAGTTTCCGATAATGCTTCTACGCGAAAGAGTAAATTTTCTCCACTTCATCGTGTCATAAATTTAAATGCTTTTTACTCGTAAGATATTCAACGGATTTTAAAAATAGGCGTGTGAAGTTCAATTATACGTACATATGTATTCGATTAACATTAACAGTCGTTCGATACAAACGTAATAATAATAATACAAATTATGAGTACAAATTGCCAAAAAAAAAAAAAAAACGTACAATTAGTTTTAAACGGAAAGGAAGTTTGGTGAGATGAGTAACAGATCAATTTCTAGATCGTTATATTATAATACGCGTTACTCGCGTAATTATAGTTATTTGAATGTTCAAATGAAATAAGTTTTTAGACTTTGTACTACGAGAAGAAAAATAAACGACTTAAATCAATATTTCCGTCAAAAAGTTTATAATATAAGAAATATAATAGTTTAAACGTACACGACGCTTTTCTAGTGTTTCACGATTAAGAATATTGAGAATGGATTAAAGTGGAGCGTTTACAAACGTTCTCTGCAGCGTAGGTATATATACAACATTTAAACGAAAGGATACCTACGTAAGAATTTTTACTGAATTTTTTCCAATTAAGATTTATGATCTAGATGATATGAACACCATATATTAGTGAAATATATTCACAAATTATAACGTGCCAAAGAGCAATATATAAATATTTATCAGTAAAATAAGCACGATTTCGATTTATATAAAACCTGACATTTTGTGGAACGTTTGATACGCGAATAAAAGCTAATCGATATCCGTATTATGACCTACTAAATGCCCATTGTATAATTAATATTTTATATATATATATATGTATATGAGTGTATAGGTTATAGGTACTTACTGAATATTGTATATATAGACTGCGAATCGTTTAAAAATTGATTGACATAAATTCGGGCCGATAATATTGTATTACATAATATGTAGTCGGCTCATTTAAAATTAAGAAAAAAAAAATTGACAATGCTACTACTTAAATATCTGAAAACATTGATTTTTCAGAATATCTACAAATAAGCCATTACGCATTGTTGAAAATAGCAGCGACCGTATTGTAGGTATTTAAAAGAGGTGGGGTAAATGTAATAATTTTTTTTCCCGTCACGATAAAGAACGGAATTCGTAAGAATCGTGAAAACAATTTGGATAATTTATTGTTTTTACGCCTTTCGATTTATCGAATTTAACGAATTGATCGTATATATATATATATATTGTATTATATATAAAATATAACACAATCAAATTGCCGTTCGTCAATGAATTAATCAAATACAATTATATAAACAGATACAACGTAAGTAATATCTATTATTTTAACCAGTCTTGTAATATTGCATTCAACGTAAAATTCACATCATTAATTATACGATATTATATACTCATCTCCTCCAAATACGTCACTGCGTATAATACTATGGAATATTTTCAAATAAGTGTACATCCATTAATAATTGGTTTTGCAAAATTATCCTAAAGATAAATGCGTTTTATACATAGCACATTAATAATATTTATATACGTGAACACATTATTATTATTACACGATTTCAACGTTTAATATATTTTGTAAAGCATATCGTCAGATAAGAAATGTTTACAACTATATATATTTAATAACCATTTGAAAAAACACACTTTCCACTCTTCTTTATCAGATATATATATTTTTTTAGAAATACTATAAAACAATGACTTTAATAATATATTTCGTTTTTCACATTCGGCATAATATTATAAGCATTCATTTTAAATTTTATGCTTAACGCGTGCAGGCGATTTGTGCTCTGTCACGTCCTGATTTTCCATATCGATCGTTCGATATGGACTCATTAACTATTTACTAGAAATGTGAATATAATTTTTGAAGTTTTATTCGGATAAATTTAATTGGTTCACGATTCACAAGATATTTTTTCGTTAATCTCCCTGTGTTCCGTGACGGTCCAATACGTTCGCCCGGACTGCATGATCATTAATCGTGTTACTCGTGTATATATATATATATATATATATACAATAATTAATAATTATACAAGAAATGTGCGTGTATGTAATTTTCACGAATATTTTTTTCTCTTTAAACAGTATTATGTTACATACTCGCGCTGCTGTTGCTCGATTATTATTATTATTATTAAATCGTGTTCCCATTGTCATTAAAATATTTAAAAAAAACAATTCCCGCACGATAATACCGCATTTACGACATAACAAGTACGACTACGTCACGCTTGAAATTTAAACTCAAAAGTATATAATATAAATCGTATCTTTCTTAAAAATCTTTAACTGCAGCGATATTGAATAATATTATATAATATACAAAGTCACTCATCTTTTGTCGAATATTTTCTGCGCGAGTCCTCGTATAACATATAAAAGAAGCAAGTCATAATTATTACAAAAATATACGCCAGCTGATCGGTAAAAAAAAAAACGATTTAAAAGTCAGTAAGTCATCTAATAAACGCGTCCTTTCTATCAAATATATTATACGGCCGAGTATAAATAATACGTAATTTGATCTCCGACTTATAGGTCACACATTATGATCAAAAAAACAAGTTTGAACGTTGCGGGAAAACATTAATTTTTTTTCTTTTGTAAAAAATATCGGATTTTTTTTACTCCGGGCCAATGAATAAATGAATTTATTATTATTATTTTTTTGTGATTATTTTCTAGCTCAAAAACGGAGTAAGTCGGTACGAAACGCGTATTTTTAAGTATATACACATTTTATGTATGCAATTACACGCTGGAAAACGCCTTTGAAACATAATATTAAAAATATATGTGAACTATACCGAAATTGTGTTTTATAAGACAGTTATACACCCGGTTAATTATGTGGCATTATGATTACGATAATATTATAGATACGGTGGACACGCAATGAGAGATGTATGGCTGGCGGATATACGAGCATATTATTAAAAATTCGGAGAGAAATACACGCGTCATCGGTGTATATACCTAATTATAGCTGTCAAATATTATTATAAATATAAATTAGTACTTATTGAAAAATAATCGGTAATGCGCTATATACAACAGACAAAACGACCTGTTGTTGCGCGCACGCGATAAAAAATGTTTATTTAAATGTCGTTTACCAACAACAAAACGTCACGAACACGTTAATGTAACGTTGAATTTTGAGATTTTTTTTTTCTTTCCACTATACATGAAACTATACTGGACGTTTATATTTAACACGGAATAAAAACTCCTTCGTTATTCTCAATTAGAAGGCGTAAAAAAGGGGGGTGGAATATCTTAAAAAATTTAAATCCAAAGCATCGATCAATAAAGTGTTTCTGAAAACATATTTGAATTCGCCGTGTATTCTACTTCAGATCGACTACTATACATCGGTTAGGTTAAGTTAGGTTAACCTAACCTAACTTAACCTAACTCATGCTATCACATATAACGTGCCGGTATAATTCGAAAGACTTTAATATGATTTCATTTAGTCTGCAGCACGATTAGACATAAAAGCTATGGACAAAAATTCAACCACTTGGAAAGAATAAAACTCAATTCTGACAAAAGATCTGAGAACTTGTCGTCGGCTTTCTTCCCGTAGGTCATAATATATTGTGTGATTAGAGTTTCGGACATTGATTAAATATACAATAATTAGATAAATTGATAAGTCAATGGTTTCGATTTAACATTTTCATATATTTTTTTTTTTATAAAAGCATAATAGAACGAATATTCAAACGCGTATTACCGTAGTTTTAATGAAAACATAAAAAAAAACCTAAAGCCGGGTTTACACGAAGCGAATCTGATGCGCGAGGCAGGTTTCGACATGATTCAACCAGTGTGATAACGTGTGCTGCGTCTCCTCGCGTGATTCGCGAACCAGCACGAGGCAGCCTCGTGGCGAACGAAAGCTCGTCGGTTCTTGGACGTGCATCAAAGGAGATTCAGTTGATTGATTCGCACCGTGTGAACGCGTTCGTGCCTCGCCGTTTATCACGGATCAGGATCAATACTTGTACGTACTGCTTGCCTCGCGTAGACTGACGGCTCGCTCTGTTTCGCGTGGCTTCACGCATCAGATGCGGATCATGTACCTAAATAGTTGAGTGAATCAGTTGTCTGGTGAAGCAGCCTCGCGCATCAGATTCGCATCGTGTGAACTCGGCTCAAGAAAGATTCTAGTGAGTTTTCTCAGAATGCACCGCATCCGATCCTTCTGTATGGTAATAAGATGGTCGAAATTTGAGTGTTGACAAAATTTTTCCGTTTTGAACTCTGGAGGAATATTTGAAAAAAAAAAATCTGTCAACTGAAGAAAACGCGTCTAAATTTACTGCGTTTCTGTGTGTGCAAATGATTGAACCGGACGTTTTGAACAATTATATAATTTCGTTTTAATTTTTTTTTTAAGTGTTTTTATCTCTTCGAAATTCATTTGTTTTTCATTCTGTGTACTATGCAGTACGATACACTCGCGTAATGTAATTCTCCGATTTATTTATTTGAAGAACAAACGAACGGAAAAAACGCGCGTGCTCGAAACAAAAAACAATCGTCGAAATCGTGTGTGTGCAATGACTGTGAGAGAATTTTCGGCGGGGGAAACAATAATCGGTAAAATCCGGTTAATACCATAATATTATTGTCGTCGGCTTACGTTCATCCGCACGGCTGACTGTATACGCGCAGTAGTATATACACACTGCAGTGCGGCGCGTTTGTGGATTTCGGTGTCAATGAATATAATATGATCCACTTCAGAGTGTCTGTGTAAATATTTTTTTTTAATATACATAACAATATACGTAGTGTGCGACTAAAAGTATTATTTTTAAATTCAAATACCGTATCGTTGTACAGAGAAATTCGCCGTGTAAGTATACACAATATATAATTATTATTATTTTTAAACACACGCTGCAGTGTATATAGCGTTTTGATACCGACTGTACAAATAACACGACTGTTTGCTGTTCCGTACGTCATTTTTTTTATCGCGTGACGCGACTACCGATTATTGAAAATCGTCTCGATCCGCATATAATGACCCAATAAAAAACGATTAATCGTTTTTTCTACTCTAAATGTCGAACCAAAACCTTTTGCTTATAATTTTGTCAGGCGCGCGCGTTTTAGGTCTAAAAATATAACTACAGATTTTTTTTTTTATCTTCCCAGTAGTGTAAACCGCGCAGCGGTCCTCTTTTATGTTCTTAACGGCGGCGCAGTGATTTCGACGTTTGCCAATATTACGTGTTGTCCATAAAAAAAAAAAATATATATTCCAAATAAAATTCTTTTTTTTTCTAATATCTATATTAAAAAAATTAACCGCGTTTGACCCCGTTATTATTATTATTATTATTATTATTGAGTCTTATCTATAAGGTTTCTACGTTGATCGATCGTCGTTGTCTATACAAATAGGTAATATAGTATTATACGTTTATACGACTGTGTGCAGTGTTTGTCGTACCAATAACTCGATATTATAAATTTAAGCTATAACGGTAAGTTTTCCACCTCAGTTGTAACGTTAACGCAGACGAAAAATCCTTATGGATTCTCTACGCAGGAGAACCTATTATAAATTATAATACAAAAGACTAACGAAAAACGTTATGGCGATATTTTTTTCTCGTAGTTTTGCGTTTACAAGACGGATATTTATTTATTTTTATCGCGAAATAATTTAACGTATTCTATGCGAATTCCAGTCGATTTATATTTATCGTCTTCGTCTCTCCTCGATATAATATGAATATGTTCTCCACAATATTCGAACGCCGGTTTTATACGTGTGTATTTTAATGAGCGAAGCTGGCGGGGGGAGGGCATTAACGCGTTTAAAAAAAAAGTTTCCCCTACACGGTATTCGATCAGTCTTAAAATAATAATTTATCGTCCCGAAACATATACCTAAATCTAATAATGTTTCAGTGAGAAAGGACACAGCCGACTCGTATTATTTATTTTTTTTAATTGTCTTTTTAACAGTAAAAATACGACCGACAATATTGTGTGAAAACAATTCGTAATTTTTTCAACGAGTAAAAAATAAGTGTCTGTTAAAAACGGCCGGTACATAATATGTAAATGTCGAAACGAGCGTACATTTTATGAATAACAATATATTTTTTTTTTTACAATCGCCGTATACATATTTCGTTTAAACTGTTCAAAAATAAAAATTCATCTCTACACCACTATAGGTTGAAAATATTTGAATATACTGCGTGTATTATGAGGTCGTATACGTTTTTTATTCGGCCGAAAATGAATTTTTTTTTGCACCTATCGGGAAAAGCGCAATATAAAAAAAAAAATCACCAAAAAAAAAGACCCGCTCGCGGAACGTGCAGTGTAAAGAAACGTCCGCGAATTCAGTAGCGTCATTCAAATTTTTTTTTTTTTTTATATGCAGGCCACAACCCTGTCTGAAAATTCCAATACAGCAAAAACAAAGTAACTCGTTTCCGAGACAGGGCCGTAGACACGGGGGGTGGGTTTAGGGGGTTCAAACCCCCCCCCCTTGAACATCGGATACTGGATGAATTATCTAAGAAACCGAGAAAAATTGATATATTGTTATAAATTAATTATAGTATATAAAAATAATATAAATCATTCACACTTTCTTGATGTTTACCTCAATAATTATAACTAATGATGAACTCACATAGGCCATATTAAATTTCTATCTATAGCACTGAACCCCCCCCCCATATAAAAATCCTATCTATAGCACTGAACCCCCCATATAAAAATCCTATCTACGGCACTGTTCCGAGATATACATAATATACTCAGTGGCGTAGCATACCTATATAAATAGGTTAATATGACTTGCCGTGTTTTTTTTAAGTGGGATAAAAAATTCAGTAGCCTACACTACCCGTTACACGGGACAACCGATTTGAAAAAAAAAAAAGCCGGCCAATTTTAATTTTAAATACGCGAACGCACATCTTGCGCGTCGCCGCACTGGGAGAAATAAAAAACGGACCAGTCCACGCGTCGACGCCGCCGCCGCCGCCGCCGCCGCTGACGTCTTATCATGTCACGTAATATCACTTCCTTGTTCTACGAGCGGCACGTTATAATAATAATAATATTATTTAACAACAATATTTCATAGTACACACACACACACACGTTCACTTCGACCGCGGTCGATCGCGCGTTGTTTTCACTTTTCATCGCTCTGACCACGGTTACTATTTGTTATTTCGTTTTTGCACTGGTAAATAATAATAATAAATAGCGATCGTCGCAATAACGACCACCGGATTATATTATTTTGATCCAAGTAAGTCATGAATAATAATTTATTATTATTTTACGATCCGGGTCGGGCGAGACTGCGAATAATATAGTTTTTTAACACGCACGAAAAAAAAATCCATTCGTTAATTATTGGCGAGTACGCGTAATTTTTTTATTTATCGATTCGTCGTCATATATATATATGAAATACGCGTTTTATAATTATTTCGTCCCCCCCCCCTCGGATTTTCTAGCGACGTGCATATATTATTTTATATAATGTTACGAAAAGACAAAAAATATACACGACGTATACTTTCTATTTCGTTTTGCGTTGCACAATAATAGCAACGCGATCGCGTTTCGGATACTTATATTATATCTGTAGACGGTCGGTGGCACGGCTGTGTACGGGGATATTATTGGGACAAATACTGAAATCGTATGTTACGCATTATTGTGCCTGGTGCGCATAGTGTCGATGTCAGATGTATTGTTATTATAGCAGAATATGTTGTTGTCGTTGTTGTCGTCGATAAATACGTAATAATATTTGTCTGTACGGCGTTCGTCATTTGAAATGCTAATCCTATTGTAATTTTATGTATTTTTACAGGTACAACGACCGACGAAATAATGGCCAACTATGCAGACGTACGTATATTACTATTATTGTTATTATTTCCTATATATATCGTTGTGTTCAATGGTAAAATTAACAAAACAAAAAGCCTAACCTTTTCTTTCTTTTTTTTTTGCCTTGTCTAGATCGTAGAGAAAGCCAGAACTGCTTTCAACAGTAACCAAACGAAATCATTACATTTCAGAAAACATCACCTCAGACAACTGCTCAAATTGTTGGACGACAATAGTTCGGATTTACAATTAGCTCTGGCTTCTGATTTAAGAAAGGTTATTTCCATATTACTCGGTTACGTTATATGAATTCGGGGTTGGGAACGTGTAGCTCTAAAAATCACTAAAATACGCCTTTAATTATACGTGCATATATATTGTTTAAATTGATTTATGGTTCTGTATATAGGCAATGTCTGATAATAATGTGTGCATAGTAAATCAACACTCGGTGCGCGTGTGCATAGATTAAATATTTAATTTATGTTTAATCTATGGTTTGTATAAGTGTGTGTGTGTGTGTGTAAGACTTCTCCGTATCACTGCTCCTGTCATTAAAACATCTTATCGTATTTATAAGTGTATTCAAAACCATTTTTTTATTTTATCACACTAATACACATAATAATATAGTATAATATTAAATGCCACGAACTGTGAATAATCAGTAAGCTAGGTAAAAAATAATTGTGAGATTTCTATGTTCATATTATACGTAAAAACTATTAGTGGACACCAAACAGAATTTAAAAATGATGTCAAGTAATCATTGTGTCGTTACTATTTTTTTTGCAGGGGGGTGGGCTTATGCTATAAGTACCAAACTCTGATTATATTAAAACATTTAAATGCCTAACTTGCCTTTATATTGTTTAAACAGAGTAAACAAGAGGCAGTATTGTTCGAAATTGAATATTTGAAAAATGATATCATAAATGCTCTAGGTTCATTGGAATCTTGGATGAAAATCGAAAAGGTGTGTGATACATTTAAAACGGTAGCGACGACTTGATAATATTATATGTTTTTGTTTAGCCGGATAAGCCGTTGATCAATATTTTAGACGATATATTAATACACAAAGATCCTTATGGAGTCGTATTGGTGATGGGAGCATGGAATTATCCATTACAACTGACGCTTTTGCCCGTGATCGGTGCGATAGCTGCTGGAAACAGTGTCGTTATAAAACCGTCTGAAATAGCTCCGGCTACTGCAAAGATCATCGCCGAACTAATACCAAAATACCTCAATAGAGTATGGAAAATTCAATAATTTGCCATTTGTTCAATTGTTTTTTTTCAATATTTAACTGTTTACAGGATGCTTATCCAGTAGTTATAGGAGGCATAGAAGAAACAACTCAGCTGCTCAAACAGAGATTTGATTACATTTTCTACACGGGATCGACTTCTGTAGGAAAAATCGTCAGACAAGCCGCTAATGAATATCTGACGCCCGTCACTTTGGAATTGGGCGGTAAAAGGTATTATTATTTTTATACATTTTTTATTCTCATAAATGATTAATTGTATAATATTGCGCATTGCAGCCCTTTGTACATTGACGGGTCGGTGAATTTGGATATTGCTGTTAAGCGTATCATTTGGGGAAAATGCATTAATGCCGGACAAACGTGTATTGCGCCAGACTATATTTTGTGTACGCGTCAATTGCAAAGTAAATTCGTGGAGAAAGCCAAAGAAGTCTTGAAAGCGTGGTACACCGACAATCCAAAGAATTCCCCAGATCTGTGTAGGATTGTGTCTGAAAAACATTTTTTGTATGTACAAAATTGTTATTCAAGTCCGATTAATTGACTATATGTTTATTGTATTCTTTTTCTTTCACAGGAGATTATTGGAATTGATGAATAACAGTGGAACAATTGCGGTCGGCGGCAGGCACGACCAAAAGGATCTATACATTGAACCAACAATTTTAACAGACGTGAAACCCACAGATCCTATAATGAAAGAAGAGATTTTCGGACCGATTTTACCGATTGTAATTGTAGACAGCGCGTATGACGCAATAAACTACATTAACAGCAGGTAAATATGAATACCTTTGAAATTATTATCTAATATTTATGTAGTTATGTAGCTGTTCAGTGGCGTATAAAAGTTCTCCGGAAGACCATGCAGTGATTAAAATTTGACACAATTTAATCACATAATAAAATATACCTACAGCTGTATTAAAACCCACCCATCACCCCTTTGACTGCTCATGCGGTTTCATTACTTCATAAGTATACACCATTGTAGCTGTTTGTAATTCGATTTTATTTTCTAGTACTCGGTTGTATCTGATACCGATTTAATTGTCGTAGACAACATTATTTCAGTCCGATGTTATTGTGTCACTAAGTAAAATTCAACCAAAATAACTATTTAATTATATTCGATTATTTTTTTATTCTTAAATTATTTTTTCACTTCATCACTCTTTATGATAGTGAAATATTAGTACACTTAACAGTTAAATTTTTTTTTAAATTGTTTCGGTTGGATTCGATAAGAATGTGTTTATTTTTGTGATGAAGATGAAATTCATATTTTTAAACGATATTTCTAGTTTTTATTTTTTTCAAATTTAATATTGTTGTACTAACAGTCTTCTCTTTTGAAGTACACTTTATAAAATTTGTTTAAAATTTTTAGATACTAATTTAAAAAAAATTATTTTATCCAAGAAACTGAAGAGAAGCGAATATGTTTAAAAATAAAGTTAATTTAATATGATATTAACGATAAAGCTAACTATAAAAACGTAATCGGAATGCCATATGATTTTAATTGAATATTTGTTTTATCCTTCAGGAGTAAACCGTTAACGTTATATATGTTCTCTACTGACCAAGAAATGCAGAATTTATTTATGAGACAAACCTCTAGTGGATCGTATTGTGTAAATGACACTGTTTCTCATTATGCCGGTAATAATCATGAAAAGAAAAAAAAATCTATTCTCGTTCCTATAAAAAAAACATCCTTATTTCTTCTCTCACTAATCTTACACAATTTGAATAAAACATCATAAATATTTTCTAAAACCATGTTAACAATATGCATGGTCTAAAATTATTCATGTTTATACTACTACTATTTTAGAGTGTATTGCGATCGACAGGCCTAACTCTCTAATAACGACGTATTTAGTTTAATATTTAATATTTTGTTTTTCTCGTGCATTTTGCTTTGTTATTATTTTAATTTTTGAAAATTCGAAGACTCGAAAATTTTTTGTTTCGTTTCTCCGGACTTTCGGGTTTTGTTGCCGGTAAAGGTAATCATTAAATTTGTACAGAAGTAGCCCGTTGGCTTTGTATGTATTTTCCAACACAAAATCGATTATAAATGACATATTGGAAAACGTGAGAGCCGGTGGAATCTGCGTCAACGATACCGTTGTACACGCAAGTGGTGAGTAATACCACTAATTGTGTGTTTCGTTTTGATCGAAAGATTTTCGCTTGTAATAATAATTATTCGAGGAACACATAGAACATTCGGTCTAGGGTGAAAAACATTTTTAATTAATTTGGTGTTTGGTTTTATGTTGTTGTTGAGAATTTGGATTTTTTTTTTATGTTATTTTTACCAAATTAAAAATAAATGTAATATAAAATGCCAAACAAATATTTTATCAAAAAAATAGTGCTCTTCAAATGAATTCATGAAAAATTAAACAATTCAAATTTTGTAAAATATTTTTTTAGAAGTTAAAAAAATTAATTATACAACAATTCTAACAGCCCATGCAGAGCCTACAACAATTAATAATTACTATTATTGTGGATTAAAACATCTTAATGTCGTTTTCTTTAAAAATTGAAATCTACCCGTTTTCCAAAAAAAGGCTGGGTAAATCAATATTGTTTTAAAATTCTGTTTTTTTTTTTTTTTTGTAGCTTCAATAGTACATATTTTATTAGAGCGGTATCGTTGAGCGTGTTAGAACGTAGAACAGACAAACGGTGAAAACAAACGCACACTTCACGGGCAATTTAAAATAAACATATAACTGTGTAATGGTATTTTGGTTTTTTGTCGATGTAAAATTGATATATTTGAAATAACACTATTTTGCACTATTAGCTTTGCAGTCGCTACATAATTTATTTGTAACTGCTTCTTTTAATCAAACGACTATTATTGCTTTTTTTTTATGTATCTATTCCTTCACACTCGTACACCGTCCATCCATAATTTTGTGTCTTTCCTACATCCACAGTTTCTATTTATTATTTTGTTAATTTGAAACGCTTGAAAAATATAGTGAAATAAATACGTGTTATTTTGTAAATCATTTTTCTAGTTGAAAACTTACCGTTTGGCGGCGTCGGTCTCAGCGGAATGGGAGCTTACCATGGTAAACATACATTCGATACATTCACGCATCGCAAAAGCTGTCTAGTCAAAGACTTTAACATAATCGGAGAATCGTTATCTGCGTTAGTAGCTATTAATTAAAATGTATAATAATAATAATAATAATAATGCGATTTATAATTTCTTACGACCACGTGTTACAGATTTAAATATCCGCCATACTCTGACAAGAAGTTGAGTCTAGTGTCGTTTTTTATGAAGAAGAAACCCAGCATAAACTTCAAATTTTTACCTTACCTGTTTGTATTCGGTCTCGGCGTTTGCGCGTCGTTCGCGTTCAAATATCTAAACAAGGTACACTCGAGGTCTAGTTTACGCTTTTAAATGAATCGTACCTTAAACTTTACACCATAATAATAATAATACAAGTTCATCATTTCTCATTCATTATAACCAATCACACCGATACAGTGGATTTATCAGTCATGAATACACATATATGTTAACGGATATTGCACTTTAAAAATCGCTTTTATGTGTTACAATTTTTTTTTTTTTTTTTAATCTGTATTCAACCATAATTTATTATATTTGTTTTTTACTTATTTATTATATTTTTTATATATATATATTTATTGAAACAATGAAAGTCTAAAAGAACAAATTTTGGTTTATTCACATTCCTTTAATTCTTTACAAAAATATACATCATTTTTTTGTTGTTAAAATATGTTTCTTTTTTAAATGATTTGAAGTATTTAAATCATAAAAAGCAAAAAAAAAAATTATTTGTTCTAGTGTAGAATATACACATTGTTTAAATCTTTCATTTTCAACATGCACAGTTTCCTTGCGATTCATAACTACACCGTGTCACTGGAATCTGTTGATTTTACGAAATATTAAATATCATAATGGGAAAGGTGATTGGTTTTTCGAAAATAAGAAATTTTCACCATTATTTCTAAAATGTAAATTAATCTTTCTGGACTTTTCAATATATACATCATGCGTATCAATGGAACTTGGGATTTTCTAGCTCATTTTAGTTGTTTCTCATGACTTAATTTTAAATTCTTCTATGAAAACATAAAAAAACGTTTTATACTTATTAATTTATTGATTTATCACTAAACTTGTGACGGATTCCTGTGAATACATTAGATTACCAAAACAAACATCTTTTTTCCTTCAGATCATTAAAAAAGAACTCTCAAAACTGAAATTAAATTTTTGATTTTTCCCAAATAGAAAAAAATGTGCAAAAAATAGTTAATCGAAGCTACAGTTTTTTTAAAATACGTACACACTTATGTATATGAATCGGCTGAATAACATTTATTAGTTTTCTTCTTTGTCAGCTTTTTGAAGTCTACAGAAAATGCCATATTTGAGGCCATTAGCCCATTACTGCAAAACGAATTTGCGTCTTCATTTCTCTCCGCCCAAAGTTATTATTTCATTAAACTTTTACCAGCCGTCCCAATTCTTTTTTGGCTTTATCCACCTCCATTTTAATTTTTCTATGTTTCTCTTATGTTTTTATCAATATTAAAATTTTCAATATTTACTAAAAAAATAAAAAAAATAATGGTTTTTATCAGAATTAATTTTTGGTTGTAAGTTTTGATTTTGAAAATTCTAGGGTTTTCATATACTCGAGAAATAATATTATTACCCAAATATCAGTCCAGCTCAGGGCCGTAGCCAGCAGTGTTGCCCGAGCCCCCCAAAAAAAATTCTGAGAAACCCGCATATTTTCTGCAAATTTTGTAATTTTCCTACAGATTTATATATACATCATGTACTCTTATATATACACGAAACGAAAAATGCGCACACGAACGGTCTTGTGTAATAACTAAAAACTGATTTTTCAATACAAAGATACGACCGCATACTATTTTTCGGGCCTCCCCCCTCCCGAACCAAATTTCTGGCTACAGCCCTGGTCCAGCTCTTAAAAATTAAAAAAAAATTTTAACTGGATAAACTGTTGCGTATGTTCAATTTAATGTACAGCATATCAATCAGTTTTCATAACATTTACTGATTGTTAAAAGTCCTCCTAAGGGAAAATGTCTTTACAAAATTACTAATAAAATCGGATTTTAATGTTGCGCGTATCATCTGAATGTATCTCAGGTCTAGATTATTCTAATGTTTAATACACAAAAAAGTCTTGGGAATAAAATAAAAAAAATTATATTTTCTTTCTTACGTAAACAAATCATTCTAACAAAAACATTTTACGTATAGCTGCTTAGTTTTAATAACGCTTTTAAAATTTATTCGAGAAGGTTGAATCGAGATTTTAGGAAAAATCCTACTCGAATAGGGAGTCGGGTCAAAAAACATTTGGCTGGTGTCCTGTAACATGAAACGAATTACGTTTTGAATATGTAGTATAAAGATTGGACTAAATACTTTGGTTTTTTATAGGTTTTTGACTTTTTTTTTATTTGGAAAAAACTACAATTACGTATTACAAACCAAAAATATGTAATTTTATTTATTTATTTTTTAAATATATCTAAACACATTGTGGCTACATAGTAGTAATAGAAGTAAATTAACCATTAATTATACATATTCTACTTGCGCAACATTAAATGGATTGGAGGAGGTATTTAAAAATTGAAAACCATATCGAGTGTTTTATCTCTAGATTTCATTTTTAAGATACAGTATAAGTAGTATGACGAACAGACTGTTAATACTGACGACTTGTAATACATTGTTTACTAATATCAACTGCAATATAACACTTTTGGCTTAATTCGTTCAAATTCATATAAAATACACAAAATATAAATATTATAGAAAACAATGTTTTTGTTTTTTAATCGGAGAGACTTATTGTTATATTGTTTTTCCAGGTCGCCGCTGATGGAGAAAATGAATAAAAAAAAAAAAATGAAAGTGTGATACCTAAGCATTTTTAAGAGGTTGCTGATGGATCTGTATTTTTTACTTTTACCATGCATCTATATTATAAAAATTAATTGTATTTTATGATTTATTGTTGTATCAAAAGAGGGTTGATAAATTTTAAGATAAGCTGCCATAATGACAAGAATTAAAAAACATTGTTAATTTAAAAATCAAAATTTTATTATCATTTAAAAAAAAAACGTTAGTTCTGATAAATAGTAAGTAAAAATATTTTCAAAATTGACTGAATAAGGACATGTTTTATTTTGCATTTTATATGTGTACAATACTACTTCATTAAGTTGTATACAAATCAGTAATATTACATACAAACCCCCCATGGTGGAGTATAAAATTAGAAAGTAAGTTTTAAAGTTCTATATATTTTATGTAGTAGTTACCGACATTAAATTGTTATATTATTATTAAGAGTATCTAAAAAATAAATTAAAACTGCTACTTATTCTATTATTATATTTGTAAAATATTTATTTTTATTTAAATAAGAATCAACACATTTTAATAAGAAACTAAATAATATCCACCATAACACATAAATTTTAGATTAAACATTATATTTTGTTTCTTTTTTCTTTAATATCAATGTACTGTGTTTATTTTACACTTAAATAATGTTTTGAAATCAAAATAATAAAACGACTATAATTACAAACCATACACATATCTTGTTTCAGTTTGTATTTTAACACAATATTAATTTACTTAATCTCAAAAGGAATTACATGATCATATTGCATTATATATATATATATATATAATATATACTATTTATTATAGATAAAAAAATCTATATATATTTATATATAAATATACAAAGTTATAATTATTGAGAGTTCAATACTTGAATGGAACGTCGTTATAGCTCTGAATGGTGGAAATTATTATGGAATTCACTGGGTTCATCTCTGTGGATAAATAAACCTTCTTTAACCCGCCAATGAGACGAAAACGACCCCGGGTTTCTGACGGCTGCAATTTCTTTTTGTCCACTAATCGGTCGTCCATATGATAAACTCGAAGCTATCAAATATCTAGTAACCAAAACATAATGATAGTCAATTAATAACAATATTGTCAATTTGTTTTCTTTGACTTACGCTCCAGTGTCTACATGTTTCAACTGAATGTCATCATCTCTCTCCCAAAAGTCTCCGCCACAATCCACGTACCAATGATCACCCGTGTCTCCTTCCCCATCGTTGCCATAAGCAGATACTTCTTGATTGCCAGACAGGGGGGAATTGAATAAATGCGAATGAAGGTTCTTCTTGGTCGTTAAATGTGTGAATCTTACTATACTTCCACATTTAATTGGTTCGCTGAAAGGTGCAAAGTACAATATATAATATATATTATATTTATTTATATAATTTTAACTTAATTTGGCTGACGTTGACCATAAAAACCAGACAATCATAATTCATACATAACGTTTGACATTAAAAGTAAGTAATTCAATAATACATAAAACTTATATTACGATGAATAAATACAAATCCTATGCTATTGAAAAAGCCATAATTGTATAAAAATATATGGATACTTGTCATTTGTATTGTAAGTAATGTTTTCTAAGGATAGAAAGCGATTATGGTACGGTTTTATAACTGAGAAAAATATTACATTGACATAATAATAACGAAAAATAAGTTTTCAATATTATCCAGAATGTAAATTGTCCTCAAAGTAAATTGAAAACATTGGGTAAAGAATTAAAAGAGAATTCACTCGACGACATTATTATAACAAAATTATGGGCGGTCTTACCCTCTTTTACAATGTTGTCCTGTGGCCGCTTTTATTTGCCAATGTGAATTTATGTCTTCGGCCAACTCCGTACCGGTAACAGATTGCTGCCCGCTGCCCGCACCGTATTTGACGTCGTGTGAATGCAATCTTATCTTGAGGTCGACGTTATACAATTTCGTGACGGTCCCGCAAGTAACGTAATTCGTTTTACCTGTCAGTGGCGAAAACATGGTGTTAGAAAACGGTAATTTATTCGGAACCAGTCCGTTTCATTACCACTCACCTTCGATCAAACGAGCCAGTATTAACGTCGCGCAGCACAACAAGTACGTTTTACTGTAGGTCGACACGTCTAACATATTTTAATTATTTACAGTGGACGAGGGGAGTAGAACAAATGAAAACTCCGACGTTTACGAACGTCCAAGAAATTCGGTTTCCGCAAAACGAAATCCGAGACACGAATTGTGTTTGACCGATCGCGAAAACGAAAAAAAAAAAAATTCACACAACAACGAGCACAACACACGACCGACGAATTCGAATTAAACACATCATACAATTATTGCTTTTATCTGGAACCAACTCAGTGTGATACCGGTTTCCATTTTTCGTGCGTGTCGTTATCGCACAGACGGTTACAGATACCACGGTCATTGTGTTACGATTATATACCACAGACCGTATATCTGTAATCAACCATATTGTGTTAACCGTGTGATTATAATATTATTGTGATAAAACTAGTCCCGGATCGTGTTAATTTTTTATTCACGTGCACTGTCTTAGAAAAAATTTTTTGAGACCGTGATGCCGTATATTATATTCTTACGATTTCGAAATCAAATCGAATTCGAAAGAACGAGTTGACAATTCACGCTTTTGAATCAAAGTAATAAAACGCTTAATTATAAATACGCGAACGAGTTCGTTTATTTCGATGTTAATGTTATTAGAAAATTATGCTTTTTGTGTATAATAGCCGGTAAGTGTTTTCCATTCGCCTGAATATACGAAATAAATCGTATACGTTTGACGAAATGTTGTTTTTCAGAATGCATTATTAATAAATGCGATGAAACGATTCGTGCGGCACCAACGAACGTAATACAAATACCTATTGTTGTTTCATCGCTATTGTCACCATCAACAGCAGTATGGTGTCTACTGTCAATAAGAGTGGTTTTCCATTAGCTGATTACCGACACATGCAAAAGAATTTGAATAGAAACTCTGGTCCGATAGTAAAACGTTTGCAAAAGAACAGTAAAAAAAAATATTCGACTTTCAACAAATGGTTCGAAAAGGAACACGATTATTGTTTGCCTGTCAAGAGAATGAGTAATGTGAGTGGTGTCGAGATACCTGTTGTATAAATTACGAATTAAGAATTAAATTTTATTTAAGTTTGTGGAAGACGATAAAGTTACTGAACAGGACAACGGACACTTCAACGAAATTAGTAAATCGATCGAACTAGATTCTTCATTGTCGAACAGTTCGAATACCACAACAAACCTAGAGAAAATCAATGTCAACAATAAATTATCTAGTTGTAGTTTATACGCTATCAATGTTACAACAGAGTAAGTTAAATCATTTGTCAAATTTCAAATAATACTTTCATTGGTTTTGTTTTCAATTAGATTATTGAAAGACGCCTTATTAGAAAATCAAAAAAATCAATTTAAATCTGGACAGTCTACGGCCATTTCAAACGATTGTACTAATCCTACTGATAATCAAATATCTAATATTCTAAATCAATCTGTATGCAATCAGAATGGTACACTTCTAAGGTAATTTTATAACGTTATTGGTTTGTTAACAATTTATTCGAAATAGGACCAAGATGATCATTTTCCCTTGCTGTAAGATTTTATTTTCTGTTGTTGGCATAATGTTTTGAATGATAACTTGGAGACTGTCGATCAAATATAGTGGAAGTAGTGACAGAAAAGAGATTTATAATCGTACCACAATTAATAACTTTTGCACATTTTTAAATTATTTGAATCGATTCTACTTTGGTCTCGTTTTCTTTTTAAAATAAGTATCTATCTTACATACCTTAATTGCTGTATTAATAAAGTTTTTATTGTTAATAAGATTGAACAACGAATGCAACATACAACCAAACGATAATGAAAATAAACAAGTATGTGTTTCAACGAGAGAATGTACACCGCCAAAATTATTTGCTCCAATGGATATTGATAGTGACATGATAAAACTGTTTCCGACTTTAGATTTTTCTACAGAGCACGATTCAAACGAGTAATGATATATATTATATAAACATTGACGACTAATATTCATAAATAATGGTTTTTTTTTTTTTAGAAATCCAAATAACTCTAATATTATTGGTAAAAAAGATGATACAAAAAACACTATTTTACCCGAAGAAACAAAACAAACTAAAAATGAAGAGATTCATACGCTTAGTAAAAGTACATTGTGCACCAAGACTAGTTCCAATTTGTCTCGATCTTTACAAATGAAAAAAGCCGTACAAAGCAAACGTAAAATCGATGTGGTTCAATCTGAGTTGCCCAACAGTCCGCATAGTTCATCTGCCATCAGTTCTATGAAAAGTCCTCAGTTACCGTCCGAACAGTACCTAAATATATTTAATCGTTATCAGGTATTACAAGGGATGACCATCGTAATAGTTGTTATTGTGTACAAAATAACTTTTAAATAAAATTGATTTAGGACAAGCCAGAAGAACATTTTATCGAATGTCTTGAAAATCCAGAACCCATATTATTGAGAGATCTCCTTTGCGGTTCAAAACCCAAAACTATCATTAGTCCTTATACTCACAGGTAATTAATATACTAATTAATAATTATTACACAGACAAATTTGTTTATAGAAATTCTAATCATTATACAATAACTGTTGTTGATGATTGACTATTATAAACATAATCACATTTCTCAGTGATTCATAGCTATTCGATTAATTTCAACTAAAACAATTGTTTGATTTGTTCTGTATTACTTATCTGATTTTGTGTTTAGACATTTGAAACCATATATTTTTCGAGATCCGGTGACTAAACCATTGTGGTTAAAATTGCTGAATGAAATTAAAGAACATTTTAGACAAAAAAATGGATTGCCCAGAAGTAAAGTGGTCGAAACGATTGACTATAGTTACGTTCGAGCAAAACACATAAAGTCAGTGAATGCATTGGCAAGACAATTCTTTTGGCCTGGCATTGATTGTAAGAGTATTTGTACATTTTAGTTTAATCGTAAATGTATTTTACAAAATTATATGGTTATATTTGATTTTTTTTTTAGTAACTGAAAGTCTACATTACCCAGACTTTAGCGTCATTGCGCTGTACAAAAACTTAGTGATCGGTTTCGGTTTCATGGTTCCTGACATTAGTACAAATGAAAATTACATAACATTTTTGTTCACTCGTCCTTACTGGACTAATTGTGGTATCGCAAAATTCATGATATACCATTTAATACAGGTATTTTCCAAGAAACATGGCAAAATATTTGAACCTTAATTTTTAATCCGTTTTTATTATTTAGACTTGTATGACTAGAGATATTACGTTACATGTTTCTCCGAATAATCCAGCCATGATACTTTACCAAAAGTTTGGGTTCAAAATTGAAGAATTCGTTCAAAACTTTTATGAAAATTACATTCCCGAGGAATCTGAATTGTCAAAACACGCTTTGTTTTTACGTCTGCGCAGTAATTTAAGAAACAAATGAGTAATGAATTCGCCATTTTTGAAATGGTTCTAGTCGGTTATTTTACAGACGTCTGTTGAAATTTATTTTTCTAAACGAGTTAATAACATTTTTATACAATAAACAATAAGTATTATTTTCTATTTACTGTGTAATTCAATCGTATACGTATAATAATGGAAAACTTGGACGGAAACCATTTCATTAGTTAAACATCAAAATTAAATGTGTTAAAAATATCAAAATTAAAGAGACTGTAAATACTTTCATACTAATTTAGAATATTTTATTTCTAAAATTTAAATTTAAGACGATTACGATTTGAAAAACTATAAATATTTAGTTATTCGAATTGCATTTAAATTTTTTGGAGATTAAAGTCCCGAACAAAACGTCTGTTTTCAGAATGGACTTTAATAGAAGTCGAGTATTATAAAATACTATTATAATATTACGATAACAATAGTACCTCATTAGGACTGTTGTGTGTTGTAATTATAAAAAAAAAAAAAAAATTGTATGAAATCGATTATATTCGTTGAAAAGCACAAATTTTTTTTTTTTAAAAAGTAAGTACGATACGTTTTCTCATCAATAATTTTTAAATAAAAGAATTCGACAATTTTTTGACAAAATAAAAGTGGGGAAGAAGAACGTCGTGGGTTTTCGTCGATAACTCGTATGAGTAAAAACACATTTTTTTTTTTTTTTGAAACGGCTTTAATTTTCAATACGTATTTTGAAAATAAATCGTTTGTAACTATAGATTTTTATACCTTAAATGTCATCGCGTTTCGATGTCACTTTTTTGGACTTTTCAAAAATAAATCAAAAAAAAAAAAAAAAAAAAAAAATTACAAATGTATATTAGAAATCGAATTTTCGAAAAAGATGCAACGAGTGAATTGCGGTAAACAACAATAATTAATTATCGGCTGCCGTGCGGATGGCCGGCTTTTTTTTTTTCGAAATCGCGCCAACGGCATGAAACGCGTAACGGTTGCGCGCTCGCCCGTCCGTTGCCAACATCAGTCGGTACGGCCCGCGACCAGCTGCCGCCGAACAAGGTTGAGGGAACGTGTTTCAACCGCCAAAAACCGTCTGTTATTGTCCCGACGAATATACAATACCGTGTCGCGTCGTTTTGTTTTGCCGTCTTTCATACATTTTGTGATTTGTGTCGTATGATAGCGGCCGCGTTTTCTGCTCGCCCGTTTCGTTGCCGTCGTTTGGACGTTTGTTTTCTATGAACGTCATCGTTAACGTACCATCCCAGTGTGCTGCCGAACGACATCTCGAATCCGCCGTCCACAATGACCGACAAACAGATTTACTACTCGGACAAATACTACGACGATAAGTATGAATACAGGTGTGTGTGTATGTGTGTGTAAAGTACTTGTTCCGGTCGGTGTTGACGATGGACGCCTGCCTGGCGTTATTTCATTTTACTGCTCGCGAAGAGATTCGAAGACGTACGGAAAAAATCGTCGCGTCGTCACGTTATTGCCGCGTAGGTACTGTACGATCGGAGTGCACCGAGAGAGAGAGTGTGTGGTGTTCGACACACGATTTGAGGCCGGTTTTACGAATGCCCGAATGACCGTAATCGGTCCGTTTCACCACAGTGAACGTCGTCGTCGATTATAATATTGCCGTATGTTTACGCGTCGTAAACGTGGGGGTTTATTACTCGTGGTCGTGAAAAGTTTATGCGCTTACCTGTCCGCTTGTCTCGCGCAGTCCAAATACAAAACTACCATAAATTTGTGTTGTGGTCCGAGAAGTCGTTACCGGCCGAAATACGACAAATAGTGCCTGCTGTGAATGAGAAATATATTTCTGGGTAAAGTCGGTTTTTTTGTTGTTTTGCGTGGTGTAGTTTTACTCTTTTAGAGTTCTCGTATACTTTGGTAGTTTTTTATGCACTTAGGATTCATGTGTTTCTATTGTTTTCGGAAATTTTTGTCGCGCTAATCCGTATTAAGTGATTTTCACATGTTGTGCGTCTTTCAACGGTAACATAAAATCTGATTATATTTTGTTATAATTAAATATTGTCGGAAAATCCGTTATTACGATTTGGTGAATCGTTATTAAATTCGAGGCTACTTAGTATTTTTTTTTTTTCACCATATTTGTTTACTTGCATATATTGACATTATTTGGAATTTCAGGCACGTGGTTTTGCCCAAAGAAATGGCAAAAAGTATTCCGAAAACACATTTACTCACTGAAGACGAATGGAGATCAATTGGAGTACAGCAGAGCAAAGGATGGGTACACTATATGATCCATGAACCTGGTAAGTTGTCTCCGTCACGATTTTCTGTCGTACAGAAAGCTATTTTTTTTTTCTCTTAAATAAACATTTCGCTTACCTATTTAAAAACGCACATTTGTTACAATTTTTATTCATCTTTTTAAGATTTTTGAATTTATTTCAGTATTTTATGTTACGCAATTAAAAGTATTCTCCAAATACAATTGGTATTGCTAAAAACTGTTTTTTTTTCATACAATTTGAAATTGTAAAACGTAATAAGCACGAATAATGTTTTTGTTTTCCTGCAAAATGTGGAAATTGTCGCAATAATTTGTAGTCTAACCGTCAAACTTTCACTTATTACTTACACCATTTTGTACGAATAAAATTGAAAAATAATGTATTTCGTCATTCAGTAAAACTTACCGATTTCTGTTGGATTATAATATTTCTATTGGCCGATTATCAATAATTAATTAAATAATAATTTTGTTTTTTTGTTTGGTTTTTTTGCTTTTACAGAGCCTCACATTTTATTGTTCAAAAGACCGAGAACCAATTGAAAACTGTGTATGTACCTGAAATACATTGAATATCTTATTGAACGGTTTTACCAGGAGGTAGAAAATGGAAAATTTAGTGTTTAATTATTATGTTGTATGTAAATAACTATGCCTTATTATCAAACAAAAACGTTTTAAGGAATCAAATATTATTATTTATTATTCAAGGTTTACAAAAAAAAAAAAACCTAGTAAAAATAATATTTTGATTATTATTATTATTTTTTTTTTTTACTTAACATTATTCACTTGTATTATAAGTAATTTTTTATAAAAACCTAAGTCTCCACAAAAAAAAATGTGTATATTTAAAAAATAAATCTAAAAATTAATTGATTAAAAAATGTATATACTTATTTTCTATTTATATTAGATTCAAAGGAAGTTTGTGATAATATCTATAATAATTAACACGGTTGTTGCATAATTAGTTGGAAACTCGTCTCGTGTCCAGTTGTACTTCTTGTTGCAGTTTCGGTGGTAATTCGCGGTAAATAGCCTCGGGTATGTTATCTGTAAACGGGTGTAAATTGTTATAAAGCGGGTTCAGAGTCATACTTTTGTCCGTAGAAAGGGGGGAGGGGGTCTTACCGTTGCAACGATAGACCAAATCCGACCATATGATCATTTCCTGGGAGAAGCAGAACACTCCTAGTCGACCGCCCTTGAACGTGTAGTCGAACACGTTGCCGGAGTCCGTGACCATGTTCTGGCCCTCGAATATTCTCAGCCTGATGAGACCAATTTTGGGCCGGTGCAACAGTATCCATCTGTAAGCCGTCTTGCCCTTCCAGCCGACGTTGCGTGGGTCCTTCCATAGCAGCTTCACCTGTTTGTCAGTGCTGTCCGTGTTCCACAGCGAGTTGCGCAACATCTGTCCGGGCCCCGTCTCCGAATGCACGGCTTTGATCTGTATGCCCGGCTCGGCCACTGCCCTGAACGGCGTTGCCTGCCAGTATGTCTGCGTGCCTTTTTTCCACATGACCGTGTAGAACTTGTGGTTGTCCTGGTAGCTGAACACGAAGCCTACGTAGTCGTCGTCGATGTCCGTGTCCACGAAGAACGTGCCTTCAAAGTCGACGCCGCCGAACGAGTCGTAACCTAACAACACGATGCGTACGCTCATTAATATTATACACGTGTCGGTAGTAGCACAATATTGTACGCTCGAGTGCGCTCGTAGTTTTTTGTACAGTGTTCAGTTAATATTTAAAAAAATTTTTTTTTACCATTTTTCGAACAAAACAATATTGTAAGTACAATAAATTGCAGTTTTCGCCGTTTAATGTTTTACAAAAAAAATATGCGGGGATTCGTTACACTAAGGTAGTTGTTAAAAATCGATTTTAGGTCCGGAGCAAAATGAATGATGTGTATTTTTTAAAATTTCTTTTATAAAAACTAAAGTTAAAATTTGAAATTACAGTGATGGGTTCAAAACGAAATCGTCTATCGGAGTTAATGTAGTACGCGCTCGAATAAAATCACGTGTTATTAAAAACGCATATAAAATTAAAAATCGAATCGAATACTTTTCGAACTTTGACAAAAAAAAAAAGTAGAATTCGTCTCCTGCGCGTTGTGAACCGCCTTTATATGATTAATAATAAATAATAATTAATATTGTAAAATATTATACACCGACCTACGGCCAAACCGGGGTCGCTGTTCATGGTCTGCACGAATTCCGCGCCCTTGTTGTACACCACCCAGTTGGGATCGATCTGGGAGTCGCCCTCCGGGTCCAGCACCACCGTCTGGTACGTCCTGAAGTCCGTGGTGAATATCTTCGAGTTGTTGGGACAGTTGTCCAAGTGGTTGGGCACGGTATCGTAGTCGTTGTCGTCCTGGCATATGTCACCGACGCCGTTGCCTGCACAGACCCCCGATAAGGATATACAGATCTCGTTCGTGTCACGGGTTTGACACGGCCGAACGGCTGTTACGTTATTACACACGATATGTGCTGCAGGTTCTCAACCAGTGGTAGCGGTAGGTACATGGAAAGCTATAGCGAGTGGGTACCTGGCCCGACACTTTAAGAATATGTTCGTAATTATTTGATTCCTTATTTTTAAAAGCTTTCCCTCCTTACATTCGTTGTAAAGGGATTTTCTTTCAAGTACCTACCTAATGCGTGAACGTTTTTCAAAACTCGTAAAGCGCGGTATTGGGACGACGACATGAAAACGCGTTGAGAACTCCAGCTACAGATATCGGAGCAATTTTTTTTTTTTTTTTTTGTATTTTGAAAGTCAAGCTTTTAAGTACAAAAGTTATGAAAAATATTGATTTCATAATAGTTAGGTACAACAGTGTAACATTCACTGCAGTAGATACGAGTACTTATAATGAGATTTGTCTAAGAAATATAACTATATAAGACCTTCGGTATAAGACTTTCTCAGGAAATTGTTATCTCCATCCTCCTACGCAGCCGTCGGCCTACTGGAGGTAACCTATTAGAATTTTTTTTCCGTAGTACCGTAACTACAACCTGCACAACCTATGCGACGGCGGTAGCTATTATATAAATAGCATATATATTATTGGTAACTGTTATAGGTACCTATCTAAATAGTTGTATTTTTTTTTTTTCGTAGATCTTTTGTAAGTATATTGAAAAAAAAATTACTTATTGAAAACGATTTATATACCTAGTAAAACTCGTCGTTTTAAAACGCGCCTTCACCCACAAATATTGACATATATAGGTACACAAGGCCGACACGATCGTTTATCGAATGGTTCAGACATATACAATATAATATACCGTTTACTGACCGTCGAAATCGGCCTGGTCCGGATTGTACACCAACGGGCAATTGTCTTGCATGTTCCCGATCCCGTCGCCGTCGATGTCCAGATCGCATTCGTCGCCCTTACCGTCGCCGTCCGTGTCCAGCTGATTGGAATTGGCCGTCTTCGGACAATTGTCCACGCTGTCTTGGATGCCGTCTCTACGATCGCGGCGTAAAAAAAGCAATCATTTTTATTGAATACTTTACTTAAAAGGTGTTTTTTTCTTAAATTTTCGGATCGCAGTCCGCAATAATTGTTATTGCTCTCACCTATCCTTGTCGATGTCACTGTCGCAAGCGTCACCAATCAGATCTTTGTCCGTGTCCGTTTGGATCGGGTTGTGCATGGTCGGACAGTTGTCACAAACGTCACCGAGACCGTCGCCGTCCGTGTCTTTTTGGTCGGGATTCGCTTTTTTTAGACAATTGTCTTCGGCGTTCAACACGCCTGTATACGACATTGCGCAATAAATTATAATTAGTTGTCGAATTTGATAGGGCGGGCAGCGAAAACTTTTAAAATTTGAAGTATTTTTGAGATCAATGTCACTTTTATTTTTAGTTTAAACTTTTTGCAAGTCTACTCGCACGTAGAGTAATAAAAGTATTTTTAGAGTTAATTTTAGTAGGTATATTTTTTTGTGACGACCCAGACTCAAAGGGGAACTTGTGAGTAGGTAATATTATGTTATAGTTTTCACCGGGCTTCTTGATGTTGTGTAAGCCGTAAGGTGTAAAACAATTTATTGTCAAAAATATAGAAGTTATTAAAATAATAAATAAAAATAACGAAAAAATACTCTGTTTACGGGTAGTTTTCCCCTAAAATACCGGGGGCACACGAAACGTTACGACGAAATCTTCTTTTTTTTTTTTTACTTATAACTACAGAGCTTCTCTTCTGTTAATTTCCTGATTCGAGCAGTAATACATAATAATTATTTACAACGTAAAAATCGACTATTTACACCAATTTTTTTTTTTTTTTTTTTTATACAAATCGAGAAGTTACATTTGAAAAATGGCAATATATATATATTATATTGCAGTGTATATACTCGTAATATTACCGTCGTTATCTATGTCCGCATCGCAAGCGTCTCCTATCCCGTCGTTGTCCGTGTCGCACTGGTCCACATTCGGTATCGTCGGACAATTGTCGCAAGCGTCACCCTTTTTGTCTCCATTCTCTTGATCGGTGTCTAGTTGGTCCGGGTTGGACACTAATGGACAGTTGTCCTGCGTGCGCGACCGTTGCGAAAAACAGGTCAATTTATTACACATATAATTTATAATAATTTCTAATTTCTATAGGTACTAAAAATCAGATCAAAATAATCGTGTCGGTGTTACATATGTATGTATGTATATGTATATGTACATAAGCGCGTTTTACCGTGTTTTTACAATATAATTATTGTCTACGTTTATGTATTTGATTTTTAACGACAAACGACAATTACAAAGATTATTATATTATTGTACGTTGAAAAGAAACATAAAGATTAAATAAGAAACATAAAGTACGAAATGCAAAAAATTAGTAGTCTCTATAAAGAGGCTGGCGGGATACATGGAGTAGTCTGCTGCTAAAGGAATGAAAGCGGCCTATTAATTTATTAAACGTGCAAAATAAACCAATATCGTTACTTAGTGTATCCTTTACAAAAGCCACTCATAACGTATATTCGTGCTTATTAAGTGTATTGTAAGTTACACGAATTTATATTATATGATTCTGACAAATTTTTAATACATTTTTAAACAGCTTATGAAATTTCGGTTCCAGTGGTGTTTTTTTTCTTTCAAAATTAATTTCTGGAGAAATTTGAATTAGAACGTAGACAATATGGTTTTCTAATTCAATCACATACGTATTGTTTCAACTTCTTTTCAAAGGAAGACTATAAGAGAAAGTAAATGTAGGACTTTGGAACATGATGTCGGCAGTTAAAATTGGGATTGGTAAAGATTCGAAATTTGCGTTGACTCTTAAACCGAGAGATATTGAAAATCAGATTTAAAAAAAAATCATCGTACGAGGGAAATACGACACTATCATCCATGATCCTGTATGTAATTTAAAATGTCATGTCCATTATTTAAACTCATAAACAGTGGTGTTCTCATAGAGTGAGTATTATACATGTACGCCGTATACTCTCAAGATTTCGTTGAAAAATCATGGTCGTACTGGATATACTCTCAAACAATTCAATTTTTATAAAATGTATCTATAATATAGGAGTTATTTCTTTCTGTAATTCTGTGCATAACAAATATAAAATGTTAGGTACTGGATAATTTAGTATACCCCTGCAGTAACTATGGATTTTCGGGCCATATTTTCAAGTAAAATATTTTTCGCCTATACACGCTAGATTATAATTCTCTTCAAAACGCACGTTTTTCAGTATACGAAGTACAATATTTTGATTACCTTATGTGTAAACACCAAATACTAAATATTTTCAATTCACCAACACTAATGAACAACAAAATATGTGCATTAAAAAATTTTTTTGGCGCCTTAGGGCAGTTGCCTCCTACCCTTCGTAACAGCTGGTATACCCTTCCAAAAAATATCGACGGAAACACCATTGCTTACATAAAGCTATAAAAATCTAAGAAATCCCTCGGACTAGGAGGTGAGTTTTCTTGTACAGACTCGTGTACGAGTGACGCGCGCGACTTACCGGCGTGTTGGGTATGCCGTCGTTGTCGGCGTCGTCGTCGCACACGTCGCCTATGTCGTCCTTGTCCGCGTCTTCTTGTCCCGAATTCGGCACTCCCACGCAATTGTCCTGCGTACGCCGCGGAATAATAAAATATTATATCATTTTAAAAATATTACAAATATATTTTTTTTAATAACACGGCAAATAGATATTAACCTTTTTACAACGCGTGTCGTTGCACGCGAGATCAAAGTCCGGCCATCTGTCCAAATCCGAGTCCGGTCCGCAAAGCCTGCCGTTTCCCGCCCAACCGACAACGCACTGGAAATCGTACGAAGGCAGGCGTGAATTTCATTTGCTAAGTATATAGGTAGGTAAGACATCAGTAGTCCCCTCCCCCCAATTCGACTAGTTAGTTATATTATTAATATTGTAATACAGTTATAACTTATAACAATATAATATTATTATTTTAAATGTTTATTCGGGGATTCAATAAATGTGTTTATAGAAATAAAATTTAAAAAAAAAGACTAACAAAATATACACGAAATCTGGATTTTCAGTTTGTTTAGGAACAGGTGAAGGAACTCAAATCCTTCTCCGGCCTAGCGCCGCCCCTAACTTACAGTTTGAATTTGCGTATAATATTTTGTATATAATGATTTTGTAGAATTGATTTGCATACCTAATAATATTATGGAAATTCGAAATATACTTTTTATTTTGTACAAATGTCTATAATACTCGTATTTTGTAAGCGACAAAATTAGACGTTAAAGGATTACAAATGAATGTTAATAATGTATATATTATATAATATTACTAAACGCCACAACACGCTTTACTGTTTTTAAACTCGATTTAAAAAAAAAAAAATATTATTTATTATGATTATACATTGTTTATTAAAATATGGAATATATTAAATTACGTGAAACCAATTGCCTGGTATTAAACGCTTTATACTGTGTGTGTGTATACAGGAACTTCTATATCGGGTTTTAATCAGTGGCGGTTGTAAGAGGGGGTGATAGGTGAATCGCCCCCCACGGGACTTGAATAAATAGTAAACGTCTAAAATAAACGTGTAAACGAGTGTACAACGAGGAAAGATAAATCCTTACGTTCATTTCATTTCAATGAAATACGCGAAATAATATTATTATTAATCATAATAAAAAAAATAAATAATAAAAATTGCATACGCGCGTATGATCGGTTGCTCGGTCAGCGTCAAACTAAACACCCGCATATACCGGCATCAACCGACCGTAATAAAACGAGAAAAGAAAGTAGTCACCAGATAGCGCTACGACACAACATAGAGGGCGTGGCAGAAAGGCGCATATAAATAGCGGTCCGAAACCATCGGCAGTCATCCGCGACTACACAGAGCGGTCCGATGTTACTCGTCGCTATTTATATGCGCCTTTCTGCCACGCCCTCCATGTCGTGTCGTAGCGCTATCTGGTCGCTACTTTCTTTTTCCGTTTTATTGTTATTTCGTTTATGTTGCATGCACGTTGTTCTTCCTTTTTCTACATCTGCATTTCGTCTCGTTACATTAATGGATCTTTCTTCTTGTTTATTACTCGTCGATGTGGACGAGTAATATTTTATTATCTTGCAAATCATTATTAGCAGAGGGTTGACTCCATTTTCGACCCACTCCTTGAATATCATGTATAACCGCCATTGGTTTTAATTACAATGGCGTAAGTAGGTGCAGCAGTTTACATGCGCCGCAACGGAAATTTTAACATTCCCACGGGCCACGACCGACCGCGTTGCGGTCGCAGCAAACTCCACAAAAGACTTTTAAAAACATTTTTTTTTTTATTGAAAGAGATCAATTACAAGTACGCGAAACGTCGTACTTATACCGAACAAAGACGGGTTTTTTCTTTCCATCTAAAAACGCGTAAATAAATATATAAAAAAAAATATTTGTTTTGTGGTCGACAATGCGGTGAAAAACGGGACGTACCTATATAATAATACATACATAGAGAAGTGTCATAATAATGCGTATTATTCTTTGGACGTGAGTACCTATTATAATATATTCATGTATTGCTGTAGTCGCAGAGACGCGTCATTATACTCATTTCAAAGTCTTTCCATAGAGTGCAGCGAGGTTAGGTTAGGAAAACATTTTTTTTTTTCGGTTTTAATTATTTTTCATTCGCGTGATTTTGTATAAATATTCTGCGCTCGTATATCTATAAATATACGTATATAGTTACGGTATAATATCAAATGTAAATGACTTCCGGAATTATGTGTCAGATAGCGGCAAGCTTCGACATTTATAATATGCGAGAAAATACATTTTTTTCAACGATTTTTCACTTTTTCACGTTGTGAAATTTTTTTCTAACCGGTGTATATATGTATCTTTTCGGCAAATGACGTTGTACAGGCTGTACTTAGACGCAAATAATCCGTTGTACTTACTTCGCAAGAGAATTTCCCAGTTGTCGATCTGACGCACTCTGCGTTCTGATGGCACATCGTACCGTCCGGGCACATCCACAATGGTTTCACCACGTTTTCGACCGACAGACAGCCCAACGACTGATTGCCGATGTATCCCGACCGACATCCACCGCAACGGTACGATCCCTATATGGAAACGAATACATAAGGTAATCGATCAAATACTTATTGAAATGAATTGAATTTTAATCGAATTCGACGTATTACATTTTGCAGACAATTATATCGGTAAATGTTTACAGGAATAAAAAAAAAAAGGTGGACGAAATTAGAGTAAATCGCGATGGCAAGGAGAACGACCAGCGGGTTATCGATTGTCCAAACCAAAGCGACAAACGCTTTTATTGTATTGTAAATGGACGACGAGGAAGAAATGGCATTCACTTCTTCTTCGAAACGTGTGTTTTTAGGCCGCCGATGAATTTGGTTGTTTTTGCTGTTCCTTATTTTGGGAGTTATACATATTATATTATATATATATAAAAATAGATTTTTTTCCAAAAATCGCGATTTTCGCAATAAAATAATTATGAAAAAACGTTCTTATTGACGTCTCGTGAAATTTTCGATTTTTGGTACAAAATTACATTCTTATTATTGAAGAAATTCGAATTTAACATAAACGTGAACGATATTTTTTCAATTACAATTCTAGGTCGATTTTTTTTTCTTAAGAAAAGTTACGAGGAATTATAAAAAATTTTATTGTTATTAATTTTTTTTTTTAAAGAATATTCCAATATTCGTGTACTCTTAACCGAGAGATATTATAAAAAGTCAGATTAAAAAAAATATTCTTATTGGAGGATATAACACACCCTCTCACTCGCTTCTTTTTTAGCACACCTGTGCATCGAAAGACAAATTTTTTGAATAAGGACATTTATTTATTTTTTATTGAGAATAAGAACGATGACGATTTTAAAATTCATTTTAGGTATTATGCGTATTTTGTGTAGTATGTCACTTACATCGGTGTTTATGCACTGAGAGTTTTGCGCACAACCGCCGTTTCTGCCGTCCTCGCATTCGTCAATGTCCACGCACCGATGGCGGCCTTCGTCCGTCCGCCTCGTCCCGTCCGCTCCGATACCCTGCGTCGGGCCCACACTCTTGTAGCCCGGCGGACACTGGCCGCACCTGTAACCCGGTCTCAGGTTGGTGCACTGCACCCGGGGGTCGCAAGGTTCGTCGAGATCGCACTGAAATATATCACGTCGACTATGAAATAAATCGTCGAATAAACGTGGCAGAGGCTCGACGACCGGGTCCGAATACATTTTATAAAGGGGTTGTAAATCACTGATAAAAATTGTGTACACTAGATTCCAGAATACCACGATTTCCTAATGATTTCCACGTGATTACCAAGATTTCCATGATTAGCTATAATGTGATTTACACGTGATTACCAAGATGTCCATGATTACGTAATGTGATTTCCAAGATTTCCACGGTTTTTATGATTGCTCAATTAGTTTAACGGATTTCAAAAATAAAACAAATTTAATTAAAAAAAAAAAAAAATCATATTATAAATAACAATCCAGCTTTTTGGGTTTAAAAACAATAAAGAGTAAAATCTT
Organism: Slavum lentiscoides; assembly: GCA_032441835.1. Classification (NCBI taxonomy): domain Eukaryota; kingdom Metazoa; phylum Arthropoda; class Insecta; order Hemiptera; family Aphididae; genus Slavum; species Slavum lentiscoides. The sequence continues at coordinate 14,909,870 of CM063714.1, read as the reverse complement.
TGAAAAAAATTACGTAACACTTGAAAAATCACAATCCGCAGGAATTTTCAAAGGTTTGATTGTTATACATTTACCGGTTGTATGTCACCAATTACCATCAGTACTAAACACTATAATCCATGAAATAAAAATCCCAAATCATGGTAGTCTATTAATTACAGCATGGAAAATCATATACAATTATAATATTATATGTATTACCACGGAATATAATTTGACTCAAGAATGGTAGTATTTTGATCCGGAACTTTAACAGGGTTAATTACAACGTCTATAGCAATTGAATTCTTGGAATTACTACAAGATTTCAAATAATTAACACGAGATTTCCTAAGATTATCATAAAATTTCTGTGATTGCCACAATATTTCCATGATTACCACAAGATTTCCGTGATTACCACAATAGGTTACCAACTATTTGTACACTGATTTCCATTAGTGAATTATCCCCTTCATTTATACGTTACACTTACTTCATCTAGGTCCACGCAATTCGTTCCGTTACCGGTAAATCCGAACGGACAACTGCCGCACGTGAAGAACGGCGGATCTTCGCACGGCGTACACTGCACACCTATGATTTTCGTGTTTAGAAAATATAATTTTGTGAGTAGGGCTCGTACATAATATATTATGACTTTATAAAAAATCAAAATTCTGAAGGGCTTTTCACACTTGTTTACCGACTGACATTTAACTCTCAAATTCGCTACTGGGAAAGGGGCTGATCATGCCACTGAGAAAAAAACTACTCGAAAAATATTATTTATATCGTTGAGTTAGTTAAAATGTAGCCAAAGAATGAACACTTCAAGGTACTCTATAATACTTTATAATATTACACGATGCATAATAATATTTATTGCCTACCCGGAGAACAAGGGCTCATGTCGCATCCACGTTTTCGACACCTTTGACCATCACCCACGTAACCGTCCGGACAGGGACCGCACCGGAAACCTTCCACAGTATCGTGACATTTGACACCTGTAAGGACGTATGGTAAAATTATACGTTTAAGGCTATGTTTAAGCCGGCGAATTTTCAGTACGAGATTCGACTCTGACAGCCGAAAAATCAAGGTAGGTTTGTAGGATTCCATTCAATATTTCACTTATTCATATCTATAGATCTAAGAGAATGCAGTCCTGGTCCACTGAAATTTGACGGAGCAATGAAACTCGTCAATACTTACCGAAATAATCTACATACGAGTGTGTAGATGAAAATCTTGGAAATGTGTTTCAAGTAATCTAGTCTTATTGAAAATGAAGTCAATGTACTCGAAAATCGAAGCGAAAAACACTTAACGACTATATAGTTAAATTAGCTCTTCTTCAACGTACACTGACCGATAAGACCGATGTACAAGAATGAGCTTTTTAAATTTTCTGCCAATGAGCCACCTGCACGTACTTAAATCCGGCTCCTGACTACAGGGATGCCTCTCCGCCCTGACATATAATAAGTGCATTACCTGGAGCACATGGTTTCGTCGCACACGTCCTGCCCGGCTTACAAGTCTTGCCGTCACCTACTAGTCCCTGAGGACATCGGCCACATCGCGGTCCTTCGGGCGTGTCACGGCACTCCGCTCCGGGATAGCACGACGGCGGAATTCCGTTGCAGGACGGCTTCGGAGGCGGCGGTGGCAGGGTTGGTCTATTTCCACCTGTCCAACCCATCCAGTTTGTACATATATATACGTATTTTTTGTTTGTAGGTTTTCAAATTAAACTTTTTCTTCTTTTTATAACAAATTAACGCATAATATTCGTAAGCGTATACTAATATTATACTTATATTCGTATATAATTATATATTAATGTTTTCAAATTATTTTACGAAATTAATTTTAGTATATACTCATAGACGGAGATCAGAGGGGGGAGCTTGAGCTTAACTCCCTAAACTATTTCAACATCCCTTCTTAAATTTATGTTTTTCAGAAAATCGTTTACAATCAATTTGGTCATTATTGTAAATGTAGTTTTTCTGTGACGAAGTACGTGTAGCCGAAAATATCGACAATTGAAAATTATGACAATTTACGTTTTTTAAAAATATATTAAATATTGAAAACAGCTTACGAAAATGATTTAAAATGAAGATAAATGATTAAATAATAATTATAATAGTTTTTAAACGATTTCATATTAAAATATGCGCAAAATTTAAATACGACAAAAATTTGATGGTATTTTATAACATTTTATTTTGAAATATATATTGTTTTCTGCATTTAGTGCAGTTTTATTTTTCTGCAAAAATCATTTTTGTATATTTTAAAGACTATAGTAATGATAAGAGCACGCGTAAACTACATGCGATTTTTTAAAACGCCGGCAGTTTGATCGATTTTATGATTGGCACTCATTTGTATAAGTGAGCGCGCATCATAACATCTGCAGTGACTATTGCTCTAATTATATTAAATTTAATCGACTAAAAAAAAAACAAGGTTTAAAAAGAACTTTAAGTAATGACGAACATAATTCGATCAACAAATATGTTCACAAAATATTAAATACTAAATTATAGTCCATAAATATTATGTACCTACTTAGGAGCGTATAAGTATTCCCAAAGACCAGCCTTGGACAAAGAAAAAAAATTATATAAAAATATAAACTAATAAAATAATACATACTATTTTACAACAATAATTATTGCACACGCTATTATACGCTGACCAAGGCTGGACTTGGGTGGTGTTTGATAGAAAAATAAATAAAATAAAAAAAACGTAAAAAAATTTAAATAAATTAAATTTTATTTGCGAAAAAAACACAACGGTGTATATATATATATATATATAGCTGGTTACAAACGATTAAATCACAAAATTGACTTTTACCTATAAATATATTATATATTAATGAGAAGTTAGTATAGTATAAAAAGATAAATGATCGCGGTTTTTCAAGTATAGGCCACTGATTATCAAAATTATATAAATCAAATAACTAGAGTTGAAGTCCAGCCCTGGATTATCGTGAGCCTAAGTTTTCCTCATACCTGGCCTGCAGAAGTCGTCACACTGTTCGAGCAACTGACGCAGTTTATAAATCTCGAGTCGCTATAAAAATATAATTTATATATTATTAATAATATAAGTTATAAGTTTTTATTTTAGATATTCGTTTCGATTTCACTCACTTGGGCTTCGACTTCTTCTCTGAGTTTTTTGACAATTTGCATCAACTCTTGAATAGTTTTCACGAAAAACAAATCTGCACGAGAAACAGAAAAGAAAGAGAAAATTTTTTTAAAAATATATATATTTTTTTATATCGAAAAATATACACTCACCGTCACAATCGTGATTGATCGGAATATCGCCTAAAAACAAAACGAAAATATAATAAATTTAACGGAATTATTACTAATATAAGTTACCCCTTCCGATAGTCGGCATTTTAATTCCTATTTCGGTGACCGGCAGTGGTTGCATCGCGGGCATTTGCTCCACTTCCGACAAATTTCCGTCGTCGTTAATCGGACATTTGTGTGCCGACAAAGCAGTTTTCCAATCGGTGTCAGGTAGTATTTGAATTTCGAATCTTTTCTCGTGAGTCTAAAACGCGAATTGTTTTACTTAAAGATCAATTTTAATTCATTTCTAATCTATAACAACAATTTTGATATTTTCTACTATTGGCGTTTTATGCACTTATACTTTAAAAAAATAGTATATATACATATATATATAAATTATGAAATAATTTATTTAAAAAAAAATTAATGCGGTTTATAATATTACAATTATTTATAAATCCAATTCAGTGTCAATAAATTGTCTTTACGCTTTATCATTTGTTTTACAATCTATAGCGCAGTTACACACACGGCCAATCCGTATACATTACCAATATATTAATATTATAACAAATATAAACGTAACTAGAATATTATATTCTTCTTAATACGTACATAGATGATATAAATTATGCAATGAGTATTCTCCCATATCATGCGGCAATAAATAAAAAAAAAAAACCAAGTACCATAAAATCAAATCGACTCGTTAAGTGTGTTTTTATATCGTATAAACGTGAAATGTGACGTTAAAATAAAAATAAAAAAAGTAAATACTATACGCGTTTATAAAAAAAAAAATGTTATACGAACTTTACACGAGGAATTTCGAGAGATTTGACCATGTAATGCGCGACTGTGTTCAAATAAGGACTACGTGTCTCCAACTATTGTGACTGCGGTTTCCTCGAACAAATTATAGGACTGCCCAGTACGAAAATTTTAAGGCACAGTGAAAGAAATTGTCAATGCAACTACTGCCACAGATTAGATGAATATTCATCTAATCTGTGCTACTGCTGTGCTAGAGTGGCTACAAACTCTGGACATACGATTTTACGAACACAGAAAAAAAATTTAGTTACCACAGCATTATACATTGTATACCCGTTTATTATCTACTTATTTATCTATTTATCATTTTTCTTATTCATATTTCATTTTATATCCACGTAATTATTACACCTGTTGACATTGTTATACCGTTTGAAGCTGTTGGAGTTGTGCAAAAGGAAAAAGTGCAAAATCGTGAACAATAATATACTCAAACCCAAGTTATCACTGTATAAATAGTATATACTATGTAATCGAATGATTGAGTTAATGGAGGGGGGGAAAGCCAAAGAAAATTGTATAATACTATTATTATGTACTTTAGGTAAATATAATAATAATTTATATGGACTCGACATAGGCATTACCATATAACTACTGCATCATTATATATATATATATATATACACCTGCGTATGATGTTTGTTTTAACTATTTATGGTAACGCTCCAGGTCAAAAATCTGTTTCGTGTACGATGTGGAAACGTCCATTACACACATGCAGTAGTTTGAAATTACATATAATTAAACTCGTATATCTCATAAATCAAATAGGTATACGAATAAACACACGAATACGAGTTATACGCGATACGCGTATTAATAACGTAAACATTTGAATATTTCGTCGAGGACCCGAACGGTTTGTATGTATATTGTATGATTTATATTTCGAAAAGGCGGGCGAAACGCCAAATTACAGAAGCTTTTTTGCATATATTTCACCCGCGCGTTGTTTAAACCATCATATTATACCTCGCAATCTGCACTCCATATCGTCCTATACAAATCGCGTCAGCTTTATATATATGCGACGTATACCGAATACTTTCGAAAACATTTTTTTTTTACTTTCATTTTCACTGAACCGGAAGGTATTAATGTACTGACAAAGGATAGAAGACAAAAAATCGACATTACTTCGAAAACTATATATATATATATATATATATATATCCCGATATCCGTTATAGCATATACCTATGTAGGCGTATGCAGAAATGTTTCTAGGAGAGCTGTATATATTAATATAATATGTAATAATAAATACCTAATCGTTTTATTTCTTATATGCGAAACAATATATATATATATATATATATATATAATTGAGAAAAATCACGGGTAGAACTTTCCAAAATTTCAGAATTTAACGAAAAATTCGAGCGTATATTCAAACTGGATTAATATATCATTTGTATCGGGTACCTTCTACTTACAAATTCATCGCGTCTCTTTCAATAAGCAGTGCCGACAACAATATTATTATTGTATAAAAATGATCGTATGGTCGTGTGGTTAAAAACTGTGCAAGTACAGTCTTACGGGGATGACAAGATGTACCAAATACAAATCGCTGCATCACACAGTGGCGTCGCGAATTAAAAAACTGAAGAAGCCATGTACTAATGACCCACCCTACCAATTTCAGTTTTTTACAATGATGTTTTTTTCATGTAGACGATTTTTTGCGTGGAAAGAGTGCTCCAATTTTTACAAGTATTTTTGGTAGCAAATGTTCCACGACGAGTAATAACCAAGAAGAATAATCTATTGATGTACCGAGACGAAATGAAGATGTAGAATAAAGAACATTAGCGTGCATGGAACTTAAACGAAATAACATAACAATAAAATAGAAAAAGTAAGTACTCACCAGATAGCGCTGCAACACATCATAGAAGGGCGTGGCAGAAAGGCGTATTTAAATAGCGGTACTGCGTTGTTCGCGCCTGCTCGCCGTGACTACACTGGGCGGTCCGATGGTTTCGGACCGCTATTTATAAGCGCCTTTCTGCTACCCCCTCTATGTTGTGTCGTAGCGCTATCTGGTGACTACTTTCTTTTCTGGTTTTATTACGTTCGGTTGACGCGCTATGTCGGTAAACGCGGGTGTTTTTATCGATATCTTTTTAATCGACAAGCAATAATATACCATAAACGAGCGAATCATGGGGGCGGGGGCAAGCAATAACATAATATTATTTTTATTTTTTTTAAGACGGCATTGTCGATATTTTTGAAATCCCGAACAAATCAAAATATTTCATTAAAATCGCGTAAAAACGCGGCAGAAATTCTTTCTGACTCGAGCACCTGTAGTTATTTTTCAGTTTACTTTCATTCGGTTTACTTTTCACTTAAACGAATTTAAACAAAAACCAAAAATTCATAAATTTACCGCATAAATATTACTGTAGGTACACTATAATATATAATCGTCTCGTTTTATTAAAAAGTACCAATATACGCGTGTCGTATATATTATATAATATATTTTATTTATATTCGCGTACGGTGAATGTGACGAACTATAATATTATATATTTATAAATTATATGTTTATGTAAATGTAACGAAAAAGTTTTTATGTGAATAATTAATAATAATAATAATAATAATAATAATAATAATAATAATAATAATAATAATAATAAAAAGAAACGCGACCGAAATATTTGATAACGTACAGAATGTGCACGCGTAGCCGTTTCTATTTTTTATTTCCATAATATTATGTTAATAATATAGAGTGCGTATACACATAATATGACATCGTACGCGGAGATTTTTTTTCCTACACATACAATGGAATTTCGATTATGAGCGTATATGCGTTGTATACCTTATAGATTTTATGTAAACATATTATATTTATCTCGTTAATGGATTTTAAAGCGATAGTAATGTTTTTTTTCTTCTTCCTAAACACGCGTATATAGAGTTTTGACTTGACTCACCATCTGTAAATGTGGATCTTTCATGTCGAAATACACCTCTCGCAGGGTCTTGGTCGTGTGCAGCGTACCGAAGTGCTCGCAGTTGACGTACAACGTCATGGTAGCACCAGGTTTTCTCTGATCCACGGCCAACACGAGGGTCTTTGACGATGACATATTGCCCAGAGACTTTACGTTATAGTACTCGGTTTGTGTGTCACCATTGCTCTTGGTCGATACGATTACTAAACAAATAGGTGTATAAAAGTACGTAAACGGATGTTTATAAAAAAAAAAAAAAAAAATGTGGTCTAATTATATAAAAACCATTTTCACTACACGTTTGACGTTTTATGCGTACGGCTCATTAAAAATGACTAATTTCTAGAACGTCTAGAGACTTTATAGTTTTCAATTACTTAAATTATTTTTAATCTGTGTAATTTTGAATTTAATACACTAAAAAAAAAAAATAATAATTAGAAACGCAAAAGTATAAGAGTTTAATGAAACGTTATCGTTCTTATACTAAATTTTAAAAAGTTAAAATATAAATTGTCCCTTTTAACCGTTTACCCATACGTATATGGTTTGGACACGTATGGAGAGCCGAAAATGACGTTTTAAAAAAAGCCCTAACTGAAACCATACACAAGAAAAGACTATTAGGTAGACCAGTGTCGGATCTAAGATTTTTTTTGGGGGCCAAAATGTATAATTTTATAAGTACAATATTTAGGATTTGATGTAAGACCAAATATACTCAAATATACTTATATATAACAGCCAAGAGGGGCCCGGACCCCTTGGGTTCCCCCCTTGAATCCGCCACTGAGGTAGACCGCAAACGAGATGGAAAGATACAGCGTATAGAAGGATATATGGACGGTGGACAGAAATGTATCGATTGGACTGGCACCCGACAGGGAAAGGTGGATGGGATTAATTATGGCAGCTCAGGTTCTATAATGACCGTTTAGCTGGAAGAAAAAGAAGAAGTGTCACGTATATTTGAAAATACGAACATTATTTAAGGTTCGTGTAAATGAATTAAAACGACGGAAATCGAATAAAGAATATTTCGTACAATATGAAAGCTATAATATATTGAAACAACGAGTAAAATAAGAAATAAATAATCCGTTTTTACAAATTCACAGCCCTATATATATATATATATATATACTTATATTAGTTAGAATTCATTCCACCAAGTACGTGTTTTCAAAAACAACGTGCGCAAATGCTATTACGCGTACATTTATATTATGTTGTTAACATATAAAATATACATTTATAGCCTGCAGAAACGTTTGAAAAAATGATTTTCCCTACATAATAATTATATCGAAATTACATTCACAAAGCACAATAAATAGATACTATTAATTTATAAAAACAAAGTTTCGCGCGAACAAGAAACCGAGAGAGCAACAGGAATACAGGACATTTCAAAATATTCAATATTAATATATGGAATGAAAATAGAGATTTTTTTCTTCTTCTTTTAATCTCGTCGGATCAAACGCGGATTTCCATCTCACGTTTTATCTCGACCAAAACGAAAAAATATGCAAAACCCAAATGAATGTTATCGATAAAATCAATAATAATAATAATAATAATAATAATAATAATAATAATAATAATAATAATAATAATAATAATAATAATAATAATAGGTCAGATATTATGTATTCGTCAACTATATTCGTATAACAAACGACCAACGCGATTTATTATTTTTGACATTCGAAATAGAAAACGATATTATTCTATTATTCCCACTCGCGTTTAATTCGAGTGTATATTATTGCGAAGTAGCACGCTACAAGTTTTACGTGTCATGTATGTATTATAGCTCGGTGTGTTAACCTAAAGGTATAATATGTTATTTAAATTTTATACACTAATCCGAGGTTATTTACGGTCTAGACAATATAGGTATATTTGACATCTCCGGAAACCGCACGCACATAATACGCGTATCGGTATATTTTCCTCGCCATACACACTCGCACGGTGACGTTTTTTTCCCTCTCGTCTCTCGTTCGTCAAGAACTTTAATAGACTACATAATGCGAGAGACTTCGTGGGATTGTTTGGTGGTTTATCCTTTTAAGGACGTACGTCTAACTGGATTTCCGAAGGAATTTGCCGATCACCGTTTTTTTTTTCATCCTTTCCCTCCTTCCTCCCCACCCCATCTTATTTCTGTGCTACTGGTTTTTTTTTTCTGTATTACTGACGGATATTTGCACAGAACAACAAGAGACGCACAACTCGTATTATACTCGTATAGATTTGACGTCATTCGCACTGTACGTTGTGGAAATTTTTAAATGTTTGATCGTCTCGAGAGAATCGATTTTTACATACATTAGGTACGAGTTTTGTTAAAATCATGTACTTATAACTTATGATACGCGTAATTTATACTTGTATAAAAGAAAAACTGCAGTTTCTATTGTGGCAAAAATCGTGTTCGATTTGAGTCACACGAGCGATGTGGTTCTCGTAAAGATAGTATGTAGTTTAACATTTTCGGTCCTATATAACGTGTTTTCGATCCATAAAATACAAAATTGGACGAACAGATAAATATTTATAAAGAGAAAAATGCACGAGGAACTGGTTTTTTTTGTTGTTTAATTACATTGATGAACGCGAACTGCTTTTATTCGACGAGATTAAGCCGAGAAGCAATTTCAGAAAAGATTTTTTTTTTTTATTTGCGTCAAAAGGTTTTCTCACAGGAGTATAAATTTTTCAAAATTACAAGGACCGAAAAAAAGTTTAACACTGAGATAAAATAAAAACGATTATTTTCAGCAATCACGGATTCGGCATTTGGTTAAACGCTGCACCGTCAACAATTGATGAACGAAAGTACAAATCATTTTGTCAACACGCATTGCTGTACAAAATATGTCGCGAATCGAATTTTCGTTTAGGATTTTCAGATGTAAAATTATATATGAAACATTAAAAATACCCACGAGAATGAGGTTGACATTTCTATACAGCTAAAAATTCGAAAAAAAAAAATTTTCCGAAAGGAGACGTTAATCGCTGTGCGCGAATATTAATATTTGAATCGACGTTAATATTTTCCCGAACGAAGCGCACAAAATCTGTTCATCGCAACAGCATCTGCATTACTTCGAACGACGATCAAAGTACACTACAGGTGACTATTTTGAGAGTTTATATTTTAATTTTCATATTAGGAATATGTGTGTGTGTGTTTTCTCTCGAAAATTGTGTTGCGAAAATATTCGTTTCAAAAACAATTTTATAATATGGTTACACGCGAGGGACGAACGTCAAGTTTTATAAATTATACTTACAAATACGCTGTTATATTTGCAAAGAATTTTTATAATAAAATACTCTCGATTAATACAAGACGTTATAAACTGCCGCTTTACGATAAAACAATGTGTAATAATAATATCGAAATACGAGTAACTCAATACAATTTAATTTACCTAATAATGTAATATGAACACACGCGTCATATCGGATTTGCGCAAAACACTATAAAATATAATACTCGTATAGTTTTTCTTTTTTAAAGACTAAGAAAAAAAAAAAATTGCGGTAAGACTACAAGCTATATCGATTTCCATTCTTGAGACAACAAACGACAAAAAAAAAAAATTGTTTACATCGCCGAATCTCTGCAGTGTATTCAATATTAAAAAAAAAAAACGACAAACCTACATATATACAAGTCGCTTTCGATACACACCTAACGCGTGAGCATACCCACAAAACCTACGCACCGAGTGTATATACCTATATAGGTAAAGATCGTTGGCGACAGTTCAGGTTTTAAAAATTTTTTTTTTTTTTAGGGTATACGCGATATGTAAAGATTTATTACGTCCGTTTTATTTTACTTTTACCGTTCGTTTTACATAAAAAAAAAAAATTGATATTACTACCCGTGAGTATTTGAATATCGCCAGACCTCGATGACGTGTATAAATTCAATACATACCTTGTCCTTCGGTCCTGTCGATTTTCAACGCGAACTGATAGTAACCGGGAAATTCGATGGTGGCTACGGTCTCGGGTTTGCGGCGTTTTCGTCCGTTCGGCGGACCGTCGTCTTCAATCACGATCGTGAACTTATCGCTGGACACGGCTTCCTCCACGGCCTTCGTGGCTTCTAAATGAAAACCGAAAAGAAATTATTATTTCTGTTGCAATACATTGTGGAAAAAAAAAGCCTTATACGCGCAATAATAATGTATATTCATGTTTTCATATGGGGGACTCGCGTGTAATAAAACCTTTTATTATATCCGCACGAGTTTCTTTGACAATTTCCAATACTATTGTATTAAACAGAACTTGTATGGAGCATCTGTTTTTAACGATTGTTGTTTTGCGAAAAAATTCCGTTATAAAAAAAAAATGACTTTATACAGAATTTTGTACATTATGCAGAATAACGGCGAAAATAATAATATACACACGCGTAGTGAAATATTATAAAAACGCTTTTATTCAAACGAATTAAAACTTTTCGATAGATTGCGACGAATCAATAATCCGGTTCGTTTTTCGCGATATAAAAATACATGTTTTATAAAAAGTATGCAATATCAAAATCGATAACTATTATAGGTAATTGAAGTTTAATACTCTCGTATATGTATTATATATCTGGATTGCCGAAAATATATTGGAGTATAATTTTGATATCGTTTGTTATATATGTTACAAAACGAATTAGTTAAACAAAATTTCATGATTTCCTAAAAAAAAAAAAAAATCCGTTATAAAGAGAGTTTCGCTAAATCGACGTTTCACTTTATACGTATACATTGGTTTGAGTAGTTGGCTGGTTAGTTATATTTTTAAGGCGTGTTGGACATTACGAACTGGAGTTTGTTGCTGGAAACGACCATATGATGTATTAGGAAGAATAAAAATTTTCGTCCATTCGTCTGCAACGTGTTCTATAAAGATATATTTAGCGGATTATTTAATAATATTCAATCGACACGTCACATATTTATCGTTTTTATGGTTATAGGGAGATTATCGCTCCGTTATAAATGTTTCAAAAAATGACTGCATAAAGTCGCGAACGTCTCCGCCAATTCACCCACGGTATACTTTGTGACATCTGTGCTAAAAGTAAATTATTATGCCTACTAAATCGTGTCAAACGTTATTAAATAAATCGGTAAATTACGCATTATATACGCGTCGTTCAATATTTTCGTTGTAGCACTAAATAGGTTTCTTTTTCTTACAGTTCAAATACAATATTTACGATCGTATTTAAATAATAACGTCTTTTGAAAGTGAAAGTTACTGTATACAGGACCGAGAAATACATAAAAATCCGACATAATAATACGTTATATTAAAAATATAATATTCATTATTGATGATATTTTATCGCCACGTGACTGTATACGTTTTTCTGTAAAACATCCCGCGTATTTTTTTATTGATATATTGGAACGTGATTGAAATTATGTATACCTACATATTTAAAACATGCGCGCTAGCCACGTAATTATTTATATGAAATTCAATATTATCGCACGCGATTCGTACGCGCATAATTTGTTGAAATACAATCGAATCGTTTAAGCACATCTGGTTTATTATTATATAACGGTTGCCAATGTATATGACAATATATATAGGTTATTGAATCCTAATCGTTACCGGCGATATTATATTATAATATATGCAAATTACAATAATATTACTTTAAATTTTATCGATATATATATATATATATATATATATATGTATAGAACTTAAAAATATTGGTTATGTCATGTTATAGACGCGTACATATGATATATGTTGCAGGCGATTAATTTACGTTTTTATAGTTTTGACGAAGTTAACGTGTGATCGAAGAACTGGTTTCCAAACTTTTATTATAGCACATAAAAAAAATTTAGACTTTATTAGTTTTATATAACACCGAGTGTTATTGCAAAATTTACGAAAATATCTTTTTTTTTTTTTTTACGTAAGTTTACACAGGAATAATACGATTTGAAAAACAACTATATGTATAATACATGATATTAATAACAATAATATAATATTAAAATAGGACGCGAGAAACCTGCAATATATTTGTTTTTGAAACACTTTTTTATATATATATTTATGGTAAATATTATGTAATAACGATAAATATAATATTTATATTTTTCAAAATAATTATGCGGATTTGATTTTTAAAACTACGCGTGTTTGGCTTATGTATCGATAAAATCGTTATCTTCTGTTTTATAATAATATTATAATCGAATAAGTCGTTTATTATTTTCTTTATACGCACACTTCATTTACATAATAAATATACACCTGTAGTGAGCTACGTCCTATATCACTGTACCATTAAAATTCGACGATCCGCTTGTCACGGTCCTTATAAATATTAATCATAATATTATTATGTTCTACTTCGGATGATAATTAACGTTATTATTGTATTTGATTTGGCTCTATGTTTTGCTCGTTATAATATTACACGGCCGTTATAGATAAAAAAACTAATTGAAAACGGTACGATAGCGATTGGTTCACGTAATGAATATATTATATACATTTACGATACAAAATAAAGATTACAAGATGCCCACTATGTGGACGATATTATAAAACATAATATGACGAATTAAAGTTTCACCGACTCATACGATTCTGGCGGTATAATACGTTTAATATCGAACGGATATTCTGCTAGTGTTCGATATATAAAACGATAATATTTCTTCATGAATGTTTTTTATTTTCTAAAACGGGTGTATTATACGACATCGAATTCGCTACAATAGACGTTCGTTATGATATGCTATAAAACCGCGGACTTCATTGATACTATACGTAATAATGTTTGGAAAACGAGCTCGGTGAAGAAACGTTCCATTTATCTTTATATCAAATATTATATTCGGTTGCATTTATTAATTTTTATTCTCTTTCCTTATACGGACCGAATCGTGATCATTTTCGATCATTTAATTATATTTATTTATTATATATATAATATATACGATGATAAAATTACATATATATATATATATATATAGTGTGCTCCGCACAAAATATACTCAATCGTCTACATATACGTAACAGATGGTTGGTATTTTGTAATTTTTTTATAACTGTTATTTTATAATATACCATATAATTATAATTGTATGTATTATTATGGAGACGAATGTAAACGGTATTTAGACTTTGACGCACTGCTATAGTATAATTTATCGTGAATATAATTTTAAAAAACGGTTTGTTTACGATTATAATTTTTTTTTTTGTTAGTAGTTTAGAATGTCACTGACAAAAATCAAACATTACAAAACTATAATATATTGCCAAGTTTTTTTGCAGGTCATAACTGAAAACGTCTGGCTGAAGGCTAAACGATTTTCTCGAAAGGATTGTTTATTGCGTTTAAGCTCACAGGAAATTTATAGAAATTCGTATTAAAAAAATAAAAAAATACCAAGAAAATATTTATATCACTCTATTTCAATTGTATTTTTGTTACCTTGCAAAAATACAGAGATAAAATAGTAATAATACGTATTATATATAAAAAAAAAAAAAAAACCGTACAACGGACGTGAATACTGCAGCGATAAGGAAAGGGTGCGCGTTTAATGATTATCTGGATATATTTTTCGGATTCATCAAAATTAGAATTCGGATTCGTATATTTTTTTTTTTTGATTGATATGTATTGAATACTATATAGGAAGTATAAAAAATATATTTTATTTATATAACGTCGTGAATATGCGATATATGATTTGTTTTTTAGTGCGTACATTTGCACATTTCTACTCTCCTCAGTTATTAGAACGTATTTTTTCTTTTTTTTTTTCAAAAAATACGTTTTAATAAATACTTTTGATAAATGTTGAGATAAAAATTGTGGTTTTCTTGTCACCACAAACGGGCATACGTCATAATCATTATCTACTTTAGGTTTGTTTTTTAAATTAAAATTTTTATTCTGATTTCTCGTTATTAATTATTATTATAATATAATAAAAACGTTTTTGAACTGTCTCTTAATAATAAAAAAAACCGATTTGAAATAACGCGAATTTATAACGTTTACTTTCCACGAAAGTTTTAGCTTTGTTAAAATAAATAAAAATTCATTTTGAACTCAAATCCGAGCCTATATGTATTTAAGGTAATATTTTTTTTTTTTCTTAACACGATTATATCTCAGAAAATGTAATTTCTGCACGTTATATTTTTTCGTAATTCTAATTTCTTGTTCGTTATAATTATGCGTCAACTTTTGATTTTTAAATAGCGACCAATATTCATATTATATTTTTACGGGAATTCAAACATGTCGGATTCACATATAATCCAATGCATATTTCCCGTGTAATAAAGCGTCGTAGCTGATATAATTGTACCCTATTGCAGAAGACGTACGAATCAGAAATTTCGTATACCCTCGGTTGTTAAATGACGCACACAATATTGGAAGATATTTTTTTGTAAACTTTTTCTTTTTTTTTTAAGAAGAGATTTACCAGAAACGTATTTGTTTTGGAAAAATATTTATAGACAAACAAATTTCGACACGAAGCGTATGTATATTACGCGCGTGAACGTAAAAATCAAGAAAACTCAAAAACCGGGAACTGCAGATATAATACAGGAAAATATTACACATTAACACTATGCAGGAAAATATAACGTAGAAGAACATGGACGTACGGAAAAAAATTTTTTTTTTACTAGAATTTAAAAATAGCGATACAGGAATTATTTCTTAAAATTCACGCATCGTCCCAAACGTTTGTTTCTAAAAAAAAAAGGGAAGTGTTTTTATTCTACTCCGGCGTTTTAACTACAACATAACATATATATATATATTCGTGCGCGGTATTTCGTATTGTAAGTATAATATAATAATTTTTGTAAAATTTATATTTTCGAATTTCCTTTCCCCCTCCCCGTGTAAAACACAACCGTTCACGAATATCTAAGAAATGTTTTTCGCCAAAAAAAAAAAAAAATAATGAAACGATACATTTTTTCACCGTATAATATATAACATACAAAAATGCTTGCGACAGATCGCTCTAATTTTTAGACTTAATTAATTCATCTTTTCCGTTACGAATACTTTGAAAAAAAAGTATTGAGAAAATCGAAAAACGACCTAGCTCTATAAAAGTACAGACTAGACGCGATTCGCAATCAGAAAAGGTGAACAGATCGGAGCACTTTTTCGGGTACACAGACATTAAAAAAAAAAAACGCATCATTGTAATACCAATAATAATAATAATAATAATAATAATAATAATAATAATAATAATAATAATAATACATTCGCCTCGCTCCGTTCGGAATCGAAAAACGTTAAAAACACGTACCGTTGTCGACGACGGACGCGGCGCTGACGCGAGCGTTGAGCACGACGAGCAAAGCGCCGGCCAAAGCGACGAAAATCGCCGTCGGTCTCATTTCGCGCGGGTGCCGATTACGGTGCCAGGCGTCTTCTTCGTTGTCCCGGAGTGCGCGCGCGCGTGTGTGTGTGTGTGCGCGCGTGTGTATGTGTTCAGCTGATTCTCGGCCGTCGTTGTCGCGCCACGATCGCCGCCGGTGTACAAAATACAAAAAGTACCTGCAGCGCGCGGACGATGCGCGTGAAACCGCGGCAAGCAGCTCGTTCGCGACCGCTTCCACCTACTCACAAAACCGGTCGACAATACCGCAGCCTCGTCCTGTACCCGCGGACCCAACGCGCATAATAATAATAATAATAATAATAATAATAATAATAATAATAATAATAATATTATAGAAAAAAAATTAATATAATTATACGATCGCGGTGTACGTTGTGGCGGCGCCTCCTACGCGCGCCGCGAAACGACATTTTATTATTATTATTATTATTATTATTCGAGGCGAGCGCGCAGATGGTCACTAATATTATATTCGGACGAAAAACGTCCGCGCGCGCACGCGGTTGCGTTTATTTTTTTTACGACTTTTTTTATTTTTTTTCTCTTCCTCCGATTGTCGTCACTCCCACGACCGTGACTGCGCCGTCGAATTCTGTTGCCGGTGCCCGACTGAATTGTCGGGACGTTATAATACAATGTTCTAGAGGGGGGAAAATATGAAATTAGAAATTTTAACATACATTGCAACAGTTAAATAAAAGCTTTTTTTAAAAAAAAAGAAAACGTAGAAAAATTGCAGATCGAGAAAAAAAAGTACAAAATTAAATCCGTCATTTTACGTTAATATGTAATATTAAACGATCGTCGTTTTAAAAAATTATTTGTTAATTTTGCGCTGCAGAGACGGACGGCAAACGCGAGTTTCGCGAGAGTGAAATTTCTGTTCGCGGGATCCCGGTATATTATTAATATACGGGAAATGAACGGCGCGAACATCCAATCGTTTTGTTAAAACTACAATTTAGATGAAAGTAAAAAAAAAAGAATATATTTTAAATATTTTTTCAATCGGTATATAAATATATATATATATACAGTTTAAAAATGGGAAATTTCCATTTTGAGTTTTGTCTGGGTTTCGTATATGTAGTTATAGGAGGAGTCTGTAACTCTGTAACACGTGTTATTATTGTCATTGACCGATTATTTTTAAAAACAGATTTTTTTTTCTTTTAAATTTACTTCTTTAATATATTTTTATTCTTATTAATCAAAATACAAAAATCGAGAAGAGGGCGTTTAGGTTCTCGACGCTCGTCGATATTATTATTCTAGCAAAATTATATGACGTATTTTGCGTAGAAAATATAAATAAAAATTTTTATATTATATTATTTTATAATATTCACGAATTAAATTTAAAAGTGTACACGATTTTCCTCAACGGTCTCGTGTATATTTTGTCCGTTGCCGCACCAAAATCACCTGTGAGAGGAATTCTATGGCATTCTATGCGACAGATCAGTCGTCCTGCAGTGAGATGCTAATCTGTATTTTAATGCCATTTAAATATATTCATATATCGATGCGTGGACGCGACACAAATTCAATATTCAAAACGCCAATTTAAAAAAAAAAAAAAAAGGTTTCCGTCGTAAATTTATACCGTTTAATAAAATTCGTAAAATAATTCAATACAACTATATAAACACCACGTCTGCCTAAATACATAGAAAAAAAAACAATATAATCTACAAATCGCCCCGTTTTTCGATTATAAGCCTGAAATCCTATCAAATAGGCAACTCATTAGACGCGACGACATCACGTTAAATGTCTTGAATTTGTTTATCAAAAATAATCTTAAGATAGAAAAAAATATATATATATATATTCAAAAATACGTATAAACGACGCGATATTACATTAAAAAAAAAAAAAATTATAAATAATTGTTATAATATTCGCGTGAATTCAAAACGTTCGAATTTATAAATATATCATAAGAAGTAAAAAAATTAAAATCAACAGTGGGAATATTATTAAAACGGACAATTTCCCCGATATTCCGTTGCTGCTCAGATTTTCGTCATCCTCCGTTGTCAAGTAACGTATTACTTTGTCGTTCATTTTCACGCTAATTTTTCTTTTTAACGATTTTAGCTTCGGATTTCCCTAAAACAAAAAAAGAAAAAACAACGATTCATATTTTTTTTTTATATTTTAATTTTTACGAAATTATAATCCATAGTTAATTACTAGTTTTATTTTTATTACTCTACATATATTATATAGTACTTCTTGTATGTATGTAGTTATAGTTTTTGCGAGTTTCATAATTGAAAACTAATAAGACATTTATAATTACATATAATAAAATAATACGAATCGTAATAGGCGTAATGAATCCTAAAGACGAGTCGCCTAAAAATTTGTATTGAAATTCCATTGAAAAAAAAATTTACTGTCTATATATAGGTAATAAGATTTTATTACATATATTAAAATTAATATAAAACGTTTAATATCAATTACGGAATTCAAATTAGTTATATATATATATATCAAAATATATAAATAAATACGTATTATTTAGACAATATTAGTGAATATTATAACACCACACGGAACTGTCGACGAAACAAATATAAAATCTATCTTTGTAGATCGTCGCTATTCTTATACAACATATAGAAATTAGATATTATGAAAATATGACTTTCGCTATAATAATCACTAGGTCAATTTGGTCAAAATTTGTAATAATATATACGTACCTTTTTTATCGATCGCATACGTTCGTCTTCCAAGAGTGTGGACTTGACATTTTTATCGTCTGTCTGTAAACCGAAACGTACGTTGTAAAATATCGAAAATATTTAAATATATGTATACACGGCGAAACCGAGAATCGTATAAGGCGTAACCGAAGTCAATACGTATTTTAAATAGAAAAATAAACGATCATATATTAAAAAGGTTCGTATTAAATTTAACGGCTATAATTAATAATAACACACACACACATAATATAATAACGATTTACTCACCATATTGGTTTTTTTTTTTTTTATGAAATTATTTTCGAAATATTGAACGAATTTCTTTATATCACTATATTACATTAAATTATGTGTATTATTTTATCATAAAAATATAGTTTGATAAAAAGAGTAAAAAAATGTTGTTCGTCATACCAACTCTTAATTTTATTGGAATAAAATATATTCTATACACCAGTCGTAGCCAACAGCTATTACGTACATATAATAACATTATTATTTAGTTATAATGGTTACGCGTAGTTTTAGACCTTTGAACAATATTTGTTGTACATAACACGTTTACAAAATCTACATAACTTTGACCATGCCTTATCTAAATAGTATTGATAATTATAAGAAGAAAAAAATGTGATTTAAATATCTGTTTAAAACGCTTATAACATGTATAGCCTTATTTATAATACTAACGCGTTAAATTATTTCAGTGTTTTTTAAAAATTTACGTTTTGTTATTTTTTTCGTGCTATATGTCGATACTTATTAGGTCTCGTATTATTATTATTATACATTTATACTCGTATGATATTTTAACCGTAACGGGGGAAAAAAAATATTGAGTGATTCGTGTGATAATTTACACTATATATAAAAATGGCGTACAACATTTTATTTAGCGTTTTTCGTCATATTATACGTATAAAAAAACTTAATAAATCTACGCCGTTTGAATTTTTTATTTTATTTTTTAACGATAGAAAGTGACTAATAAGGAAATTATATTTTATTACTTTTATTAGTTATACACACATATAATATATTATTATATAGATATTATATACATACCCAACTGCACGTCATTTTATTTTTTCAACGATTTTCTGTTTAATTGGATTCGATTTTCAATCTGTTTGGCATACGAAATTAAACACAATTAACGCAAATTTATACAAAAAAAAAAAAAAAATTGTTTTATATTTATTTACAAAAAATAATTAGTTAAAAAATATCCTTGTTGAATAATAAAATTATTTTTATTTTATTGCCTTTTATAATATACACGAATATAAACGAAAACTTATACCTTTAAGAATTATTCTCGATCGGAATATTAATGTAATATACAGTTATATAGTCGTAAGAAAAAAGAATTTGAAAAAAGAATCTTTATTCAAAAAACTAAGGTAATTCAGTTTATTTTTAATAGTAATTTAAAAAAAAATGATTAAGTTATAAACCTTCTTACATAAATTAAATGTTTAAATTGTTATTTGATCGTTATTCGGTTTTATGAAGTCCCTTGCGCAGCGTTTTCATTTTGGTTACAATATGTTTTATATATATATAAAAATAATCGTTATTTTTTTATAATACTTACATTGATTTCGCTGGAATGCGGTAAACTGAATTATTAAATTGTCATCGTATGTCTTTCATTTAAATGTATAGCTCCTAAAACGGTGCTTCCAGAACGGGTTTGTTTATGATTAGTAAGCACTCACCAAAATAACAAAATACTACGGACTTAATTTTATATATATATATATATTATACTATTATTATTCGATGATTAATCATCATTTGAATGTGGTCAAAATAAAACAGTTTCTTCGGATTTTTTTCAATTTAAATACTGAAACGTTTATGTATATATTTTTTAAATTTAATATGCGGAATTTGTTTTGTTTGTAAAACACAAACATTACAGTTGTTATAGTTGATGTTTATGTATTTATGAAGTCGTATAAAAGATAATATTTTAATCAACACACAAGTGCTATGTATATATGCACTTTTTTTCACGTCGAAACCTCAATGTTATTTTAAAGTTATTGACAGGTATAGCGACCAAGGTGAATTTAAATAAATACACCAAAATATAACGCGCGAAAACCTTGTCATTCCGTCGCGTTTTTTTTTTTAAATTGTTAATTTTGTTTTTTTTTTTATACTACTCAAACTAGTGTACTTCTTTTGATCCATAAAAAAAAAATCGACCAACAAACAATATTATTCGTACAGTTATAATTTTTTCTTTTTTAACTAAAATATTTATAATAGACATACGGATAATAAGAAGATAAACAAAACGCGTCTTTGAATATAATAACGGCTATTTTAAAAGTGAAGATTTTTAAAAAATTTGAACGTCTATATCTTTGGAGAAACAAAAAAGGTAATATACATACATGAATACGTGTATAATGCGTGTATATGTACACGAAATCATTGTAACAAAACAGAAACGATTAAAGACATTATACTTTCAAAACTGGGACGATATTTCGGTATTCTGCAGGAATGACACATATCACGCACGGACACCCTGACTTCAATTTAACAATAATAATTAAAACAATAATTGCCGTTATACGTATACATTTTACCGTTATTTATATAATATAATGTCAAAGACAATTTTAAATCTATTAAAATAAATATTACTCATTTCGAATAAAAATCGACGCTTTTTTTATATTAAAATATATATTTAGTTTTTTGAGACTAGGATTTATGTACGCGATATAAATATTATATTTATATATGTGCACGCGTGTAATAAAAAAAAAAAAAAACATTTATTCCGAAAAATATAGTAAATAAGGACAAATTTAAACGTGTGGTATTATTAATAGTCACTTAAACCACAAACTATATATATTCAAATAAATTATTATATTACGGGTATATAGTATTAATATACGTGACAGATGCGAGTTACATTGTACGATATATAAAGCGACGCGACACAAAGAATTATATTGTTTTAAAATGTTCAAAGTGTTCGCCTTGTTTAAATCGTATTATTATATTATATACGTATTTATATTGTGGTATACGATTGTTTCGGCTTACAACTATACGAGTATACATAGTTGTATCATTAACAGTTATTATTATTTTTTTGTTCCGTTTCACGACTCGCGACACGATAATTAAAATATTATACGAATACACTAGACGAGAGATGTTTCTCACTAGAAATATTTATCGTTTTTGTCAATTTTTACGAATTGCAATATTATTTTAATGTCTGCACATAAAAAAAAGGAATCGCATAATAGGTACATATTATATAGGTACCAGCTCCTGCACATACAATATAAACGCTTTTCGAGTCGATTAAAAATTGAATTCGCGTATACGCATGTACATAGGCGTGCGCACAGGGTGTGCCGGGTGTGTCGTGGCACACCCCGTGGCCCGTGGCTTTTTGTACAACTTTCATTCATTCGAGGACTTTGTTTGAATTTTAAGCTGTAAATAATAAAAATTAAAGAAAATAAATTAGGCGCTCTAGTAAAATTTTTTAATATTCTAATGTAGGTTACTAACCACTAGGTACATAGGTATATACTATATTGTAAAAATATATCTAAATGTTGTGAAGCACAACATTTAATCAATAAGTTTTTATGAATTGATATTTTGCATTAAATTTATCCTTGTTTTAGGTTGAGAGTTAGGTTAGATTTGCTTAGGCTCATATAAGGGAAGGCGGCCCAATTTTCTTCATGGCACACCCCATACAAAATTCCTGCGCACGCGTATGCGCATGTCGTACTATATAATATTAATACAAACTACACGCATTCCTGTGTCAAAAACGCCGAAATCAAATAAAATAAAAACAAATTTTCAAACTACGAAGCATTGTCACTAGGTAAATGTATAAATAAATTTGTCAATCACGAATGACCTAAAAAAAAAAAAAAAAATTGAGTATAAATAATACTAATATGTATATTATAAATAGATTTTTGAAAATTATTCAATCGGACTATGTGTAATTTTAATAGACTTTTTGTAAATACAAAGTAAAACAAAATATTGTTCTATATAATATACTGACGCGTTTTATTTTTAATTACAAAAATAATTGACTTTTTAATTGGGAATTGAAAACTGTGTCAATATAATTTTGATATATTATACTATTATATGTTAGACATTTTACGTAAAAAGTAACTTTTGATGGAAACGATAAAGGCACTTACATATAGGTGTTATGAAACCGAGAAGCGCTTTGAAATAAATTAAATAGAAATGATTTCTGTAAAATACATATCGCGGATACCTGCAGCTACGGCACAACGCGAATGGCGCAGTTATCATTGGGCTACCGGATACCGGTCGTGTGTGTTTTCAGTTACGTTTCGTGTGCAGTCACAGACCGACGTTTGACGGTATTATTATAATATAATAAAATTTTTTTTTTTTTTTTTTTAACAAAAACCGTCGGAAATTTTAATAAAAATTAATTAGGCAATTAAATTTTGAAATGTCTTAATTTGAACGTTCAGCCGCGGCGGTGTTTAACGTTTAAAAATCATATGGAAAAATCTATGGATACTTCTACTACGACTGCAGCCGCTACGACTACGCCGAAGTCAAAGAAATTTCCCGCCATGTTCAAAAAAATGATGTTATCAAGTTAGTTTCAAAGTTATTTTTATGATATTTTAATTAAATACAATAGTGTTTTAAAAAAGACATTTTTAAAAAATATACATCGATGAAGATTAAAGAAAACCGTATTAACGAATAGGTTTTCTGGTTGTCCATTATAATAATATATAGAAATTAAATGTACAAATAATGGTTATTTATTTATTTTTTTTTTTTTTTACATAAAATCCTATCTTTTTTTAAGAAAATCTCAAGAAAGAATGTCTAGAATATTTTTATAAAATTTAATAATAAACGAATAATACGGGTTTTACGTAAAGACATTGGGGGGTTTTTTTTTTAATTTTATAGAAATCGAATTACGTTTTAGTTTAAATTTATATATTAGGAAATTAATTGAACTAATTTAACGAAAGATATTTATTTGTCGGTGATTTATATACGAATAAAAGCGTAAAAATTCGAAAATTAGTTCTATTTTATGCATATAAACCACGCTAGAGAAAAACGCGTAATATTGTAATAGACATTAGACACGCGTATATAAAAACGTACAATATAGTCTATATCGTCCATGACCTTCAAAAATTATTAAAACTTTTCAAAAACCTATTCACTATACACACACACGAAATAATCGTCGTATTATTTTTACAAAATTGGCTAAAACAAAAAAAGTGTTTATAATATCTTATTAGTATTATTGTACACAAAATCAATTATAAGTACAATATAAGTACGAGATCTCTGTGTACGTAACTTAAATATTAATTATGCATAAAAGATATTGATTTTTTTTTTTTTTTTTGTTCGTTCGTACACTATCAACAAACTAAAACGTTATCCATAGTAACGACGAGTTATTATTATTATTATTATTATTATTATTATTATTATTATTATTGTGTCTGCAAAATTGGTTAAAAATTTGCTCACGAGTATATATATATATATATATATATATATATATATATATATATAATGTCCATAAAATACTACTAAATATTTACAGCCCGTGACTAAATTTAAATTATAGGTACGAGTGTATACGTGTAGTAAAATACTATAAGAAAATACGAGGAGAAAAAAAAATGTTAATCGATTATTATACCTATTCACCTATTTACACGGTAGTAGAGAATTTCGACAATTTCAAAAAAAAATCGAGGCGAGAAAATAATATTCGAGTCGTTTATAAAAACAAATACAAATAATAATATAATTTGATGGAAGTGTGCTGAAACGAAATTTTAAATCCACTTTTGTTTCTTTCGAATTACTCATACATACGTAATATATATAGATAAGTAACAATAATTCGAGTTGTTGGAAGTTTTTTGAGATTTCACCTTTTATCGGGAGAAAGCGCGTAGTGACACTTATTGAACACGAATATATATATAGACAAAGTAGTTTGTTAAGAAATTATGAAAATTGAGTAATTTCAAAATTCAACATATATATTGTATATAACTTTAATATTTTATTTTCGTTCGAATTTTTTTTTACAAATGTAATACAAATAACGGTGTCGCATTCCAGACATCAGTTTTCGAACATCCCGAGTTCAATACTCGAAAGCTTAAATATTGTAGTTCGGACTCGATGCCTTCTATACGGTTTTGAAACTTGTTTTTTAATGTAAACTATATAAGAGCGGTGAATACGCTTTTTCGCATAAATGACAGTTGAAAACTTTCAGAGCTTCACTCGATATCTCTGGATAACCTTTTCGCAAGTGCGACCAGAATTTTTTTTAACGAATTCCGGATTAAAAACTGTATTTTTAAGCTACTGTTTTGTAGAAATTTCTTCTTCCACGACGATATCGGCCGGCCGTTTGTTCGAACGATTGCAAAACGGTGTCTAATTCGGTTTTTACTCGTGTCTGGAACAGAAGAGTATAATGAGTTTCGATAACTCGTGTGTAACGTACTTTCAAATTTATACCGAAAAATTTGATTATTGGAAACACGTTTGTTGAATTGTTATAGTATGGGGTCATGCACGCGACACGATAAGACGTCACAGTTAAGACTGTGTTTACCGAGATTTTATATTTACATTTTAATTTATTTGCAGTCGTTTCTGTTTCAATGTTTTTACTTTTGTGTGTGTTAAATATATAAATAAAATCTATCGTCTACATTATAGACAATATATAAATAACTATATTTAATTATTTACAAAGTCACTGTGTGTAATAAATAGGGCTAAGAAAATTTGTTCACCATCTATCCCCGACCCCCTCAACATAAAAAAAAAAATCATGTCTGCACCATTGCCAAGGAAACGCGCCACCGAACGTTTTAATGTTTTATTAATCCTAAAGCGTACTCGGTTTGCGGTCAAAATGACGTTTATATTTTTCCGAAAATTAACACGCAGACACGTCGTATTAATTATTTTAAACAAATTTAAATACGCAAGTAAAAAAATAAAAAAATAATAACAGAGTAATAAATTATAAATCGAATTTAAGGAATGTTCAAAGTTTATATTGTCTTTAATATACAGGTATATACTTATCGAAACATCGTAAACGATTTGTTTTTTTTTTTTAGTTTTTTTGATATGAAATTGGTTGAATATAAGTTTTCACGAGTATTTTGCGAGTTATAAATTTTGTAAAAATTAAAATGTTTTTTTTTTTTAGAATGTAATTTGACTTATTTAAAATTTACATAAATAAATCACATAAACATGTCGAGTGGTTTCTGTTTATCCTTTCTAATATGTTTACGAAAAATGTTACATCCTATTGTTGAAAATTATGCACACACAAACTCCCCGGTGTGACCGCCGTTTTCTAAACAATTGTTTCTTTAACAGCGTATGTTTTACCGCATGAAATGATGAGAACGGGGCCCCGTTGATTAACCAGGAGCCGCCCGATCTCAGGACGGTCCGACACTGTAAGATATTATATTGTATATAGACTAGGGGTGTCAAACTCAATTTGCTTGAGTGCCATTTTTTTTTCCAAGCGTGTTTGGCGGGCCAATTTTTTAAAAAAAACTCTAAATTTATAATAATGCAGAAAAATTTATTGAAGGACAAAACATAATCAAAGATTTGAAAGTCATGGAGGATACGAAGAAAAATAAATATCAT
This sequence comes from Slavum lentiscoides, assembly GCA_032441835.1. Classification (NCBI taxonomy): domain Eukaryota; kingdom Metazoa; phylum Arthropoda; class Insecta; order Hemiptera; family Aphididae; genus Slavum; species Slavum lentiscoides. Next base: position 14,882,805 of record CM063714.1, on the reverse strand, counting down.
GGAGAAATGTAAATTCCATTGTATCCTCCTTGACTTTTATACTTTCGGAATCTATATGGCGACCTAAGACCATATTTTGACTGACAGACGCTTTCCACGTATTATCACATATTATCAATGTCAGTACCAAAATTATTTTTTTTAATGAAGTTGGTTGATGAAGACTCGACTGCCGCATGGGCCGAATTCATGTGTCTTGAGGGCCGGTCATGGCCCGCGGGCCGTATCTTTGACACCCCTGGTATAGACGATTAACGGCAAGACCAGAGCCAGCAAACATTTTTGGGTGGGGGGCTGAGAGTATAAATATGAAATAAAATAAAAATAATAAACTAATAATAGAATATAAATTATTAAATTTTATTTTAAGAAAAATTTTCGGGGAAAATTCTGGTTACGGCCTCGATTAACGGTGTAAATATTTGCAGATAAAAAAATAATGTTTTCCGTCGCTGGTTTTTTTTTTTTTAGGATTAAAGAACATTTCGAAGGACGCGACTTCGGCGGTGAAAAAGAAAACTTCGTCGTGCAAAACTGCAAAGGCAAAGGCCGCGGAACCGGAACCGCGTGAAGCGGTGGTGGCCGCGGACAAGTCGGGTCGACCGCCGGCCGCGTCGGACAACAAGCCGCTGTCGTCGGACGACGACAAGCGGCCAACAGCGGCGGCGGCGGCGGCGGCGGCGGCGGCGGAACGGAAGCCGCACGGCCGCCGGCCGCCGGCAAACGCCCGGTCGTTTGCCAACAGCAGTTCAACAACAGAACGTATCGGGTGAAAACCAAGGACCGGAAGAGCGTGCTGAGCTTGCCGGAAGTGTCCAGACTGCAGCAGCACGCGTCGTCGAAGAACAAGAAGAGTCACCTGCCGGTCAAAGTGAAATCGGCGGCTCCGGCTCCGCCGATACGGCCGCGTCAACGGCACGTCGTCGCGTCTCCGCCGCCGTCAAACGATGGCGGCCGCGACCAGCGAGCGAACGTCGCCGCCGCCGCCACACCGTCCCTGCAAGCGGGCGCGGCCACGAAACCGGACAAGGACGACGGCGGGACGACGGCCGAAGGATACCGGCCGGACAAATGGGTTCCGACCGCGGTGGGTTCGGCGAGGAGGAAGAGACTAGTCTTGTGCTATTTGTGCGGCAAAGAATTCGGCACGGCTTCGTTACCGTTCCACGAACCTCAGTGTCTCAAGGTAGGTTCAGTTTTACTGCAAGTATTGTGTGAATATAATATACGAATATATTTTTTTTAATAACAAAATGTTGTAAATACATAAGAGAATATTATTTTTATACTTCATTAAGAAATATACACGCGAGTTATAAAAATTATTTATACTTATTTGGTTGAACAGTTAAAAATTGACTTTGAGAAAAGGTACAATAACTCATGGAAAAATGTTCTCTTTATTAAATAAATAACGTGAAAAACCTTTATGAAAAAAAAAAACATATTGAAAGACCGGCTGTTATTAATAAAAGCGTATAGGACACTTGAATGAAAAAAAATAATAATTATCAATAATTGTCATTCTATATATATATAGTGATAGACGTATTATAAGACATACCCGTAACGTTTTTTGTTTTTCTAATGAATAATTAACGTTTATCGTGTTTGCGTTAAAAAATAAAAACCGCGTTCGGATAAAAATGAATATTGCTCATCGGACGGACGAAATTTGACTAAAAAATTTGAAAAAAAAAAAAACTCAAACCGAACAATTTATATATAATAAGTATATACACACGTGAATTTTATCAATTAAAGCCAATTACGTGTAATTTAAACTTACTGTACAATTCCCAAGCCGTGTACATAATATATATATATATAAAAAGAAAAGAATAACATTCGATATGAGATATAAATTACAAACGAATTATCGCGGTATAAATATGCGATTATATACGTATAACGAAAAAAAAAAAAGTCAAAAATAAACGTTCGAATATTATATTCGATTTATCGCGAATTTTTAATGGAAAATGCTACGCGATGTATTATTATAATATGTGCCCTTGAACTCAAAATATATCGTGTCCTGCACCGTTATATCTTGTTTATTATAACGTTTTTCGCGTATATGGAAAAATACAAATATACGAATTATTATTATTTATTTATTTATCCTGATGATAAACAAAGCCGAAATTATTGACAAAACTCGTAAAAAAAAAAAACTAAAAAATTCTATTGAAATTACTACGTTGAATGTTCGCTATATATAATACTACACTACTTAATATATATTTTTTTTTTTGAAAATATCACCGGATACCATTCGCGCGAATGTGTGTCTCGCGGTACGAACGAATAAGAATTGGGTTAATCGCGTGGGAAGCTTATTAATAATAATAACAACAAAACGAGTTATTTGTGCGTTCATAAAATCCGTTCGTTTAATAGTTTTCCACTTGAAGTACACTTTATACTACACCGGAAAGTCTAGGGTTGCCATAATTTCATCGAGTAAATCCGGGACAGACAGCAAAAATAGCGAATTAAAAATTAGACTAAAAATATTATTGAATCATATTAGGGCAGGAGCGTATTTAGAAATTATTTTTGCGGGGGGGCTGAGGCACTGAGTAAATATCATTGTTGAATTTTTTCCTAAAATCTAATGCAAGACTAAAAAATCTTAAAAATAGGACAAATTACCAAATTCTCAACATTTTAAAAACAACTACATATTAGGAATTTATTAAAAATATTGCATCCTATATATAGCTCTGGGGCATAGGAATTAGTAAAGAAAGTTCCTGAAATTTCGGGGGTGGGGGGCTGGAGCCCCATCAGCCCCCCCCCATAAATACGCCCCTGTATTAGGGGTACTAATACCTGTACTACGTATTGAAAAATAAAAAACGACACAATATTTTATACACTATAACAATACAAAAAAAAAAACGTGTATCGAAAATATTGTATATTAACCGTATATGTATTTTGTTTTGATTCGATTACAATTGATATTCGAAAAATTGTTTTAAACAATTTAAATTTTTCCCAAAATCGGGACATTTAGGAAATAAATTTCGGCGGGACACCGGTACACCGAGTCAAAAACCGGTGACAGTCCCGGTTTTCCGGGACGTATATGGCAACCCTAGGAAAGTCGGAACGCTTTTTTTTTTGTTGTATACGATCATTTCGTTTCGACCAAAACCACATAATATTTCATACACATTTATACGTTACATGGTCTGATATTTTGTACAGTACAGTTTGGCAATATACATCGCGTGCGTTACACATGTAGTGTTTTTAGAACGCGTCAAAACACACAATACGTATAGTCCGACGTGAGAGCAAAATAAAACGTATGGAAAACGGGTGCGCTGGTTTGATGTTCTGGCCAGGAAGTCACCGGTAAATACGCGACGGGCGTCGTATATAATACGGTTTTTTTTTTTGAACCGCTACTGCTGCCATTGTTCAAAAGAGGATGTTGTCATATACACGCGCGCGCGAACGAGAGTTTTTTATTTCGCATTTAATAATAAAAAACGTCGAATAAAAAAAAACACTACGTCGAACTCGATTAACTGACAAAAATAAAATACACTCAATACAGCTTATTAATAATAATAACACTAGCCCGTGTGTACTCAAGATAGTGTTCTGTTTGAAGCTGAAATAAACGAGAGCTTAATAAACATATACGAGTAAAAGTACTACTATAAGTATACTATAGTATTAATAATAAGGCGTGTCGGTACCCTATAGACACGTTTTGTCATGCCGCCTATAATTATAAATTAAATTTTATATGACGATAAGCAGCACATTTTTCGTTTGAAAAACTCCGGGAACCCAAACGTTCTTAATAACTACGAGGAAAAAAGTAAAACGACCTTATGCAGCGTAGTATTAAAAGGATATTTTAAACATTTTTCTTACTAGACTTTTCTTCGGCAAAAAATGATTTGCACATCTTATTTGCACTTCTTACTGTTATACCGCGGCATTCCAAAGACAAACTGGGCAAGGAATATTCCTATAAACGATATATTCAGACGTACTATTGTTTCATCGTTGATCCAAAAATTATTTTTAACCCTTGACAGTTTTGAAAACGACCTTTCAGTTGGCGTATTATAATAGCAACTGGAATCGCCAAATAAATACGCAATATCGAAATCGGGGAACGTTTCTTTTAATCCAATTTCCCTTAAATGCTTGCAAATTTACAGTAGAGATTTTAGTGTCGTTCTCTGAGTATGTGCCCCTTTAAGTGAACGCGTTCTTAAATAAACGAAGCTTATACAGTACTTTATTAGAATTATTATTTAGTTTTTGCCGCCCTAGCAGCTGCCTTTCTTGCCTAATGGTTAATACGGCCTTGTATTACTCGTGTCACCAAAATCATATTGAAAACCGAATTTTTTAAATAATCCCACCTATAAATGCGCGATGTACCCACGCGCGTATATTTGCAATCCAAATAATAATTAATGCGTGCTTTATTCGAATAACGATTCGGAGACAAAATGGATAGTATAAAATGTAATTTATATGTCACAATTGATTTCAAAAAATGAGTTTCAACCATATAAATATTTAATGAAATTCTATAGTTGTCTGTTCGAAATACGCTACTATCCTATATGACTCTCTGTTAAAGAAAAACTGTATACTACCCATTCGATATTCTGTAATAATATTATTTGTAATATTGGATTTTCGCGGTCACGGGTACGATAAGAACTAAATTTTGGGACAAATCTCAATTGTCAAACTCTTTATACGTCTCGAATTAACCATACCCATGTACACTGATGTGAAGTGTGGAACATTGATGCAGTTATCTGCAAGGATGACACCCTTCACATTCGACTGATAAAATACCGATTATAAAAATAAACTTTTTTTTTAACAAATAAATCATACTACATACAATATATATTATTACTATACCGTACGTCTAAACGAGTAAAAAGAAATTGATTCAAGTGGACCACCGAAATTTGAAAATTTTTAAAAACGGGTAGCACTTATGACAGGTGTATTATGATTTGGAAGTCTCTGCTATATTATTTAACGACAATAAATAAAAATGTCAAATATAAAACGTCAAAATATTAAATAATACGGATGATCAGATTGGAGATCAAGTACATTGATTGTGTTTATTCCTATAAGCATTCTTTAATTAATTCTATTTTTCTTTCTTTTTTCGTACGCAGAAATGGACCCAAACGAATTCTCGATTGCCGGAACACCTACAAAGAACTACACCACAAAAACCTGCAGATACTCAAAATCTGTCTATTGATGACTGGAATCAGTTGGCATGGGAAGCCACTCAGGTAATACATATATAAATAACTATATAAATGTATATTATTAGCTTTATGTATAGGCGCAATATATAATATTGCAGTAGGAATGAACCTATACAGCATAATATATAGTCGAAGTTCGATGAACCGACTGAAATCGACTGTGCGACAAAAACGAGTGGGCAGAAATTTTGTACGATGTGACTCATTGATGCTGCAGTTAATTCATTTATGGTATAATCAACTATTACAACAACAGGTTATATTATGCGCACTTTTTATACTTGCGTTCCTACGCCCAAACATTTGCAGCGCATACACGTATACGGAGGTGTATTATAGCCATCAGTTATGTGGGTACGATGCGCGGTGAATATATATATATATATATATATATATAGCCAAACGATGAATATTTTTAATCTAAATATATATATATATATATATATGTTAAGGCTAAAATAAAGAAGCGGATTCATATTGTATTATGACTAGGGCCAGGATTTAAATGAGCTAAAAACAATAAAATAAAGCTCTACAAATGCTTTTTCGCCACAATAATGCCTTTAAAAAGACCCAAAAAATTGTTTAAATATTTTATTTTATTACAATAATATAATTATTGTTATTTGTTCGAGTCCCTCAGGACCCCGGTCATGCATTGTACATATAGCGACAGATATGTCGAAATCATAACTAGAATGACTGATAATATTGTTACGGACGACGAAGAATACATGAAGCCTAATCGAAAACAATTCTCGAAATAATATTTTGAATTACTCTTATATTTCACACTAAAAACTCGTATTATATGCATAGGTAACAATAATGCGCTAAAAAAATAATAATTAAATTACCTAAAAACGATGAAAATGCATTTAAAATAAAAAAAACCGCGAAAAAAGAAATGGGAAATAGAAGTTTTACTTTTGATGATTCTCTGTATCGCGAATCGAATTATGTACATGGAAAGCTTCGCCCCGGAGCTCCCAAAAAAGAATACGCTTTCCGTTGAAATCCAAATCCTAATTTTGGCGTTAATAATAATTCGCGCCGTCGAATCTCCAAATTTATTGTACATATATAGAAATTTTACAAATCGGAATTTCATAAATGATTATAGTCGAATTTGGTGCCATGCGATTATTGTCAACGGAAGTTCCTAGCAAACAGACTCGAAGCCCACGCCCGGGCTTGTATAGAATCCAAGAAGAAAACAGTGCCGGTAAGTACAGGACGATAATAATAATTATTGTTTTACGCTCATCGTTGCAAAGATCTATTCGACATCTAATACGCCACAACGATCATATATATATATATATTTGTTAGGATGACGCACGTTTATTATTCGAGTGGATAAATAAATATTAAATATTCAACTAACGTAACTCGGTTACCGTAAATGGATATACCGTCCGACGGAGCTTATACGTATATTATATAGTAAATCGTATTTATTTTTACCGTCAGTCGTCCATAGACGTCTGAAATCATGAAATTAACATGAAATCTTCGAGGAGACCATAGCTGCAAGGCCTCGTCAATATATAATTATTATTTCTCTCCCTATAACCCTCTGCACGAATCCCGCCTACGCTTGATTTCGCCAAAAGCATTACAAAGAACATACACATACGTCGTACGCTTTTAAATAACTAAAAATACGAAACTCATTTTAAGAAACTATAATAGAATATATCAATAAGTACAAAAAAAAAAAAAAACCAAAGCGAATATTGCGCAATTGATTTTTTTTTTAATGATTTTACTTTTTTATATTTGTCTTTAAGTGGCGAAATATACGCGCATTTATAATTTATGCGAAATTATATTTGTCCAATATCTACTTTAATATTACAGTGTCATAACATACAATTTGTTCCAACTTAAATAGGTAACACGAAATATTGCGAACAGGTGGTGGGAGGACACAAGCACGAATTTTTAGACATTTAAATGATTTTGAACGTAAATCCAATCACGTATGTTATTCTAAAGTGTAGTCGGATGATTTTGCGCTGTAGTTGGGAAAACAAGAATCAAGATGCGCACTTGACCAACCCGTTTTGCGTAGTTGAACGTGGATGAAATTAATTAATAATAATTAATGTATTAAGAACAATATTCATGGTTTCATGGTATATTTGCGGAAGCGTCAAAAATAAATACGGAACGCGAAGAAAACGAGAATTCGGTTAAAAGAAGACAATATTATGTTCTGAAAAATAACTTATTATAACTTTGAACAAGATAAAATTAAAATACATATTAATAATACAATTATAAATATTTATTTATTGTATTTAAATTATTATTCCAAAAATCTAGTTTTATTTAATTACCCAACATTGATATTCACGAATTTTTTTTTGAGACCGTTTTAGCGATAATATGAACTTGAAATCACCTTCCGCTCCCCTCTGTATTACCTCTGCCCACGATAAGTTCTTATATAAATGCGCGATTGAGAAAATTTTTTAGAATGAGCCCTGGATCCAATATTAACGTGAATGTAATTAATATATGAGCGTACATCACGGGGGCAAAAATTATTTATATTATATTTATACCCAGTGGCGCACACTGAACTGCACATTGATGGGTCTAACAATATTTTGCACACCTTGCCACCACCCTATAGACAAACAGTAGACACCCAATGACAACCTTGCATGATGCACTATATTATTAATTATGATTAAAAATATATTATTTAAATTTTTAGCTCCATAACACCAGCATCACCCCACCCACTCTTTTGAATAGGGGGGTCGATCGACCCAATTGACCTTTAACGTGCGCGCCACTGTTTTATACCTAACCTAACCTGAGTATGGATTTTAAAAAAATCATACCGACTATATGTACGTATGCGGTTAGGTCAACTTGCCCTTTTTTTCATGTTTGAATCATGGCGCTGTTAAAGAAGCACTTTATAGCCTTTGCTGCAGGTCATCCTTCCCGTGCATTTCGCTATTAGGCCTAACCTAACCTAACCGCGTCTCTGATTACACGCAGTAGTTGGTGTATCGGCAATACGATTTCACGGTTTACGTCAAATCTATCATTTCGACGTACCTATATTATTTATAATACGTATAACGCGGATAGTATTGGTACGAATATCATTAATCATTACCTACATATTATATACACCGCGAGTACCCCCCATTTAATACTATATAACTCTATACGCGTCTAAAGCGTCGTATTATAGTCGCTGTTAATACCCACGAAAATATCGATTGAATACGCTCTACAATGATTCACAATGAGTCAGACAAAGTATAGAGAAAAGACGAATTTTAGTATTGGAGCGTGTCAAGTCTCGCATTCGTTAATGCGTCCACACGCGTACCTATATTTAATAAGACCTGCAATCGAGCGGTATTGCGTACCTATATATTATTTAGGTATATATACATGCCTAGGTTAGGTATATAATATACGTACGTAGGTTATAGGTACGCGCGTAAATCACCGCATGTAGCTCTGTAATAATGTCAGTCATATTCGTTTTTCGCTGCAGACACTAAAATCGCCCGGTGGTGGTGGTAAGTCGACGATGGACAAACCGAAAAAGAAACCGGCGCCGTGTTACGTGTGCGGTCGTCTGTTCGGGACAGCGTCCATAGGAATACACGAACCTCAGTGTCTGATCAAGTGGACCCGGGAAAACGATAACTTGGCACCGCATCTCCGGAGACCAGTGCCCACTAAACCGGAAGTGATCATAGACCAAGGTAACGCGTCGCGATACCGTTTCTTTTTATAATACACAGATAACACAGAACCGGATTTAAGAGTTGCAACCTGTAGAGTCCTATTAAGGCTGCAGTTATCAAAGTAGCGTCCCTTCGATTTAATAACAAGAAGAAAAATTACACTTTTCAAAAACATTTATATTACAATTTAACCATTTTAAACAAACACATCTGTATAATATAATACGTGTACGGTAAAAATAAATAGAACCGAGTTTATATACAAACAAACCAGTTAATTAATATACGCGTTATGGGTAGGTACTTAATTATTTTACGGAGGACTTATCACTACTTATAAAATTGTATTCAATACGCCACTGCAGTGGGGACATAAATGGCCACATCGCAGTGCATACTTTAAGGAATTCGTACTGGGTGGCACTATGATTAAGGACTAAGCCAATATAGTGTCTATCCTCAGGTACGTTTTTTTAGTTTATGATTTACTTAAACATAAAGGCATTCGTATAAAATAATATATGTGGCACATCCACCAACCATTGGGCGGCACTAATTCTTCACTAGATGACACTAGGCCACCTATTTTATATTAAGTATGTTAAAATATGCTCTGCCACGTCGCCTTCCCGGGTGTGTACGAAGTCACATAACATATTACGCGATTTGTACTTTATTCGATAGGCACTATTTTTTTTTAAAGTGTTTATAGTTCTTCTATATCAACTCTGAAATGATTTTGAATGGAGACAGGCATTTTTAAAAACGACGGATTTTACAATATTGTACGAATCGCGATAGTAATAAAAATAATATATTATATGTATTGCAGTGACGGGCAAGGTGGACCATCAAAGTACCAGAGAAGAGTATTGGAAGACCTATTTGTCGCAACTCGTGCCGTGCGACCGGTGCAAACGGACGTTCGACCCGGACCGGTTGGAAGTGCACCAGAAGAGTTGCAAAGGACCGACGACGGTGAACAAACGAAAAGACTGTTGACGGAACGAGAGAGAAAAAAAAACAAACGTCAATACACGCGCCGGAAAAATACTGTAACCGCGGTAACCACTGACGCGTGGACCGTGGTCGATACTTAATAATAATATGGCAACAGTCTCGGTTTTCCGTACAATAACGATAAAAATATCCGACGAAAGTCCCGCCGAATGCCGATTAGATTATTTTATTTTCACTGTGGCGTCGAAGTAAAAAAGTGTATAAAGTAGGTATGGCGGACAAACACTTTAATCGGATTTGGGTTTAAAATAGAGTGAAACGAGTTTTCAATTCTCTTCCGTCTTGAATTAACGTGCGTAATTATTCATTTCTATATACGACACTTCAGCGAGTAGTTCCGTTCGGTAGTAACAGCGGCTTTTCTGACAACCGTATTTTTGCAAATTGTTTTATGGGCACTTTTACGTTTTCGAATTGAACGGAAAACAAAACGATTTGTTCCGACGACACATTTCGTCGGAACGATTATATTAAGTATATTGACGACATTTTATAATACTACTTTTGACTTTTCTTATTCAATTTTTTTAAGAAAAGGTAACGAGCTGCCGCGTGAATTACTATAAATTTGAAAGCAATGATAAACCGTATAGTGTTCAAAAAAATTCCCGATTCCGAGTCGAGTTTCGGAATTATTTACTACCGAAATACTCTTCATTACTGCGTGCAACAACATTTGACAAAAAGAGTAATTGTTTTTTTTTTTTGTAGGTAATATTATGTAATTTAATTTTTATGAAATCCGCTCTTCGTACGCCTTGGATTACCGAGATTCTACTGTATAACGTTGCGACTACCGTTGTCTAGTCTCGCGCGAACACACATACGTTTTACAAAATTCGGCATTTTTTTTTTTAGGCGTACCTACTACTCGTGCGCAAACGTATATTGAAAAAAAAATTAATCTTTTACTCGACGGTTCCGGCGTTTTTCCTTTTGAAAATCATATTTTTACCACAAAATAACCACTAAAACACCAAAACGCAATTATTATTATCGAGCACCGACAATATTGTGACGAGCGAACAACTCTTCTTCTTACAATTAGAAAATAAACTCCTATATTGCTAAAATTTTTTTTCTATATACGAAGGAAACGCCTTACTCATGTTGTACGATATTCATTATTCTTCGCACCATACGTACTTTTTTTTTGTGTTAATAAATTATGTTGTACTATTATTGCGATCTTGCTGTTATTCCGAATTACGAAATATTTAAAAAACTAAAGTCCTTTCCAAAATTCAAAACGGCCGCATTTATTAAGGAGGCCATCATAAAACAAACTTTTCCGTCGTCGTCATCATTATATTGATAAAAAAATAAAACACTATATAGAACAATAAAATTATTACATATGTATATACTATATAAAAAGAACATAGCTTCCCCGTACGTGGACAACTGCCTGTTGAAAACGTATTTAGAATATAATGTATATATATATCACGTCAGATGTCAAAAGCTATTTGTAGTAATGTATAAAAATTGTAAGAAATAAAACTAAACAAAGAAATCGTTTTTTTTTTCATCAGTTTATTTTTATTAGGTATTTTAGTGACATGCACAGCATTACCAAACGCTTTTCAATGCAACACATAATATTATCAATAAATGATCCAATGATTTTTTTTTTTTTTTTTTTAAATGGTTTGTTTTTTTAGAAAATGGAAACAATTGTATTTGATTGAAACAATATTACGTTACTGTTGGGCGAAAAAACGCACAACCCACAGTTCATCAAGAATAATAGCATTAAGTCTCACTGAAAATTAACATGTTCTTTTGTTTATAGAGTATAAAACAAGAGTAGTTGTTCAAAAATGTAGACTAAAATATCATTTTATCTGAATAAGGTAAAGATGATACATGGTCTTCCATACTATTGTTTAACAATAAAATAATAATAATAAAAAAAGTTGTGGCGAATTCAGAGTTAATATTATGTTTACAATTTATCGAGGTATGAATTGATGTCCGGTAATCCATCCTTAAGACCCTTACGTTTACGCGTGTCCTGAAAAAGGAACAAATGACAATAATATTAATAAGAGAAAATTAACAGCAGATAGTGAGATTTTAAAAAGAAAAACATTACCATAATGACGACGTATGCTTTCGTTCCGATTTCACATGGGTCACTAGGGAACACTTGCCAATGATCAAATACGCACTGTGGGAAAGCTTGTCCACCAGTATTGCTACGCAAATCAGCAGTGAATCCTGTTGAAAAATGTTTTAGGAAATTAGCACGGAAATGCATTTAAAATCATTCAAGTTTTGTTTCAGTTTATCATAGCTTAATATCGTCATCGGACATAAGGATAGAGGTCCTGCGACAGCGTTCTAATAAACTGAGATAAAATTAATTTTCTTCCATAAGCACATTCAACACTGTCCTTGTTTACGAACTCGTAAAACTCATTCGCCAACTACAGAGTGATTCATTGATGCTGGAAGGTGTTATTTCAATAAATCATCAAATGCTGAAATGACATTGTGATACTATGAATTGTATTGAATCAAATAAATATCTGACAAACATAGCGACATATTCCTTATTTTAATTTACCACTAAAGAAAAGTCTATTACTTTATCTATAAAAAGTAAAAGAGGCAAATTGTGGAATTCAAAATCATTCATTTTTCTCTAATGTAGTAATATGATAGTATTGCATCAGATAAAAACCTGAAGAACATAGCGACATAAACTTAATTTGCTTTGTCACAAAAGGAAAGTCTTTCACTTTATTATAAAAAAATGAAAGAGGCAAATTGTGACCGAAATTTATTTGCTTAAAAAACATCAGCAACACAAACTCACCGAAAGATTCATTGACAGGCAAGTATGCCTTAACAACAAACATAGGTGTTCCAACAACTTGACTTTCTTCGAAAACGTGTCCTCTACGTTTGTTCAAAACGCTGTAAATACCTCCTACTGCAACTTCAGGGCACTAAAATGTTAAACCACATTAGATCATATTTCATACATGAAGTTTCATTGTATAAACAATATACCTGAATTTCACACAAATACACAGGTTCCATAATTCTAGGTTGAGCAGACAGAATGCATGCGTACATACAACGACGAGCAGTTGGAATGATTTGACCACCTCCTCTATGGATAGCATCAGCGTGTAATGTAACATCATGAATGTTGAATCGGACTGCACGCATGTTTTCTTCAGCCAACACTCCCTATAAAATTAATAAACAAATTTCACGTATGAAAAATAATATAATAGAATTTTTTTTTTTTTTAATATAATAAAAAAAACATTTTAATTATTTTATGAAGTAATTACTCAGACACTTTCGACCGTCATTAAGCTGAAATCCGGTGGAAACCGCGAAAGATATTACACAAGTATCATCATAGCAGTTAGAAACATTTTATAGTGATCATTAATCCATTGCTCATAATTACTCAGACACTTTCAGCCATCACTAAGATAGTAATCTTTCCGGTGGAAACCGCGAAAGATATTACTGAAGTATCATCATAGAAATATAATTTATTTTGCAATCGTAGTGTTTTAAAAATAAAAATGTCAATACATTACTGGCTATTTTATGAAAATTCATAAATTTTTAAAATAGTCATCACTTTAGTTATTCAGACACTTTCATCCATCATTAAAGATAGAATATCTTTCTGGTGGAAACCGCGAAAGTTTTAATAACAGTATCATCATTCAAAAAACAAAAAAAACGGTCTGAAGTTTCTTGGGAAATATCATTATGTACTTAAATCAGACACTTTCAAGCCATCTTGAGGAAAAATCCTTCTGGTGGAAACCGCGAAAGATAATTAACATTATCATCATGTAAACAAATTATTTTAAGTTTTTTAGTGCGTATCTGTATGATGTGCTGATATCAAGACACAAATATCATCAAATTGTTACCTCTTGGAAATTGTGAAAGACAAAATGTTTTTATCACCATTGTACAACGAAGGTGTAATATTAATTAATCATATAAAACAAATATAATATATAAACATTAAACGGTTGTGCTCAGACACTTTCAGCCATCATAAAATATTATATTCTCTGGTGGAAACCGCGAAAGAATAATAATTGTATCATCATAGCAAACTAACGTTTATAATTTTATTAATAAATGTTACCTCTTTGGTTGCCCACTGGAATCCAGCAACAACAGAATCCTTAATTTCATTAAGATATTGTACTCCCTTAGTACAATCGATCAACAAGTTGGGACCAGTTCCATCGGGACCAAAAGCCCAGATTTTACGAGCCTCAGTGACATCATATTCATATTTTTCACCCAAATAACGAGCACGAGCTTTGAATTCATCTCTGGGGTTCACTTGGCCCTAAATATAAAAATGTAATGAATAAAAATTGGATACAAAATTATCTTCAAATCAACATACGTCTTCAATATCTTCGGCCAAACCATCTGGGAACGGTTGACATTTCATGAACAACCTGTTATGTTTGTTGGGCGATTTTGACAAGCACATGATATCAGATGGTTCAACGACAGTTTCTCTGTAAGATACTACCGGATCGGATTTCTTGATCGGAATGCAAGCATGATCTTCTTCCAAATCTTTCAGACAAATTTCCAAATGTAATTCACCGGCACCAGCAACAATGTGTTCACCAGATTCTTCTATAATACACTGCACCATAGGATCGGACTTGGCTAAACGTTTAAGACCTTCTACCAATTTTGGCAAATCAGCAGGGTTCTTGGGTTCAACAGCTACACGCACAACAGGTGATACACTGAACTTCATGACTTTCATGTTGTGAGCATCTTTGAATGTTGTAATCGTTCCGGTTTTCACCAAGAATTGATCAACACCAACCAACCCACAAATGTTACCTAAAAACGAACGAAAAACAATTGATGACGAAAAATATTATTATTTTAGAAATACATACCACTGGGAACATCTTCAATAGCTTCAGTATAACGTCCCATCATCAAAATTGTTCGTTGGATAGCCTTTTCATACAAATCTTCCTTCTTGCCAGGGGTGTAGTTAGGTCCCATGATACGAGCTTTCATACCGGTCGCCACCTAAATTTACATTTACATTACATTTTAATACACAAAATATTTATTCACTATTAACTTACCCTTCCTGAGAACACACGTCCAAAAGCATAGAAACGTCCTTTGTCAGAAGTTGGTACCATTTTGGAGATGTACATCATAAGTGGTGCATCAGGGTCACAATTCTACATTAATGGTAAAAACAAATTGGTCACAAAACTATTTAATTATCCAATTAGTTTTCTTATTTTACCTTAATACCGAGAGCCGCTTCGTCATCATGAGGTCCTTCGTACAACATTTCCATACGGTACTTTTGGGCAACAACAGGAGACGGTAAGTGGATGGCTATCATTTGAAGTAAAGCTTCTCCAGCAGGCAACCAAGTACGCATAACAACCTAAATTCAAAGAAATATTAACATACCTCCATAGATACACTTTTTAATTAGTATTATATGTAATCTTATTAACTCAGATGGAGAAGGGTTAATATGAATATCAACACATATATTCTTTTCAGAATAAATTTCTATCATCATTGTAATGTTTATACATAAAAAAAGGTACACATTTTACAAATAATATATATACAAATGTTTACCTTTAATAAAGCTTTTCCATCTTTGTCTTTATCTTCATGTTTCAATTCAATTCCAAGTTTCTTCAAAAGTTCAGTAGCTTCATCCTTCTTGTAATTCATGATACAGTTGAATACCTTTAAGAACAAATAATTTAATAAATAACCGAAGCCATAAAAAGAAAAAAGATATATACATATACACACTATGCATAAACCATCAGACAGTTGTTTTCTTAAAAAATTATTCAGAACAGGTCTGTGAATAATCATCATATTGGTTACAATAAAATATGGAAATCACGAATAAAACTAAAATTTTAGGGCAAATAAAATGGATCTATTTCACATTATCCTCAGTCGGCCGTTCTTAAAATATCGTCAATGAACAGTCTGTATGTTTGGTGTGCTTATTATTCATCACAGGGTAATGGTGAAATAATAATTATAATAAAAAAATAAAACAAACCATCAGCAAAAGAGATTCTTCAATAATTATTCAGAACAGGTCTGTGATAATTAATCATCATCAGTTTGCAATAAAACTAATATGATTTTGCAATGAAACAAATAATGATTAAAATGAAATAAATCCAGTATTATCCTCAGTCGGCCGTTCTTATGGCATCGTCAAAAAACATTCAGTAGATGTTTGGTGTGCTTATTATTCATCACAGGGTAATGGTAATTCACTTTTTTAAATACAAGTTATTACTACCTCAGACGGCCGTTCTTAAGATATCGTCACAGTGCAATATCAGGAGCATTGGTGTGCAAAGAACATCATCACAGGTAAAATCAGAAGATTTAAATAAAGTATTTGTGTATTACTCAAATTTGTACCCAAGTCATAATTAACTTCAGTCGGCCGTTCTTAAGATATCGTCATAAATCAATATCAGGAGCATTGGTGTGCAAAGAACATCATCATAAGTTATATTATTTATAACTACAGAAAAATATATTGATCAAACTCGATTTTTTTTTATAACAATATTAGATATATTGGCAGTAAAACAACTGAATTTAGTTATATTAAAAAATAAAATCTTGACGTACTTTGTAAATGGGGTCCAAAATGTACATGCAGAAAGAACGTTGGTTGTTGTCATCCTTTAGCTTGGCCCATTTCTTTGTCTTAGCATTGAAGAAATTCTCTCCCCACAATCTGACATACAAAACGATGACAATTTCAAAATACGAGTGACTGTTGTTAATATAATCTTACCTGTTCATAAGTTTGACTACATCGATTTTGAACTTTTCGGCATACATTTCGGAGAATTGTTTCAGTGTGAAAGCCCAACCGTGGAGACCAGATCCAAAACCAACACTTCCTTTACTCGGGTCAACCTAAACAAAAATTTATGAGATTAATACGACGCGTCAAAAAGCATGATGAAAACATCACATTTTTTTTCCAATCTTTCAGACGTGGAGAAGGGTAATAAAATTTCATATAACTTCAACAGCTTTAAATAGTTATCATCACAAAGATTGAACTCATAAAGAGTGTAATATTATTTTCTTATAATAATTATTATCCATTATTACCTGCACTTCACCCATGGGACCACTGTCGTCGGAATAAGTAGCAATAATGATGTTGACATTTTCAACAATACGCTGGAAAGTTTGGTACAAGTCTTCAGATTCCAATTGCAATTCTAATAAGGCACGGTCCATTTTGTTCATGAACAAAATTGGCTTGATTCTTTCGGCAATAGCTTGTCGCAATACAGTTTCAGTTTGTACACACACACCTAATGACATAAAATATAAGTAACGCGACAATTTAGAGGGGTAAATAGAAAAATCGAATTTATTATCCATACCAGAGACACAATCCACAACAACCAAAGCTCCGTCGGTTACACGAAGGGCAGCAGTTACTTCACTAGAGAAATCAACGTGTCCAGGCGAGTCGATTAAGTTGATCAAAAAACCTTTCTCTTCGGGATCACGTTGGTCTGCGCTCTTAATGAATACCAAATCTTTTTCTTGCAATTCAAAGTACATGGATATGGCAGTCGACTTGATAGTAATACAACGATCTTGTTCATCTTTACGCGTGTCAGTGAAACGCATGTCCCCGGCTTTGGCACTGGCAATAATACCAGCTTTGGACACCAAGGAGTCGGTCAAAGTCGATTTTCCGTGATCTACGTGGGCGATGACAGACATGTTACGAATGTTCTTCTTCTTGTCCATCATCTTACGGATCTCGTCTACCGTGAAGTTCACCTATAATACAAGTAGTAATTTAACCAACGTGCGGTACACAAAAGACAAAAACAGAAAAAGTTTTCTGATCAAAACTAATAAAACGATTTTGTCAGACTCATTAAATCAGTGTGTTTCCCTCCATAGAGTTGTCAGGAAAATAGTGATTTGTCATCATTCAATGGTTTTCGCGACAATTCGTTTAGGTCTTTTAACACGATTCTGTCAGACTCATTAAATCAGTGTGTTTCCCTCCACTAACGTTCAGGCGATAAAGAAGTCATCATTCATAAATCATCGAGTACGTTTTGTGTACACGTAAAAACACATTTGCACAAGTACCTATTACCTTTTAAACATTTACGGAGACACTAATTTTTCTTTGAATTCATCAAACGCGTTTGGAACAAGACTAGTGCACGAAGAATAAAATGCAGGGGGCGAACAATAGGAATGGCCTCGACGAGAACCGAAAGGCTGAAACGATACGAAAACGTATCGGACATCATCGAATTCGACGTTACAACGGGTCGGGGAATACGATGGACCCCAAAATCGAAACGGACGCCTTGACAGACGGTTAGACGACGTCCAAAGGACCGAGGAGAGACTCGCGCGTTTGTCTGTATACGCGGAAAAACGTAAAACGGCGCGTTACGCGGACGTGGCGGAGGGGTGGAAAAACGTGGAATTCGTCAGCGTCGGGGGGTGCGTTTCCGAACATCTCCCGGTCACCGAAATCGAGCCCCGTTCCCATGACGGCGTGCCAGAGCACAGAGAAATCGGTGGAATACGATGAAACCCGGGCGACGGTACGACATACGTTAAAGCATATACGCAGCAGCATCGTATACGAGCCGCAGCCGCAGCCGCCGCCGTCTTGCCGGCCGAACCGAAAGACGGAACGGGACGGTAGACGGAGATTCGGACGGCGGACGAACGGCCCGTAACGTTGATCGCGAAATAAACGCGTTTAATACTCACCATTTTGAGATGTTTTCGGATAAAATCGGCTCACGAGAAATGACTGCGTTGCACAAGTGTCGTAAAGCCGACGTTGCAACAGAAAAGACGGTACGGCGGAACAACTCGGTCGGACTGTCGGCTCGGCCACGGTATGCCCCCTCCCCCTCACCACAACCCCGCGTACCCTTCCGGCCCAAACGCGGGTCGCGGTCGCCATGACACGTTGCACCGTATAGAAAATACCGTGCCCCCCACCACCAACGCCCGATTGTAATACACGTAGACGGTGCGACGTGATGCCGAGCCCAGGTCCGCCAACCTAGCCGCCGATCGTTTTACGTTCCATGACGCGTGATGATACCATTATCCACGGGACGAATAACGCTGATAACTGTGTTCTTGTTGCGAAACGATTTGTGTCGATTTTCACTACGGACCGAGGAAATTGTCGCTATATAGACGCCCGGAACGGAATGAGTTTCAACGGCGTCAGCAGTTCGCGCCGTCAAACTCGAAACCGAACGGCTTCAACGGAACCGAGAAATGTACGTATTTTGTTATGTTTCTAGAAGAGTCGGACCGAAATCTGTACCGTTTTTGTATTTAATAGGTACCCAGTAAACGTAATATACGTTACTTGGTTTTTGAACCGTTCGGACGTCTCGGTCGGCGCCCGTCGACCGTTCTAGTGTTCCCACGACTGATCGATCGACTCTCTTATTCTTTGTTAATTTGTCGTTTGTTTTTCGTAGGTCGTCGTCGTCGTCGTCAAAACATCATTCGAGATCTAGGGATCTCAATAGCGGTAAAAAAAGTATCGATGGCGAGCCAGACTTTAAAAAAGAAAAGAAACACAAACATCACAAACATTCGTCGAAAAAGAAGACCAAATCGAAACACAAAAGTAAAAGGAGGTAATTTGTATTTCAATTATTTATAATGCGTTGTATTCGACAATATTACAGTTTAGATTGTCTCCCGATCGATTTTTTTTATGTATTTTCATTGGTATTCAGTTTTCCGATGTGTTTTCGTTTAGGTCATCGAGCGATTCGTCGTCTTCGAGCTCGAGTAATGAAGACGCAAAATTGTTACTGCGTCTACAACAAGAAAGGCTTAAAGTAGCCGAACAAAGGAAACAACAAAAAGAATTGATAAAAGCTATGGAGACGCCGGAAGAGAAACGCTTTAGGCGTTTGATGAAGAAAGAAGCTAAAGAAAGAAAACGAAAAGAATTAATGGGTTGGGACAATGATTACCTACATTATACAAACGCCGACAATCCATTTGGGGATGCGAATTTGTTGTCTACGTTTGTGTGGGATAAAAAAATGGCCAAAGACGGGTTGGTAGGCGTTAGTCACGAAGAGCTGGAATTGAGAAACCGACAAAAAATGGAAGAAAACAAACGTGAATTGGAAAAGGTGAAAAAACGACGGATGGAAAGAGAGATCGAAAGGCAGCAGAGAGAAGACGAGATGGCATTATTACAAAGAAGCAAAGAGGCGGCACAGTTTAAAGAATGGGAGAAGAGCGAAGATCAGTTTCATTTACAGCAAGCTCGTTTGCGGTCTACTATTCGTATCGAAGATGGCAGAGGTAATGAAAAACGTGTACAAGTAATAAAGTTTTAGCGTGCGTTTTATGTTTATTATTTTTTTTCTAGCTAAACCAATTGATCTTCTTGCCAAATACATAAGCACCGAAGAAGAAGTAGACGCCGTTGAAATGCACGAACCTTATATTTACCTTAACGGCTTGAAACTTAAAGACTTAGAAGATCTCGTAGAAGATATAAAAGTTTATATGGAATTAGAGAAAGGAAAAAACTTTGATTACTGGAATGACATCACTGTTATTGTAGAAGACGAATTACACAAAATGAGAAGAATACAAAATGAGTCTACTTGTGTTGGTAAGCTTTGAGCAATATTTTATTTTAATTCAAAATATTCTATCGATTTTGTAATGGTTATTTTTAATTACATACGCATACATTTTAAAAGTGTTACAACTAAATTTTTAAAAAAAAATAATAAATTCTATATAATGGAATTTGTTTATTTTATAGTAAGTAATAGAAATAGTTTAATTACAATTTTGTGTTTATTTTTTTTTTTTTTTAGCCGTCGGCCGAAGAGAAGGAATTCATCAATCAGTTGCTCATGAGGTGGCTCATATTTTCCGAGGCAAAACTGCAGAACAATTGGACCAATTGAAAATGCAAATTGAAAAGAAAATCAGTAGTAAAGCCGAAGGTGTGGATATTGGGTACTGGGAAACTCTGTTATCACAACTTAAAGGTGTTTGTTTGTTTAATTATTATTACGTTTTTCAAACGTATGATCGTGTCTGTTCTAAAGAGTTGAGTTTATATTTTCTTGAATAGCGCACGTGGCAAGAGCTAGACTTAGAGATCGGCATCAAGATAATCTTAAGAAAAAACTACAAGTATTGAAAGCGCAACAAATGATGGAAGAATCGCAGTTTGATCCCGAAGAAGGAAGTAGCGGCTATAAGAGTAATCTGAAAACTGTATTTAATAATCCGATGGGCCTTGAAAACCCATCAACTTCTTCAAAAAAACCTGAAGAAGAGGAATCCCATAGTTCGGCAGAAGACACAAGGTGATTGATTTGTAAACATTTACGATTTGAATTTTTTTTCTAATAAAATTATTATTATTATTAGTGATGCCGAACAAGAGGCTCGGAATATTATTGAACAATGTGCTGCAGATTACGAGGCTTGTGGATACAGTCCGACATATATTTCTCCAAACAGTTTAGAACCCGGCACGTTGGTCGTATCAGAACTCGATGATGACAAACGGCTGACATTCGCCAGAGTGCAAGTGCAGGGCACGGGAACGCGAATCGAGGTGAGAGCTTATCGTTTACAATAAATATTGAAAAATGTCAATTTGCCGTGTTGTTTTGTATGGTATAAAAATCATCGACTTTGACAAATTTACAGCATAAGTCGTCCATTGTAAATAACAGCGTGTATTTACTTGTGCCGTTGACAGTTATATGATTCTGCTAGAATTCGATACCCGTTGATGTGTGTAATGAGGATATTTGTCAACAGTATAATATGACCGTAGACAAGCCCGATATTGGTGTTCATATAATATACATTGTAATTTATGACGAAAGTGTCAATTCTTTGGACTGATAAAAATAAATGTGTATAATATGAAATATGTGTGTACTTGTCTAGTAAAATTACAAATTGCGAACGTATTGATTTACAGAATGTCATAACCGCAGAAGAAATGGCTTTGCAAAAAGAAGCTCGAAAGGGAATGACAAACGATGAAGCCCAATTTTCGGTCGAGTCCGAGTTGGATCATCAAGTGTACTTGTGGTCTGACAAATACAGACCACGTAAACCTAGATATTTCAATAGGTGAGCGTCGTAATAGATAATATTTATGAAAATACGTAACATTTAGTACGAATACAAACGGGGGTGTGGGAAAGGCGTGTCGTTTCAACAGAAAAAGGCCTTTAAAATAATAATAAAAAAAAAAGTCGTTAATTTGAGAAATAGCGGCGAATAATATTTTAATTAATACGTTTGTCATTTGCGTCGTTTAGGGTACATACTGGATTCGAGTGGAACAAATACAACCAGACTCATTATGACATGGACAATCCGCCGCCGAAAATCGTTCAAGGCTACAAGTTCAATATATTTTATCCGGATTTGATAAATAAGGGTTCGACCCCGCAGTATTTCTTGGTAATTTCTATAAACTAGTTCCGTCACGGGAATATTAATTATACTCGTTGTCGTGTATGACTATTCAAACACTGTATTTTTCCAGACCGCTTGTGGAGATAACCCAGAATTTGCAGTATTGAGATTTCACGCGGGTCCTCCGTACGAAGACATCGCGTTCAAAATCGTCAACAGGGAATGGGAATATTCGTACAAGAGAGGTTTCCGTTGTCAGTTTCATAATAATATTTTTCAACTGTGGTTTCATTTCAAACGCTACAGATATCGAAGATGATCGGAACAATTGTTTTTTTTTTCTATTTTTTCGTAATATAAGGTTATGTAAATAAATAAATAATAAATTATACAGTTTTTTTTTTTTTTGTGCCTCGATTAATTTAATCGGTTTTAACGTTTGACAACAACGGAAGGAAAACGCGTAGAATTCGTAATCGAAACAGTAACACTAATAATAATATGTGGTGTATTGTGTGCGCATTGTTGTTCTTCTCGGGGTTCGCGTTGGGAAATGTTTTTTCCGTCGTTTATGCGTGGTTCGCATGAGTACGGTAATATAATAATTATTGTAAGCAAAAAAAAAAAAAAAATTGTGTACATAATAATAAAAAGCCTCGGATAATGAAATACTATTTAATTAGGTTTAAATGTGTGTAGCGATCGATCGAAGAAAAGAAAGGTAAAAAAAAAAAAACCGGGAACGAGATACGATTTGTAGTGGTATTTAAATTAATATATAAACGTAAAAATAAAAAAAAATTATAATAAGTATTGTTAATGAGGTGTAACAAAATAAATAAAGTAATAATATTTTACGAACGCACAATAATCGCCTGTAGAACCTATATATGTTTTTTTTCTTCTTCTTTTCTGTCTTCTATGACATTCGACCCGATTTATCGCTCCGGTGTTATAATATTTTATTCTTTGTAATCGTTCGGGCGGCGTACGGTTAATATAAGTAGAGGCGAAGTCTAACGAAACGAAATAAATAGGTTTTTTTTTTCTCTGTATTCCGTTCGACAGAGATCCGCCGCCGTAAAGCCGTATAATGCGTATGATATTTTTGTTTATTACATTTTTACGTTTTGTAATCTGTCGGCGCGCGTGAAAGGTCAAAAAGTTCTCGGCGATGGTCGTCGCATGTAAAACTATGCGCGTGCGCCTATTATAATACGTTTAATAATATTATATTTCAAGTGTACCTATGCTTTATTGCGCGGTCTGAACGGAGGAAAATGTATTTTTTTTTTTTTCTACTCCCACTGAAAACATTTAAGATAAAACAATAATTCGTCTAATTAAATCCGTATAAATAAATATACGTTAGCGTTTAATTAACCGTAAACGTATATCCGCGTGCAGTGTGTATTTTGTATAGAAATACACGGTTTATAGTTTGATATTAGGTATATACCTACTATACCTAATAATTGAATGGGAGTTGAAAGAAAAAAACGTATAAAAAAAGCGATATTTCGCGTTGAAAAAAAAAAGAAAATTGTTGTTTAGGCTAACAACACGGGCTTTACATAATTTTTAACAGTCCGCGGTTTTTGGAAAAAGAAATGTATTATGTAGTGACGAAAAAACGATGAAAAATACGTCTAAACACGTACTATTATTGGAATAATTGGATTTTATTCTTTTTGCCTGGGAAAATGTGTATTTTTACGCAGTATACAATGCCATTTCGAGTACCTAAAAATATTATGGCATCAAATTCGAGATTCGATTTCGTCCGGTGATATGAGAAAAATCGATTTGTAGTCTTACGTAAAATAGCTACTCTCCAATTTTTACCATTTTTTTTTCTAGGAATCTCGTAACTTCTTTTAATTTAAAAAACAAAAAAAAACAGCTCCGTTATCGCGTATATTGTGAATTTATTTTGTGTGAAAATTCGGTTTAAGTAAGGCCTTCAGGGTTCTTTGAATTATTTTTAATTCGAAACAGTTTTATCACTTCAATTTTTGAACGTTTTCTGTATTTTCGCGGTACGTTCTCTCGGGCTTCGCACGGTTTCGTTTGCCCGTGTAGCGTAGTCCTTTTAAATATTATATAAGCCGCCGTTTAAACTCCTAAGCATTTTCAGTGGCGTATTTTCGACTTATTTCTGGTACGGGGCACATGATATGACGGAGTTTGAAATAAAACTTCTCCCGGCCCGTTATAGACGGATTTTTTACGATATCATATGAATCGAATTATTTTATTTGGTAATAATCTTCTTCATCTTCCTGTAATCGATCCTAACAGATTGGTTTCTAGCAGTCCTATTCACTCTTCCGCCCGTTATACTACTTGCCTATTTATCTGAATTTCTTCGTATGAATTACATCTTTGGTACAACACGCAATAAATATTTGTCTCATATATAGTCTTTTACTTACATACTTTTTACCTTCCACACATCCTTCTATAATTAATCCAAACAACTCTGCAAACATCGTATTTAATATAACGGAACGCAAATCGAATATATAGTGAAAAAAAAAAAATCACTCATTAATAGTAGGTAACAGAATTTGCGAGTTGATGTATTTATTAGAATTCGGACGACAGAAGATTGTAATGAAAATCCCAAACGTTTATTTTTGTTGTTGTGAGAATATATACCTAGGTTAGGGTTTTAACGCGTTCATTTACCAGTGAGCGTGTATATAGCTAAATCGCGTTTATGAAGTCTTCCCGGTTTTATTTTAATAATAAAAAGGTAGCGAGCCGCGGGGTGTTGTGGATATAGCTTAAGTGAATTACTTGGATAAAGATTTTAGAGTTTTGTTTTTATTATAAATTTGAAAGCAATGATAAATCATTGCATTCGATAAAACGATTCTGAGCGGAGCTTCGGTGCAATACACACTTTGTCTATTTTTGTACAAAATTAAAGTAATATAATATGTCCGACGTTGTGACTAAATTTCAAGTCAAAAAACTCAAAATTAACTGTTATTTATGAATGAGAAACCTCAAAATCTAAAAATAGCTATAAATAGCCTAAAATCGAATGAAAATTTTGAAAATTTTTTGAAATAGTATAGTACAAAGATACAATTTTGTTGAAAACTCCAAGACGATAGAATGATTATTTTTGAAATTATAACGAAAAAACTATACGTGACATTGACGAAATCCCATTTTTAGCGGTTTTTCGTAATTTTTCGGTAGTTTATCGCACTGCATTAAAAAACTATTGAGAAAATCGAAAAATGACCTCTCTAAAGTATCAACTAGATGCGAATTGCTGCCGGAAACAAAATATGTGACCGAAGAGATCGGAACACTCCTTCTGGTCGAAAATCTGTACACAGGATAGAAAAAAATAAATAAACGTCATTGTAAAACCACTAGATCCCTTGCTCCGCTCAAAATCTAAAATGAATACATTTACTCTACTCCTATCTTACTTCCGATTAAGTCTTTCCGCGATTTCCTGCACGTCTTCACGCTTACAGATTCTTTTGTGAGATCGATAAACTCTTCGCATCATTACCGCGAATTTATAAGAAAACTGGAGTAAAGCGTGTTTTGTTATCGACTACTTATATATATATATGTACGTGTCGAGTGTTGAATATTGATCAATAACGCGCAATAATATTTATTTAAATTGACCTCTTTGGTCCTGGGGAGCAGGAGGATGAGGAGTTACCTAGGCCTCTCCTCTCGTAAATACTCCACTGGGTATCGTCGCAAGACATAAAATCATTTGAAATTTTTATAACGTATTGTGTTTAAACTAATAAATGATAATATGATCGAAAAAAAAAAAGTGATAAATTTCTACGAATCACACCCGTTTCGTAATCTGTTTAATATAATAATTGTACACCTAATTATTATATTAATTAATAATTAATATTCGTTCGATATTGAACGCATTTAAAGAATATTATGTCATAGATAAATACATCGATATTATTATTTATGAATTAGTTACCAAAGTAGGTATACGAGTTACAATATGTATACCATTAATGCCTTAACCTACTTTATACCAACCAATTCTAATCGTAATCGGGGAAGAAAAAATAATAATAATATACGTAGTGGCGTATAATAATTTATATGTGTGTATATGCGCACAAGGCCGAACAATTAAAATTTTTTTTTATGAATTTTAAATTGACCGTTTAGG
The DNA here is from genome assembly GCA_032441835.1 of Slavum lentiscoides. Classification (NCBI taxonomy): domain Eukaryota; kingdom Metazoa; phylum Arthropoda; class Insecta; order Hemiptera; family Aphididae; genus Slavum; species Slavum lentiscoides. The sequence continues at coordinate 14,856,079 of CM063714.1, read as the reverse complement.
TATACTTATTATTTTTTGTATTCGTGTGATATAATACGCTTTTCCTATAACGGCGACTATAAATTCGCCGAGTTATTAAGTTGATTTTTTTTTTTTTAACCAAATCTCTACTCGTCTACATGTATTTCTGTAGAAGCGCGTGATAAATTGTAGAATTCTAGCAACACTCGATTACTTGAGCACTGCGTCGTTATACTCTCGGCATTTGATGCGAACGAACAAAATATTGTCGAATAGCCGAGACTTTAAAAATTCACTAAAATATTCGCGACATGAGCGACTACGATACATTTGGACGGTTTAATTAAATTTTTTTGGTACATTTTCAGTATTCCGATTGATATTTCGTCTAAATTATATTATAATCGTATATGTAATCAATATACTCGTATATGCGGTAGGTACCTATATAAAATAATTAATAAACTCACCGACAGTTTTTGGAATAACGAAAAAAACCAATCTGTAATGGTCTCAGTGAAACATATATAGTAGGTAGTCATAAGACATCTTTTCAGATTCCGAATATATAATATTATGCATTTACACAACAAATATGTAGACGGTTACGCGCAACTGCAGTGTAATGTTCCGAGTCTCCTCGATACAATATATCGTAACGAGTTATAAAAATATGTAAATAATTTAATTAAAATTAAACGAATTGAACATAAAACAAGTATATATATATATATATATATATATACACACACACACATAAAATGAAGAATTTTGTAAATTACCTATTTAGAATAATAATTATTAGCAGCATTAAACACACAATATATAGCTGATCTATAACTATATATTTATTTTCCCGTATCAAAACTCGTTTAAGCATAAGTGTGTTGGGATTTGTAATAAATAAATAAATAATAATAATAATACAAATTAAAGCTGTATAAATATTTGAGTTGAAGACCGCTTGTGTGTCCGGAGTATTATTTACGTTACGTTTGTATTTTGCAAATGCCACTGAACTTACATTTTATTCATATTATTATCATACCCAGATATATACTAATTTATTAAAAGTACAAGTTGTTAAAAAATTGGATCTACTTCAAAAACTAATATACAGAAATTATAATATTCCTATTATGTCCTTGAAATAAAAAAAAAATAATGTATTTTGTATATATATATATAAATTATATACAATGCGTAAGTATATATACTGTAGGTATAACTACTAGTTAAAATTAAATATTAAAATATGTCGTAGCAGGTTTTTTTTTGCTTCTACGATCATAAGACAAATGACAATACGTATAGAAATAAATTTCAGTATTTTATTGGGTATAATGGAATATATATTTCCATAATGTCGAAAACGAATTCCAAGACAACACGCGGTAAGGTAGGTAATATATAATATACGCAATATAAACAATTATACGATTTCGCGTTCAAATTCCGTATAGAACTATTATTAATAAAGACCGATAAGAGCCTACAATTTCAGGCGCGCGTTTTTGTAAATATTAAAAAAAAAAATTGATTTAATTTTTCTTGTAATAAGAGTTAAAAAAAAAAATTGCCTGTAAAAATAATTTTAATTTTCGTATTTTAAGCCTGGAAGGTTCTTCAAAATGTCCGTAATCCATACTTAAACGTGTATTATTGTCATATAAATCACATAGAATCGAGATCTAAATAAGGACCAAATTTCTTAAATCATAGTTACAATCGTTCTTCGGTTGCTTTAAAATAAAAATTTGTTATAATTTGCTACTAAAAGTACGTAAATCGGCAATAGTCAATTGCTTGCATTTAACGTTTACCGCATGAAATACAAAGTAATATGTACCTATAAAAGCTTAAGATTTAATTTTGCGCTATTTTATACAAAAAATAAGTGATCTGTACGAGCAAACTTGCCGAATTACGTACTGAAGATTTCGGCCCTTTTATCCTTGTACCGAATTTCTTTCCGTATATTTGATGTTTTCGTTGGGATATCAGCTACTAAATGTTTTTTTTTGTCTTGCGTTTACGCAGCAGCACCGTTTTATTTCCCATGGCACATCATTTTGTGCGGTGTCTTAAAGTGTTGAGCCCATTCCACTGTCTGGAATTTTTTTCCATGCGTTTTCTGTCCATCGATAGTAGTTTGTCAATAGTAGTCGCGGTGCTGTACGGATTTTGTTACGGGACGCGCACCTCTTGGTACCGAACCGCTACGTGAATGATAATATCCCGTGTGGTAATCAGCGTAGTTTATTATCATTTACATAAATGATTACAAAATATCGGGAGAGCATAATCGGGTCCTGAGGCGGTTGGTGTGACCGTTCTCTAATATAATAAGTGGGTAAACGTTAAGCTAACAATATGTTTGTTAACAGTCGTAGGAAGTGGTAGTTAAGTCCGGTCCGTACGGCTCGCTGAAATCAGTGGCGTGTTCGGTTGGCGTTATAAATAAAAATATCAAAATCCCGGTGATACTTAAAAAAATGACCGTGGGGGGATCGCGGATGGTGGCCCTGAAAAGGTCCGTTTTACGTTTGGTGGTCCTTGTCGAGACGGGTAGGTTAGGTACCTCTCCGGGGTCTGATCGATGTATCGCGGTGACGTCGTTCGTACTGTCGTCGATACTCGTCGCGACTATCGTCGCCTAGGTGCTGGGACTGAATTCGACGTTGTTGATCGGGTCCTTAGTGTCGCCTTCCATATCCACATGGACGAGTAACAATCAAGAAGAAAGATCTATTAATGTACCGGACGAAATGTAGATATAGAAAAAGGAAGAATAACGTGCATGGAACGTAAACGAAATATTAATAAAAGGAGAGAAGAAAGTAGTTACCAGATAGCGCTACGATACAACGTAGAGGGCGTGGTAGAAAGGCGCGTATAAATAGCGGTCAGTCACACACACACACACACACACACACACACACACACCACAGACAGACGTTAACGACGTTGTTCACGCCTGACCGCCGCAACTACACTGAGCGATCCGATGGTTTCGAGCCGCTATTTATATGCGCTTTTCTGCCACGCCCTTTATGTTGTGTCGTAGCGCTATCTGGTGACTACTTTCGTTTTCCGTTTTAATACAGTTGGCTGACGCGCTATGTCTGCGCGGGTGTTTAGTTTGACGCTGACCGAGCGACTGATCGTACGGCGCGTATGCAATCTTTATTATTTATTTATTTTATTATTATTTCGCGTATTTCAATAAAATGAAATGAACGTAAGGATTCATCATTCCTCGTTGTACACTCTTTTACACTCGTTTACTCGTTTACACTGTACGCACCACCGACCGAGTTTGTCGTCAGCTAAGCACTAAACGCTCGATCACAACCGATGATCAGCGTGTACCGTACGCGATGATCGTCGGTCGAGCACTAATTCCAGCCTTATACGCGATGTTCAAAGGGGGAGTAGAAGAATATGGAACATAACAGTTAACAGTAACATAATTGGACCAACTTACATGGCACAAGTCGATGCTGTTAGGTCAGAGATATCCTAAATTTAAAAATATTAAATTCCATGGGGGGCGATCTACCTATCGTCCCCCCTTATAACCGCCACTGAGTTGTACCCGCGTATTTGTTACTGTCGGTTACGCCTGTGTATTACGGCTTCTTGTGTGTTTAATACCCCTGAAAAGGGCCGTTTTAATACGCAGTGCACCGCTTTCGCTGCGTTTCAATTTTCGCAGGCGGTTGTGCGGAAACGGCGATCGAAGGGGACGAACACGAATTATTTGGTGTAATATAATATTGTGACCGCGAGTCATTCACCGATTCATTACACCACTCGTACGTTTTAAACACGGTAAAAAAAAAGTATAAAGTAATACGAAACCGCGGGTATTGATGATTGTATCGAGTACTTATAATAATAGACACAGCCCCCCCAGAGTATTTTCGAATGTTTCCATAAGCGCGTATCTCGTATAATATGTTCGCGTCTCCGCAGTATATATATAGCGTGTAGTTTTTAATTAAAACCGGTTAACTATTATGGCAATAATAATAGCGTTATAATAACGCCTCACATTTGAGTTTTACTTGTTTCCCCGAGTTTTCCGGCCGTTTTCGTACTTTGTTATAATATAATAATAATTATTATTACTTAATAAGACGACGCGAATATTCTGCGTTTGTTAATGGACCGTATATATATATAAATATATATATTGTTTTAGCGTTTTTGTGCGCGAATACCTACTTAATAACGGAACACTTAACCGTTCTTTAAAGTGAAAATAAATAAAATTCACTTTTATACTCATCGATATACATAACTAATTTAAAAATCCATAGCCACCGCGTGTTACGTACGAATTATTCTTTCGTTTTTAAAAAGTAAAAACTGTTTATTTTTCTCTTTATTTTAAGACTCGTAATAATAATAATAATAATAATAATAATAATAATAATAATAATAATAATAATAATAAAAACGCTCGAAATTTCATTAAATAATTATAAAAAAAAAAACGCACGGTTGTTTTATATAATATGTAGAAACAAAAAAAAAAAAATTACTCTACAAAATTTTACCGAAAACAGTATATTTAAATAAATCAATAATAGCTGCTTTCGATAAAACGACACCTGTTCGCGTGCATATATATTTGTGTATAGTCGTAATATTATTATTGATTTATATAATGCGCGCGACTTCATTAGCATAATATTCAAATTTCGAACAATTAAAAATACGTCTGATTATGCGCGCGCGTTCTTCGCAGTCCTATATAATGTGATGTAATATTATAATAATTAATAGTTTGTTATTAGCGGTAAACGTTGATTACAATATTAAATTATTATGCGAATACATTATATAATCTTGTGTACAAATCGAATGATCATTTAGTTATTATTGCGGGCTCGGATTTTAACGCCATTATACATTTTTAAAAACGCACTTAAAAATTGCATACGTTACATAAAAAAAAATCCCTGCCCCCTAAAAAAAAACTCTCGGTGCGAATATATTATAAATAGTAATTTAATTTTAATAAAAAAAATCTCAAACCATTTGGAAGCGTAATTATAATCCAAAACTACTATACACTACAATAATTTTTTTTTTTTATTTAATAAATTGTATATTATTTACATATTTTGAATTTTGTACAAACACTTATAATAATTAATGTTGTTAAAGGACGATATATTCATATATTTATTTTAAAGTAGAGGATTTGGAGAGGGGGGGGGAAATGTATATTTTAAAATTTATTTCCCACTACCTCCCTTCAATATTCCGAAACACTTGACATTTTTACTATATATAGTTATTTATTTATATAGAAACTGTATATAGATTCAATTTTTTTTTAAATGATTTTTTTTTAGCATTTTGAAGACGTCGATAATTTCCATATTTTTCCTAATGGTAGTTAAAAAAAAAAATCGTTAGTTATAATTTTTTTTTTCTAACTGTTAAGAATTCGAATTTCGTGTATTTTTTAAGGTCCTTCACACGAAACATTTTCGTATTTAAGAGCCATAAATATTACGTAAATAATAATATGGAAATTCATAAAAATCCGTAAATTATAATAACGTGCATGCTGCAAGGTCGTTTATAATAGTTATTCGAATAAAACGATTTATCGTTGTTTTCAAATTCGAAATAATAATAATAAAAAATTTTTTGTTCAAGTGCATGTCCCGTTTTAAAGTCTTGTACCGAAATTCACATTAGCCCCGGCTCGCTATATATACATTTTATTTATTTTTTAATATTTTAGTTTAATAATAATATATGTATAAGTATATATCATCTATACCAGAGGCGGCCAAAATTTTTTTGGCAGAGATCTACTAAGAATATATATATATATACTTTTTCTTTGAGGATCGACTTCCATAAAAAAAGATTTTTTTTTTTATTATTATCGAGTATACCAGAGCTATTTATCTATAATTATTAACAAACGTATAGGTGTACTTGTATAAATAATAAAATTAAAATATAATAGCGAAATAATGAATGTATAATATAATAATGAGTATTTCGAAATTAATTACTGAATTAAAATTAAAAACGAGTAACACATTATTTTGTTGTTCTGGACATTGTTGTTGTGTGCGACGTTGCAGCATTTCGTTGGTCATTTGGTCTAGTGAATATATAGTTGTGCTGACTGCTAATCGAAGGCTGTGCTCCAAATGATTGTCACCATAAAGTGTAGCTCGGTATTAGGTTTTTATAATTTTTAAACGCTGTTTCGCACAAATCCGTAGATCCAAAATACGTATATGCAACCGCAAAGCTATATATTCCTCGAACACGGATATTTTACTTCACTCTGCAGTGGATTCCAAAATCGTTTTTCGAACCTCGAGTTTTAATAACTGATTTAATTCGTATATAATAATCTCAGATTTTTATAGAATCCGTGTCAGAAACAAACTGCTCGTTTGCGAAGAAATATATTTTCAACATTATTGGCTTCGGAGAAAAAAAAATGTGATAATAATCGGCCGTAATTTTTGAATATATCTTTTTCAAAATTATCGACAATTATTGTTATTTGTCGCCGCGACGATTAACTTTCGTGGCACGTGACCATAAAAATCAATTCTAACACTTTGACATCGTTTGCGATCGACCGTTTGGCCGCCTCTGCTCTACACCGCGAATTCGTTGTAGTACTAGTGTAAAAATGTAATTCGATTAATTGTTGAGTTTTAAAACAATATATATTTTCTACATCAAAATTAAAAAAAAAAGTGTTCTCCAATTATCGAACACTAATATATATAGTAATTAATACAGAGTTATACTTACTCGCGAGTTAATATTTAAATTATCGGTTTGTTAATATTCATATATATATATATATATATATATTATACAGCGTTAAAAAAGTTGTTATTAATTAATTAAAATCCCCCCCTCCCTCTTCGGCGTGATATGCAAATAATAAAAAAACGTCGTTATTATATATTATATATACACGCGTAATGGTGATCTTTTTACATATGTCGCTGTATATATATACAGTGGACATAACATATAATATTAAATTACATTATATTACGATAGCGCGGAACGACCGTAATGTTTAAATATAAAAGAAATCCATTGAAAAAAAAAATTATATTTACATTTTTACGTATAAAATACATAAAAAATTTACATTATTTTTACTCATTAAAAAAAATAAAAGTATATGTTCTATATTAATTTTTTAATTATATTAAAGATTTTACCGAAATATAATTTCTTTGTATTAATTTTTTTTTTTACCTAAAAACCCGAAAATGTTTCTGTATACAGCAGTTTGTAAAGTTTATAATATATTTTTGTTTTAACCTCGAACGGTTTTCAAGTGTTTATATTACGTGTCGTTTAGACGTCTCGACTTTTGAAACTAGAACGCGTTTTCGTTATAAATTTTCATCAATAAACAATCGTAATAGGTTTTTTAACCGCGGTCAACCGCGTGGGCAACCGATATCATAAAGCGCGTTTATTCGTATAGCTATCCCGTGGTATCCGCTCAAGTCAAACTTGTCAAAACTATAAACGACAGACGCGTTCCAGAAATATTATATATAAAACACTCAGAAAGAACTTTTTTTTTTTTAAACTCATCGGCTTAATAAGTTTTTAAAAAATATTATAATTCATAAATAATGTGAAAATTTTCTTATTACTAATAAATATATTGTTAAAAAGTTTTTGTTTAAACATTAACGAAAACATTAAAACGCCTGTCGTCAAGAAGTGTATATAGGAATTTAAAATAAAATATAAATCGTTTTATTCTCTATATACGAGTACATTTAGAAATGGGAGTGCCACTCATGATTTTTTTAAAAATTTGATATTTTTTTTATACGCTTTTAAAAATTGTCTATATATACACTACGAAGTGAAAATCGCATTCAGATAATTCGCATCGCTCTTCAGAAAAAAATTTAACCTAATTTCTATATACTCTTGTATAAAATTAACTCAAAGTTGAATTTTTTAAAAATGTAACTTATTATATAAATATATAATATATTACTTACTATTTACGTACACTATATACGTAAATACGAGTAGTATAGGATTTTTAATATACTTAATTTTCCTAAACGATATATATATATATATATATATACAATTTAAATATGTAGTACTTATCTTCCCGAAATCTTTTTATATATTGTAGCCGAACATTTTTTTCTTTTATCGAATTATCAAAACGAAAACCGATCTAATATTACGTTAATATATTATATTTATACGTTATTGACATGTAAATAGGTTTTGTACATTTTTTTTTCTCTTTAATTTTATTGGTAATATATTTTTTTTTATTATATACGGTTTATGTCATTATAATTTGTCGGAACACTTTTTTTTTTATCGTTCGTTGCATAAAACGCCTGCAAACATTTAACACATTAAACGCGGAACTATACGGTTTTATATATTCTATCACGCGGTAGTAATCTACAGACGATTTTTTTTTAACACTAAAAATTATTTACCAGATTATTATTATTATTATTATTATTGTTAATGTTATTGTTATTGTTATTATTATTATTATTATTATTATTATTATTATTTATTGTTATTGTTATTATTTTATAGATACTCCTCATTGGATTAATTGAAAGTCAAAAAAAAAAAACTAAAGAAAAAATAAATAAATATTATAATAATATATATATATATATAAATATTGATACGTTAATATTTATATTTTTAATATACTCGTATTAATATATTAAAAACTCGAAATTCGGATTTTCGATTTATAATATCACTGCATAGCTAGGTGGGGCGAAATAAAAAAAAAAAAAATGGATAAGTCTGCATTAGTCCCATCATGCAGGCGCAGTCCTATTTGAAACGTTTTTAGGAAATTAACGAATTTTATTGCGGTTTATCACGTGTCTTGTATACATTCGTCGCGACTATTATATTTTATAATTATTTTGTGTACGCGTTCGTTTCGAACTCGGCATTATAGAGATATACTCACCGAATTACTAATACCACTTACATAAATAATATCGTTATCTCGGCATTTTTTGTTTTTATTTCTCTTTTAATAATGTTTTTTTTTTATCTTACTCTTACGTATACATATAATACGTGAACGAGTGCGTGGAGAGGAATATGATTTCGACTAGATCGCCACTATTTTTTTTTCTTACTTAAAAACCGCAGCAGCGTTGTAAATAAAATCGATAATAATTAAATGTCGCAAGCTAATAAAAAAAAAAAAAAAAATTAAATGTCGAACAGTATAGGATAGGGCGGAGGAGATTTGAAAGTGGTGAAAAAAAAAAGGTGTCCCCGCTATAGAGAGGAGAGAAGAACAGTTGAATGTGCGATTAAATTCATAGATTGTCTCCTCTAGGAATAAATAATTAATCAATTTTTTTTTTTTTTTACAAACTATTTTTTTCTTACACATACGAACTGTTATGGTAGTAATAAATTCCACTTGATCGTTACATAATAACATCATAATATGTATGTGTGGCACGTGACATATTGCTCTTTATCCGCTGTACTACATATATGATTTTATACGTGAAAATTAATAATTATAATTTTTTTTTTTTTTTTAAGACACTGTCGTCCACTCTTTTAAATTCGTTTGAAGAAATCGCCCCCCGAAAATAGATTTATAACGCCACTTATATGATATTGTATAACGAAAGAAAAATTCGATGTAAAAACTAGGGATATATACGTGAGAAACTATAACGAGGAGTTGAAAAGTATAAAACGAAATTTTATTTATATATATTTTTTAGACATCTTATTAATATATATATATATATTGTTAGATATAAAATTAATAGAATACTGCGGATTTTGAGAATTACACACAAAACACGAGCTTATTTCTCCCCGAGTTTATATATATATAAAACACCATCGCACACGCCGTTATTCCAACTGGAATTCGTCTATAAATCGACTCTTACTGCGTACATCATCACGTGGAACGAAATCGGTCAACACGCCCAACATTATACGATTGTATATTATTATTGTAAGCAAACGTCGAATAAGAGAGACAGCGAGAGACGCGTAATATGGTGTGATAAATTGATTAGCCGTTAATGGATTTTGACGTTCTCGTGCCCGTGCAGTCCACTACATATATACGCCATATGTGGGGTGTGTAATGTAATTTTCTCGATTACTCTCAGTTATAGGTGTATATTACTACTTAACACTGTATATACTAACACACATCGGTTTACAAGTATATAATATTATTAGGCCGTGATCGACCGGATACAAAAAAAAAATTATTCCACCCCCGACATCGGGTCCGGGAATTAATCGCGTTAAGTGGTACATCTCGTCAGTATTACTACAGGGCCCGGTGAATTATATTATACACTAAAAATATAGCACGAAATACGCGTACATTTATAATATGCACTTGTTATATCATTAAAATATTAAAAATATGCATATTATAAGATGCGCAAAAAAAAAAAAAATTATATTCGCGTGTTAATCGAAACGAGTTGAAAAATTATTTATTAAATAATGTGTACAAACCGAGATTAAAACGTATTAAATAATTGGAAATGCGTACAACTGTATTTTGAGTATTCACTCGTCTAAATAATAATAATAATAAAAAAAATTATCGATAAACGATTATTATTATTATTATCAATCGCAGAGTATAGTTAACGAATAGCCGAAAAATCGACGAGTTGATGATAAACGGGTAAAAAGTATTCGAAATGTGAATATATATTATGTATCATTAGTTAAGTAATAATATATTAACTATTTTTTCTTCGATATAATATGCATTATATATTTGAAAAAAATGCAGTTAAAATATGCGTATAATAATTGAAAATGTTCCAATAATACGCGACGAATGATGCGAAATCGAATTTTCTACACCGACTCGTATAATTATAGGATAAAAATTCGAATTTTTTTTACCTTACCCATATTATAGCTACTTTTTTTTAAACTAATGAATACAAAAAGGGCCGGGGCAATTCGTACCATTAGGCGCCCTTTTGAAAAAAGAGATTGTATTTTTTTTTTTTTTTTACATAGATTTTTATGGTACCCCATCGTAATATGTTACTCCCGTAAATATTACAAAAACGCAATAGCAACTATAAAAATTGAAAACCGTTGCAGTGAATAAGTAATCGAAATTGTATTATTTTATTACAAATTGATTTATTAACGTATTTAAATAGTATTGGCTATGTATTTATCGATTTATTTATTTATTTTTAAATACTCTTTGAAAATAAACAATTTTAATTGTTAAAAATAATTTAGTTATATATAAAAATATATTACATATATTATTATGTATTTCGAATTAACGCGGCAGCACGAGTAAAGTGAAAATTTTTGTTTTTAAAATCAATAATTTAAAAAAAAAATATCAAAGTCTTATTCTATCTTCAGTGCAGTAGCGTCCCTTTGTGTTCAGCGCCCTGGGCGATCATCATAGCTTTCGCCGGCCCTGTTATAAGTGTATAATTCCGGGCCCTATTCATATTACACACACACGCGCGCGCGCGCGCGCGCCTGCAGTGGCGTAGATACGATTTGTTTTCTGATGTGCGGGGAGGTTCAAAGGAACGTTTCGAAATTATTAAAAAAATATATTCCATTGATTTACTAAAAACATTTAAATTCGTTATTATATATATATAGGGGGAGGACGGATTTATATAACGTTTTAAATACCTTTCCGCCCCCCGCGCTCTCACCGTACAGAAAGAAATCGGAAGCGAACCGCTGCGTATAATAATATAATATATTATGTATACAAAAAATTTTTTTTTTTTACGTATAAATTATTAGATATTATTATTATTATTAATACGCGATGCGGTGATACGATTATTATTATTATTATGTGGCGAGGAGTTGACCCGAACCCGGTTCGTCCGCGCGTGACCTCCAAACGAGACCGGCGGTGGCGGTGGTGGCGGCGGCGGCGGCGGCGGCTGTAGTATAGCAGATTGATATTATATGTTATATTATTTTATATCGGTTTTCGTGCGGTCAGTTTCCTGTAAAATAAGCGTCGTGGTCGTCGCGCGCGCGTACGCCGCAAATGTTGTTTTTCCGCGCGTCGTTGAAAGTATCTTTTTCGTCCGGGGCATAGACAGTATAAGTGGTATATACGTGAAATACGCAAGCGCACCCGTCGGCGGCGGCACTTACCCCTCCGCGCCGGGAACGGCGGACGAAAAAAACAATTTTTGTTTCTCTCTCTCTCTCTCGACATTATTAGAAAATTGTGTAGAGTTTTTTTTTTTGTTGAAAAAGAATAAACGTAATATCGCGAGTTTATTAATATCACAATATTACTGGTGCTCGTATAATTTCTTCTCTTTTTTTTCTCGTCCGAAAAATTCCAATAGAAGTGAGAGAGAGAGCGCAGCGGTTTATACGGCAAAAAACAACAGGTGCGTACACGTGACCCGGTAATTCGGTCGATTATTATTATATATTATTATTCCAGCGTTTTTTTTTTTTTTGAATTTTATGCGTCAAGTATGAGCAGGAAACTGCGGACGCGCTTTAGTGTCAGCGGGTTGGTTATTATTATTTTTTTTGTGCAGCCTTCGCGAAATCGCGGCAGTCAGTGTTTTTTTTTTTGTTTTTTTTTATGGAAAAGTATCGTTTTAAAGGCGCGTAAATACTGACGAATTTCCGCGGTATATAAAATCGGTTTGAATCGCGGGCACTTTTTGGAGGCACCGTGACTTAGAAAAAAATTATTTATAATTTAACGTAATTTTTTTTAAAATTTCAAATTGAATCTTATAAAAAAAATTTATTTCGTGTATTCCGATTCGGACCCCATAAAATAACCGCGTAAATTCATATAAAATTACTACAATATTACCCTTTGCCACCGCTTATTACTAATGCGAGCCAGTCGCACACACATCTCATTAACTGCAGCGTTATTTTATTCGCGTTTATAATAATTTTTCTCGGTTTTTTCGAATATAAAAATATGTTAATTTTAAGTCGGCCGTACGCTCAGAATGCTTGTATTGTATTATTATTTAGTAAAAATAATTAAAATCGATTATTATATCAATGCGGATTATTGTCGATTTTTTTTTTTATGTATATTTCTCGTGGCGTGTCACGGCAGGGCACCGTTTAGTCCAATAAAGGGCACCGCCGCCAAAAGAAAGCGGTTTGGGAACCGCTGCTGTGCGCAATAACTGTGTTATACACGAGCATTTCGTTTTTCTTCGGTATGATATTATATTCGTGTAACAAAAAAGCGTAGGGGAAAAAACGACGAGTTTTCCACACTATATATTATTATACGGACACGCTCGGACAAAAACAAAATCTTCAAGCCTCTCGTAACGTATTATAATAATAATAATAATAATATTAAAATAATAATAATATGTTTTGTGTGGTAATACCCGTACTGTGACGCTGTGTATTATGTACCGCGAACGATATAAGAAGCGACGACGTCATATCGCGATGTGCGCAAATATTATAAAATCGTCGAGATCGTTCGTGTATTTGCCGGCCACGTGTAAAACGGCTCATGTGAGTTACTGTTATTACTCATCGGGTGTACAGCAGCAGCAGCAGCGCGCATTTTATTTTTTCTGCCCCGATACGTCATTTTATTTTCAAGGAATATAGCAAGTATATAATATACACCATAAAATAATAATTTTAAAACAAAAATTTACGCCGAAATCTTATAAGAAAAAAACAAGGTATTTATTACGATTGTTAATAGACTTATAATTATTATTGTTACTGTACTCTGCTGTTTCGACGTTAATCACGTTGTTTTTGTTCAACCATTTAATATACAGCAGTGATTCCAGAAGATTTCTCGCAGCGCTGTATATATATATTTCCAAGTTTAATCACGTGGTTAACTCCGAAAATTCTCTCTCACAACAGCAAGTGTGATAAAATCATCCACAAAGACTCTTTTGAAATCCGGAAAAAGTTCTCTGTTTAAAATTTCTTTAAAAAAAAAAATCTAGCCTGCAATTACATATGTACCGATTTTTTTTTTTTTTATGTTGACGCGCCATTCGAAACACTATTTTATATACGTTTTGAAATACTCGTCTCAGATATAGGGACGGCAATAAACGCGAGTGTATACAATATAATGTGTGATTATTTTGCACACAAATGTATCTCGCCTTCGACGGAATATAATCGTTTGCGAGTCGTCGTATGTAGCGACTTTATCGTTATAATTATACAGACATATTATTATACGCGGCGGGTTAAAGCACACAATAATATTATTATTATTTTTCGAAAATAGGTATACGTTTTAATGCGACATTATATTATAAGTATACAAATTTAAAAAAAAAAATTATTCGTATTATTTTTTTTTATAGAAAAACGGAAAAATTACACACACACACACGACAGACGGATATTATATTTATTTCTTGTACCGAGTATATTTTGTATATTATTTGAAGTCGTTTGAATTTGTCGGCTCGTTATGCGATACGATGCTGTAGGCGTAATCAAGATTTTTTTCCACTGGAGGGGTTCAAAAAAAATTACTAGAAAATCGTTTTTATCCGCAACTACGCTCGTGAAATACGTATTTTATATATAGTATGCAAAAAAAAAATATTCTCGTCCGCGGGCTATATGTACACGGAGCCAAATTTGTGTTTTTTTAAAAAAAGAACTGTACGCGCGTGATTAGTGCGTGTAGTAATTGAATTTATCTTGTTGAAATTATGAGGTTTGTATATGTATAATATTTGAATGTGTATATCCTATACGCAGGAACCGCGGCAATGTCGAACCGCATTAAAAAAAAAAAACTGTACGAAATATTAACACTAACCGCGTTATTATTATTTTTTTAAACAATTCCGGTGATTATCGACGCGTTTTTAATTTAGTTTTGGAAAGAAAAAAAAAGCGATTATTAGATAAAAAAAACACCCGCGGCGATAAGAAACGATGGCGGTAAAATCGTCGGTATAATAAAGTGGATAAAAAAAAAAAAAATGGAGAAAGGCGAAATTCATTTGTGTTTTATATACTCTATTGTAGGTATGAGAAGAGGATTCATAAACGACGAAGAAGAACTGTTTTACTTTATCTGCGGTGGTCGCTAAAATATCGAATGTTTATCGGAATTTCGATAAATTCTATACACAAAGTCCGAAAAAAAAACATCAATAAACTATTATTTCGAGGTTCGAATTAAAATACGTTCTCAATACGATTTTGGCTATATCGGTTTCATATTCACAGCTCGACAATTTATCGATTTTTTCCGAATTTTAATGTTTTCGATATTTGACAATACATCCGGGATATCATGCGGTTTCTCAGACCAGTTGTATTCTACGCTTGTTGTACCTGGGTTACAACAGCAGGAGATGAAAATAGACTAAATATATTTGAAAGAAAGGTGTTAAGGAAAATTTATGGAACCCGAATACCGAAGTGCGGGAGAGAAAGTCAAACGAGCAGGCGCAGAAATTATATAGAAAAAAAAGTGTGGCACAGTTTGTAAAACGAGCAAGATTGGAGTGAGCAGGCCACGTCTGCAGGAGAGCCGACAACAGTATTGTCAAGACGGTACTTGTAAACAAATTAAACGGAAAAAGACCGCGTGGTAGACCGAAGCAACGGTGGTTAGATGCAGTCAAAAGGGATATAAAGGAGCTGAGACCAGATCGGAACGAAGACACGATCCGTGCGCATAATAGAGAGTAATGGAAGGATTTAATATTGACAGCAAAGGGCCTAAATGGTCTATAATGCTAATTAAAAAAAAAAAAAATCATGCCGTTTATTAAAATATTATATCATCGTTGTATTTAATTTTCGTGAAAAAGTTCTCGAGCGTGGAAGTAGCCGCGCACCGCGAGTACGACGAATTCGAAAATTTTTCAGTACAATATTTTATTAATATCCGAGTTCTATCGAGAAAAAAAATTTATCCCCACCGTAATCGGATGAATTCGGCGGGTCCATTCCTAAATTCGATATTTTCCGTATATCGACCGTGCGATGGCCTATACGCGTCTAAAAATACTTAATAAATAATCCGAAGCAAAAAAAAAAAATATATGAATATTTATACGAAAATCGACGACCGATATTTTACAGGTATTATATATATGTTTAAAAAAATTGAAATCTCTTCGAATAAATTCAAAACACTTGGGAAATCAATGGTGACGGAATGAGGGGGGGTGGGGTCCAGAAAAGGCTACTCTTTCGACATTTGAACCGATTCGCGCGCGAAACACGAGAGAAAAACGAATAACGGTAGTCTTGTTTTCGTCCGCGAAACGACACATAAATAAAACGTTGTTTCTATATATATTGTATAAATAACATTATGTCGATATTATATAGCGCAGTGTAACTGTATTCTTCAGAAAGTGCGAATTTTGATTTACACCGCGGCGTTATTATGTGAAAATTCAAATATACATTACTTAAAATATGTTTTTAATAAAACCGGTCTTGTAAAAAACACTATTTAAAACGCTACCAGAATAATAGTATTTTTTAAAAAAAATGTACGTAATTCATTATTCGGACATGAGTATTTTCGTAATATTCGAACACTTTTTATAATGTATTTCGAATTCGTTTAAATATTCAAATAGAAGTTGTCCGTTATTTATAAAAAAAAAACTGAATTTCGTCCAACTATTAGGTATTCACCACTTGATCTGTATAATAATTGCTGCGGTGATCGGAGCGAAGTAAATATTATATTAATCGAGTTGTGTGAAGATTAATCAATGAAATTACAATTATGTCGCAGGCGATATTATTATTCATTAAAAAAATGTATTTAATACCAACGAGTTACGTATAAAATACTTTATTGAATACTCGAGAATTAATAAGTATTCAATAATACTTACAAATAGCATTTAAATACTGTTTATACAACAGTAAATTGATACGGAAATAGAAAAATGAAATCAAGTGGATATTCTATGTCCAGTACAGAGGAGGGGATAGGCATATATGTAGCGTATCAATGAAATTTTATCATATGTTCCGTATAGGTTTATTTATTGAAAGTGCAAAACAAATCAATAGCGTTAACTACCCGCTAAAAAGTCACTCGAAATTTATAATCGTGTTTGTTATACTAAGAGTATATAGTATACTGCAGTAAATGACGTGATAGATTATCTACAAAAGAAAATGTTCAAAACTTGATTTTTAGTGTAAAGGGAACGTTTTCTTTCACTGACCTCCCGTGAAAAGTTCTTTTGATTTAAACCCCATCATAAATCTTCACATAATATATAAATTCAAAATTTATATACATTATAAACCTATTATATCTATACATGAAAAAAAAAAAACAATTCAATGTACAATAACTCATCCTTAAACTCCGGCAAATCTTTATTACATTTTTTTTAAAACTTATGCAATTGTACTATTCTGGTTCAAAATTAGATTTTTATTTCTGGAGAAATTTGAATTTGTACGTGACAATTCAATTCGATTTCAATATAATATATTATATTCTCGAATTTTTTTTGTTTTAAGAAAAATTACGAGATATCTTTTAATCGAGTGATATTAAAAAAAAAAAATCGTCATGGGGACATGACATCTTCATCCTTCCGTTTGAGAACGCCTCTGAGATAATACCTATAAGTGTTTGGTGACGATCTGATGTGTGGTTATTCAAATAGAATTTTTAGTATTTTTTAATATATTTTTATAG
Source organism: Slavum lentiscoides (assembly GCA_032441835.1). Taxonomy (NCBI): domain Eukaryota; kingdom Metazoa; phylum Arthropoda; class Insecta; order Hemiptera; family Aphididae; genus Slavum; species Slavum lentiscoides. The sequence continues at coordinate 14,838,372 of CM063714.1, read as the reverse complement.
TGTTCGGAAATATTTATAGCACAAAAAAAACTTTTTTTTTTATTTAAATCAATTTATTTACACGAAATCTGACGATCAAACATCTGACGACAATATAAATTTCACGACATATTTAAATAAATCAATCTCCGCGCGAGTATGGATAACTTATATGTATATATAATATTATATTATATATAAGTACGGTTTTTAATTGCAGTCTTAACAAATTGCTTTTACTAACGTTAGATGTATTTCGTTATTATAAACAAAAATAAATATTTTTATAGGGATCGGTAAATATTATTGTAAATTTAAAACGACTATATATATATAATATTATATATATACACAGTTTGGACGGCGAAATGCCAATAATAATAATAATAATAATAATAATAATAATAATAAAAAGTCATTGAATACGATAAAACCTACGGAAAAGAATAATAGATTATTATAATTTATATATTCGAATTATCTGTCTAAAAATATGTATACTATATAAATATATCACTCCCCGGCTGTGTTCTATACGGAATAAAGTTTTATTTAATAAGTTTTTGCTTTGAAATAAACATATATACCTTTGTCCTTTGATTAGAGATGTTATAATTAAACATGTTTGTGTTAAAATTAGAAAATCACTCGGTAAAGTGGAAGTTATGAATATGTTATTATATATATAATAATATTTCTAACGTAATCGACGCTGTTCTAGCAGCTGACAGCAAAGTAAATTCGTAACGATTTATATAATTATTATTATACACGTTTTAAAATATTTTATTCATAATGTACGAACACAGATAAGTCTTACTGAAAAAAAAAAAAAAAATTGAGTTGTATTTTCTCGGTTATTCGAAAAAGTCGGAAGTAAATTCTTAACGTTAATTATTATAGGTTTTGGGGGTTTAAAAAAAAACAAAAAAAATTCCTAAAATGTTCGTGTTTGAAAATATAAATTTATCACGAGACGGAGAAGACTTACGTGTTTACGAAACGAGACGATTACATATTTTTATATAATAACTAATTTCTACATATACGCGAGTGTATATATAGTATCATCGACGTTAATTAATATAATTATATATATATATTATATAATTTATCGTACTACGGTTTCGTTGATTTTTCCGTCGTCGGAAATATTTTACACGTGACTAATATGTGCACACGTACAGTGTGTGTAACGTTCACAAAGTCGAACCGTGTTGTACATAAATATATATATTATAATGTGTTTATTAGAATATTAAACTGGGCTACTACGCGTGTTTTCAAATCATAACTACACGCTGATTATTATTATTGATGTGATGGAACAATACCGAAATTTCGAATATTGTGTACGCGCACAATATATTATTATACGCGAGGCGTTCCAGGGAATAAATCCGTTCGGAGTAGAACAAAAAAAAAAAAAACGTATTTCCGCGTTTTTTTTTGTTGTTGTTGAAACTAAAGTGCACGGCCATTGAAAAGCGAAAAATATCGATTTCTGAAAACGATTTGTCCGTATAAACGGAGTTTTAATTCGCGGTGGACTGCAGTATTCGACAGAGGGTTGTTATCGTTGTGAACTATGAGCCTGAAATGCTTCGTCTATGATTCTCGTCCTCGCGCGATAATTTTTTTTTTTTGCGAGGCCATCGTTAAGCAACAAATTCTACAACAGCGCTCGCCCGAGAACAGTTAAATTTTTTATTATTATTTTTAACTCGTCCACGTAAGTCGTTATACGGTAAGTGATTGGACGTAAAACTTTGTACAGAGTCAATTTAAAGCGACTTGTTTTACACGCGTATACAAAAGTTAATTAAAGTTTTTATTTAATTAGCTACCGTTGGTTTTCCAAAGCGTAACAGGAATAATGGCGGGACAGTGTCTAATAAATACATGTGTTTTCGAAAACATCACAACAAACGATATACCATAATAAAAGCATAACAGCGAATTTAAAATATTATTATACAATCGTACCTGGTGTATTATATCGTAATATATTATATATATATGTGTATTTTTTCCTAGTACTCTATACACATATGAATAAAAACACGTCGATAACGGATAATGCGTTTAGATCATCTTTTTTAAAAAACAATATGTAACGGATGAATAACGAGAAGAAGAAAAAGAAGAAGAAGAAAAAAAAGTACGTGTTGTTGTGTATAATAATATATGTATTGGGTGGCGTGTGCCTAGAAAATGTGCAACAATAACACGTGAAAACGCCATCGCGGTGGTATATACACACGAGCTAGGCGGGAGTATCTATTATAAAATTTTATAAATAATTGCGATGTCGAGATGATTAATAATAATTCGTATATTATAAATTATAATAATACACTGCTGTATCGTTGTTATATTATATTACAATACATATATGGTGAACAACAATAACAACAACAACAACAACAACAATAATTAGTGTTAAATTATTATTTATCTAATTAAAATAATAATTGTGAGCACGTATCGCGGACGTTATATTTTATAAACGTATGTGTGTGTGTGTGTGATATAATAAATCGATAGAAATATATAAAAACGCGTTCTTACTGCAGAGTAGCGTGTTGAATATAACGAGCGCGCGCGAAAATTTTTGTTTGTATTACAGTTCGAATATAACGTGCTTTATACGTGATATTATTATTTTATTTTTTATTATAAATAAATTAATAATAATAATAATTTATAACGATAATATAATAATTAATAACGCGTTTTCGGGCGAAAAAAAAAAATGACAAAACTGCAACCCGACAACTGTGCCCGGTGTACAGACGAGGCTGGTCACTTTTATTCCGTACCTCGTCCAATTAAAATAGTATTACTGTTATTCCTTCGGCAAAGTATATAGTGACCGTTGAAACGCACTTTTCACCGCTTTAATTAAAATATCAAATTTCCACGTTAGAAAATATAGACGCTAATGAGATTTATTTTCAGAATTAAATTCGGTTCGCTTTCAATGTGTATAGTGTTTCGGAATTTTCGTCTAGCTTTTAATTATAAAACGGCGGGAAAACGCGCAACTTTTAATGAACGTTTTAAGTAGTCAAGATTTTTGTTATTAATGATATTAATGATATTCGGGAAAGCGTAGGAAATTCAAAATTTAAAATTATATACGTTTTTATGTTCTGACAGTTTCTAGTGAATTTTTCAAAACCTATAGCGCGGTAAATATTGTCTACGGTAAAACGTAAACGACTCGTATTCAGAAAAGTTTCCCATTGCCATTTGAACAAAACCTATAACTTAGTTTTGATGAAAACGTAATTCGAAGTTAAAGAGCGTCATGTTTTTTTTTTAAAGTGTCATTTATTACGTTAAAAGTTAATTTAAAAACTCGTCGGGTAACTTAACTAAAACATATTTGACTTTTTAACTTAATTTTAAAGTTTAAAAAAATGTGAAGTCGTACACCTATACCTAACCTATAACCGAATTCAACAGAAATCGTTTTCCAGTCCGGTCGATATTATAATATTTCACAAAGCGATCGATATTATTATACTTAATATGCGTATAGGTACTGCATTATACATAGAACGCAAAATAAATAAGTATACTACTTTTTTTTTCTTTTTTAATAATTCTACGATAAACTCGCTTTAAAATTAAAATTTCGGGAAAAAAAATATCGACAATACCGAATGACCAAGACGGATAATAATCCTGTAGACGGCGATATTAATACTATAGACTCTACAATATAATAATATTTAAATTTCGGTGATAAAAGATAATGCGGTGTTATTGTAATGTAATACGTGTAGCATAATATAATCGTTCGATCTCAGTATACGCGTCTCGATACGGATTGTGCGGCTGAACTCGATTTTGATAGGATTCGAAAAAAATAACAATATTTTTCCAATTATAATAATTACATTTTTTTTTTTTTGTAAATCTCAAAGGTGAGTTTACTAGACTTATTGGCGTCGATACAATATTAGAGTTTATTCGGCTGCGTGTACCTCCTGTATTATAGCGAAACGCGATTATAATACGATGTTTGTTTATAATATTATATTAGGTTAGGTATAACGTTTAATGAATTAATAACGTTTTAATAAATTTCCGTTTACTATATTCAATATAGGAATTCGTGCGTTTTAACAATTCCACAATCGTGTGATCAATAAAGCGTATTTCAAAAAAAAAAAAAAATCGTTGATTAAATACACGAATCTTATTGTGATGAACACAAAGAGTTCGGAAGTAATCTTCGTTTTTTTATTCTGTCTTTAAAATCCTCCACAAAACACTTTCAAAAATCAATAAATTAAAAAATATTTAAAACGACCGGTTTTGGCGTGGAATCAAATACGTTTTACCGAATACCAGGTTTTATAGGTTACCTGCACTGTGCGGGTAAGTCAATGGTTTATCATTCGAAATCACGTATTATCACGGATCTGAGATCGATAACTTCACCATAGACCACGGATTAAGATAGACTGGATGCGGAACGAAGCTTCTTATCACACAAAATATTGGAACCCGAAAGTGCTAAGGCAGTCAGCTGTTGTGTCAAGATCACTAGCGCTCTCATACCAAATTATTTCCCACGCCTACTTAAAAACTGCCACTATAATATACTTATAATGCTATTCACTTACCAAGAATTCAGGAAATGATTAGCGATTATTTATTATTTACCAAGAATTAAGAAAATTATTAACGATTACCTACCGATTTGATAATATATGTCAATACTAGGGAATAAGGTAAGGTAGTAGTCATAAATTGGTATATAAAGAATCCACTAGTGCTGAATGGCGCTAGTAGCTTTGACACACCAAAAGCACTCTCGTGATTCATTTTTTTTCGTTCTCGTTAGGCATCCAGTCTATCTTAATCCGTGCCAATGACATATAATATATATACCTAACCAGTGTATCATATGTAATATGCACTAGACCCAAGATATGTGTGAGAGAGACCATAGACCTGTTAACTATAGTTAATAGGTCTGTGAGAGAGACAGACTTAGAAGAGGTTTTTTTATGGATGATAAAACAAAATTGTGGCAGCAATAAATAAATCCGGATACGCAGCAAATTGTGATACATGATTATTTATTCATCCATGAAAAAACCTCTTATGGCTCTTTCTCTCTCACATATATCTTCGTTCCATACTTATTTCTCTAATCACTGTCTAGTGTCTATATATTTTATGTATATGAACTTCACAAACACAAGAAGTTTCATTACTATATTGATTATTATCTATGGTTTTATCTTTACCAGTAACCTGTCCTATTCCCGGTTATTGGTAAAACACATTTGTTTTCACGCCCAAACAGATCGTTTTGAAATGGTAAATTAAAAAAAAAATCATAAGTCAGTTATAAATATTATTTATTATATTATTTGTTATAACTATTTTACAAATAATACATTTTATATTTGTTATCACCACGGCTGTCACGCTGAACTCGTCAAATATAATGATTTTTTGAGCCATATTCAATAAGATGTTTCTAAGAACTTTTGTGTCTAAAAAATGAGCATCTCTATTTATAAGCAGTGGGTTTCGTTGTCGGAATCGCATTCACTGAACGAAAATCGTAACTATTGCGAAGATGCAAAAAACGGTCCATCTGTAGTACGAGACGTATAAAAAAAATGTCGTAGGTTTTGGAAAATTAGTCATTTTTAAGTGTAAACGTCCTGCCGACGTGGCGGGCCGTCGAAGCGAAAAACACTTTTTGAAGAGTTAACTTCCTTGACTATAAAGCAGTACCAAATTCGGTGGTTCCAACCGGGGAAGCGTGTATTACAATAAGGTTTGTGTGTACAATGCGGTTACAACTCGAAGAAGTTCTTCTAATTGAGTTACCCGAATACAACTGATTATAAACTCACAACAAATTGTCGGACGACACTGCCCGTATACGAAATAAATTAAGAAATATTAAAACGTTTTGAATTTTTCGTCGTTTTATTCATTCGATATTTTCCACAATTGGACTTGAAATAATAATGGACTAAAAAAAAAAAAATAAATAAAAAAATAAAATTGTGAACTAAATTGGATAAAAAAATTAATTGATAGTGCCCATAAGCACTGGACAATATATATATATATATATAAATTATATATAATTTTACAAAAAAAAAAATAATAATAATAATAATAAAATTATTATTATTTATTAATTAAAAATCAATTTTTATATATAAAATCTTGTAAAGTTTTCTCTTTTCTCCATAGAAATACACGATTCAATTGACCGATCATCATCGATCTACAATATACTCTTGTACTCAATATGTCCGAAAGTATATACGATATAGTAGCGCATATTTAAAATATTGTTTTAAAGATTAAATTTCCTTTCTATTTTACAACACAGTATTAATACGATTTGTTTTTCAAATTTGAATCTGATTGAATTGACGACGAGGACGAATGTATTTCTGTAAACGAAATAACAGCGTTCGGTAAACGCGCGCGGTCAGAAATATAATACGTAGATAACCGTGTTGGTAATATTAAAAAAAACTGTGTTTTTTTTCTATGGCGTATTTCGTTAATTTTTTTTTAAGTACCTATATCTATAATATTTTAATGACATAATATTTCGACAGATTTCGTAGGAGGGGAAAAATATCAGATTATGGTACTGCAAGAGGCGAACGGGAGTTTATATAAACGTGAATATATTTTTGATTAACCGGAATGTTATTATACGTATTATCGAATCGAAATCGGCGATTAAAAAGGTAAACGTTCTTGTATAAGTAATTTTTTTATTTAATATTCAACCGCGATCAATTAATATTCCTTGCGCAATAATCATATTAAATAGAAACGTTTAATAAAATATTTATTACGTGCATGAAAAAAACAAGAGCGTACATATTTCTTTTTTCTTTTTAAGTGTATTATTATACGAACATTTTTTAATTGCGTATTTTGTACAATTTTTTTTTGTACATAAATCGGCCAACTAATTAGAGAACGATTGATTTTTTTTTTTTTACACTTTTATAATAAATATTATTACTTTGCGGGAGTACGTTTATATGTGTGTGTGTGTATTAAAAAACTATGCACTTAAAAACGAACGTTTATACACCGAAAACGTTGGAACACGCCTCGAAGAAAACGTATAATATTTGTTCTCTCGGATCGTTTAAGGAAAACATTTTGTTATGAAGTAACACGAGTGTTGATGACCGAAAACAATCTGTGTAAATCATGAAACCAGAACCTAACTAGAACAGTCGTTTAAAAAATTATTAAGAACATCCAAAACACCTTTAAAAAAAAAAAATGTTAAATTTTTCTCGTGCCACGTACGAATTACGAAACCGTTTTATTTTATTTTTTTATAATTTTGCCACATTTACTGTGTTATACAATTATTGTCCGTGCGGATTAACTCTCGAAATGTGTTCGTAAATTATAATATTGTAATTATATTAATTCCGACTTTTGAGAATCTGCAGTGTAGGTATAAAAAATCGACAGCTTAACGCAGGGCGTGACAGAAGACGAAGAGCGCAAATTTTCTTTGGAAACCGATTTTAAATTTTTAATCATTTCATATTTTGTACGCTAAAGCACCGGCGTTTTTCATCGAATTTTCTTCAATTATCCCCCGTCACCATTTCCTTTATCCGTTAAAATAAAATGAAAAATTCTCCGAAAAATATTTCGGAACATTATACTCGGTACGTTACAATCCGGCGTTTATAACCGGAACACAAAAAAAAAAAAATCAATTTTTAAAAACCGAAACCGATAAAATTGTAAATATCATAAACCCTTTCTTTTTTGGTAACGGTAAATCTCTGCACATCCGTTTAATCATACATTTGTTCGACCGTTTTCGAAATAAGCCTTTCTTCGTGAAATTCCAAAAAAAAAAAAAAAAAAATCGTATTTTAGGATTACATTCCTCGTGGTTAATGTTTAACGATCGAGGTACCGCGCACGCTTACTCGGATTAAGTAATCAAACGATTATTTTCCGGGGATCGGGTTTTTGACGAATGCACCGGGGACGTTATAAAAACGTCATTTTGAGACGTTCTCGTGGGAGTCTCACGCGGATGGTCGACCGAGCGTGTGTTTCCAAAAATTCTTCGTGTCCCATTTCGAATTAAATGTATTTTAGGTCCTGAACGGAGCGAGGAACGTGTTGGTTTTACAATGATGCGGTTTTTTTTTTTTGTCTGTATCCGAAAATTCTACCAGAAGGAATGCTCGGATTTGTTTCCGGTAGCAAATTGCATCTGGTCGGTGCTTTAGAGAAGGGTAGTTTTTCGATTTTCTCAAAAGCGCCTATATAAATGTGACTAAAAAAAACTCCGGAAAAATACCATAAAAAACGCTGTTGTCGTTATTTCTTCGTAATTTCCAAACCAACGGGTACTGATAAACTATTGAAATATTCATCAAACACGTAACTTATTATATTATACTAGGTGTGCCTCGCTCTGCTGTGAATATCGTTTTTGGTAGCGATTATTGGCCCGTATTAAAGTAGTATATGAACTGATCCTCCCTCCGCGGTTGCCTACGGCAAATATGGCGTTCGCAGGCTAGGCATCATACCATGTTTTTTGTAAGCTGCTGCGTTAATACAAAACCATTAAATTGAGCGTAAAACTTTATTCTGTGATAAAACATTGAAATAGGCATATAGTTATGATAATAAAACATTATCGTATCATTCTCGGTCTTAGACAGTCTTGATTATGATTATAGAATATACAGCGATAAGACAAACTGTAAATAAATATACGACGAATATAGGCGACGGAAAAATGAAAAAAAAAACGGACCGACGGAGATGGATCTACCACGAATTCGCCGCCGACGGGCGGGAATCGAACCGGAGACCTGCCTATCACCTACCTACCGAGCCAACGGTACCGAGTGGAAAACCACAATGCGTAACAGGGTATTTAGAACGTCTTGGAAGAAATAATACTCGCGATTTTTTTCTGCCACATTAATTTCGGTCGACGGACTCTGGACCCACTATTCTATTACATAATAGATTAAGGAAAAAGAATAAATCGTCAAAAAACTTTCTTTTTTGATTTTAGACTATCTTATATAGCAATTATAGGTATTTAATTCGTATAAATAAAATGTTAGCTTTTGTTATGTACCCGAAATATTACACCGTATCTCAGAATCGTTTTATCGAACGCAACGATTTAATCGCATCGCTTTCAAATTTACAACACGCCCTAAAATCTCTATCCGAGTAATTCACTCGAGCGACATTCACAACATCCCGCGGCTCACTACCCCCCTTTTTTTTTCTTTTTTTTTTTGTCCGTATCGTCGTCGTCTACGTTTTTCGTTCATATTCGTACTACACGTGTATATAATTTCTCGTTTATTGCGCGTATTATAATATAAATAATAAGTACTTGATTTACACTCCGTCGTAAAAGCATAAATTAAACGTTCGAGCGCGTGCAGATGGTATTACGTGATGCACATCATAATTCACTTTTATGCCAAAAACTACAAGCGCGCGTTACATATTTTTACGGAAAAACACGAGTATAATATATACACAACACTGTATATAACGATAATAGTAATAAAAAAAAAAAAAATGTATTGATAACACAGTGAATATGAAAGAATAAAAAGGATATTACGTGAAATAAATAGAAATAAAAAAACTGCGAATTAATAATTCGTAAATAATACGTATTCGTACATCGAGTCAAAAGAGTATTAGGAAAAATAAATAAATAAATAATGTAAACAGCAGTTGTTTTCCTATAAAACATGTTTGTTATTGCTGCCGGTTTCGACGAAAATTCTTGGTTAGATATCGAGCGAAAAGAATTTTTTTTCTCTAACGCGCCACAGATTATTTTGTAAATTTTTTTCCTTCATTATATATACGTAAAATTCGTTCAGTTGATCGTATAGGTCGATGAAAACTTGTAATATACACGCAGGCCGATTTTATTGGAACACTTTTTCTGTTTTCATATTAATTTCGGAACTGATGCCACATGTTTACTCGAATATAATAATATATAAATACCAACGTTTTTTTTTTTTTTTTTCATTAAATAGTTGTGCGTATACTCGTATTTATTGTATATTACTTAACGTTTAAACGGGTCGAACTGGTTTTAATACAAATGACCTCTAATACATACACGTTAATTTATCGAAGAATTATCGATGTATTATTATTATTATTATAATTTTCAAATCGAATAATATACTCTTATCTATTTCGAGAAATATTATTGTTGACAGTAAGAGTCTTATGAACGATTATAATCAAACTTACGAATGTGTTTCAAATATGTTATTGCCGAGCGAACGACGTTTTATAACGATTTGTTTTACGTTTTGCCTGCGAACGAGCGGTTCTTGTAGAAAAATGATCTAAACACGAATAACGTCGCTTATTAAAATCTTATATAGTCGGTACTGCTTTATGTGTCGATACATATTTACATTTTGAAATTTACAATTTGAAAAAAAAAAATTAATCCATTAGCGGCGCTATATTATAATATATAAAATCGTATTATTTTGGGTTATCAATAATCATTTCTACAAAACAGTTTTCGGTTACGAACGATCGTTTTTCTACATTATATATATATATTATTTAAAATATAGACAAATTGTGACGCGGAAATTAAAGTATAATAATTGAATCGTCATTGAAATACCAAATTCCGTTTTTATTGTAAATATGAAAAAAAAAAATATATGGAAATAATAATATTACATAAAATCGTTACCGTTTTATTGACGAGAATTTTTTTTTCGATTATTTTTGGAACGAAAACGAAAAAAACGAGATTAGACTTATACGAACTCACCTTTTAATAAACACATTTACACAACATGTCGTCATGTTTGTATACATTTTTTTTTTTACGTTTCTATATAACACGCGATATAGCTAACAAAAAAAAAAAAATTTTCTTCAATAATATTTTCTTCAGCGCGTTATAATAATATAATGTGCGGCTATTTTATTACTCTTGAACTTTATTCCACCGTTTTATAATATATATATATATATAATTATATATTAACTCGTTCGTTATCAATCGTATAGTTGTACACGCATGTACACCCATAGTTGCATTCCTTTACGTCCACGTATATGTATAATATAATATATATCGTTATATATATTTTATACGATATTATTGTATTATCGGACGTTTTAATTAAAAATCTTTTTTCACCGTGATTGTTATTTTTCGTCTTATTATACACACACATAAAAGAAAAAAAAAAAATTTCTTTTTCGACGCGTACACTCATATTGTATTCTATGATAATATACCTTTATTTCATTAGCGTTTTATTCAAAACTATATATAATTTACGATTTTTCTAATTAATTCGGGACAGTTATAATTATATAATAATACGCTGCACAATTACAGGTCGTTCTATACGATTTTACAGGCTTCGTCAAAATCTTGCGAACTATATTATATCAATATATCGTTTCCTCGAATACTATTATTATTCAGAATCTAGGTTAAATACATAATTATACGGAATAGTTGTTAAATCCATAAAAAAAAAAAAAAATTGATTTTTTTTTTTTTGAATAGAACAAAACAGTATAATTTTTCAAAGCTTATCCGTTTATAAGAAAAGAGAGGAAAATCTCGATGCTGCGATATATTTGTCGTTTTGAATAACGCGCGTATTCGAATTTTTTTTTATACGCGTCTACACAATATATAACATTCGATAATGCGCGTTATAACGCGAATTTTTATTACCCGAAAATTACTCTTGTGTAGCAATAACACGAGTGTGATCATATTGATCATATTGTCGCGTCAACGTTTAACGTCGGCGATAACCTTACCGCAGCTTCGTCTAACCAAACCGCGCGTTTCGGAACGGAAAAGAATTCCGACCATCCAATATATGATATACGCAATTATTGAAATCGTTCGAATCGCTTTCTCGAGCGTCGTGCAGCTGCGAACACGTTAAATTTAGACAAACGTGTATGTACACTTCACACCGCAGCGCTATTTTTCGTTTTACAATATATTATGTAACTATATATTTAAAAATCATTAAACTGTATAGTCCTGTAGTTCCAGTATCGTTATTTTGTTGTCACGTAATCGTGATAAAAGACCATTTGTGCGGGGCACAAGTTTTCTCGAATCCTATTAATGGCTTGTAAAACGGGGAAAAGGCCGATATGGATGTGGACATCTTCGGTCATCCGTCCAATTACTTATACGATCGATTCCACACTCGATAATCTCCGTAACTCGGCTATACGCGTCGTACTCATCTATATATATATACACACTAGCCCGAGTCAAACGTTTCCAGGTAGAAATTTATTAACGAAAAAAATATTACGAACACTACTATATACGAAGTAGACCGTATGCATCGGTTTTATTGATCGGATAATAATAATTATTATAATACGTTAAAAAAAAAATTATTATTATCTCGTTAAATGCACCTATACAATATTCACTAGGAAAATAGAAAAAAGTGGCTCGCGTTATGTAACTATAATGTATTAATTATAAAATTCATCGCTACGTAATATTATCGACAACAGTCCAGCCTTGAGGGGGTGGGGCATTGCGGTATTTGTCGGATATGATAAGCCATAAGAGTTTCGTGTTATATACGAATAGGACGCGCGTACGCCTAGATCAATGTGCAGCAGCTGTAGGGAATGAAAAATGTCGATTGCGCAGAGCTATATAATATGTATATAAAATAATTGGACTATATAGCGGTATAATGAGCATAAATACATTTGAGTAAAAAAAAAAAAAAATGAAAATATTTTAAAACCGCGAAATTAGAGAACAACAGATCTGAACGGGTTCTCGCGCGATTGTTTTATTATTAAAGCTTTTTTTTTTTAATTTTCAAAAAATGCACGAAAATTAAAATAAAATTTAATGACAGTTTTAATTTTCATATTTAATTACGAAAAAAAAAATATATATTTGCGTTTAATGAGTAAAACAAAAATAAAAGAAAAGAAATATCTATTACTATTCCATATCGACTTAATTACTTTTAATGTATATTGTTATTAAAAACATCCGAAAAGACGCGTAAAAGGATAAAAACGTCATAAAATAGAAAGACTAGAAAATCGAAAAAGTTTTATTATTTCACGTTTTATAAACGCGAAATAATCGTTTGAAAAAAAAAAATTGTTTTTTTAATTCAATAAAACTATGTGCGATAATACTTGTTATTATATTATAAAGAGCGAAAAAAACACATTCGCTATACCGATTCGCAAACGTATAGATGAGATTATAACGATAAAATAGACTGGGCGTTGACGGGGTTATAAAAATAGTTTTAATTTAGTTTGAAAAATCGAGTTATTTTTAATTATAAATAACATATTATGTAAAGCGTTTTTAAAAAAAAAATTATTAAACTCATTATAAGTTAATTAATTTTTCTAACTTAACGCGTTGATTGTTCGTTATTTGTACGAAATCATCAAAATCAAGTTAAATCAATATAAATATAATAACGCAATATACGCGTACTTTTTAAGTTTTATGAGAAGTTTTTTCTGTTTTTTTGTTATTACTTACCAAAAAACTAATTATTTTGACATTAAGTTAATTTAAAAAAAAAAACTTAAATCGGAATGACAAATATAAGTAACTTTTAACTTATTTTTATAATAAGTATAGTAATAATCGTTCACTACTCAACATTTTGAACAAAATATTAAGTTGTATAATTTCTTTTTTTTTATCGCGTTACGATAAAATGCAATCAAATATTTGTTTTTCTCATATCAGGCCGCACTGAAAACGGAGGCATTTGTCCTAACAACCAATTTTCGACTGTAAGGGCGCCTCTATGCTATACTCTATTGGTCTGTGATACTGTCGCGACCATCATCAAAGTGGCTACGCCTCCGGTTAACCAACGTCATTCGTGCGGTATACGTATAATATTAGTTGGTGGCTTGCGGTAAAAAGCGGTTAAGTAGATAAAAATATGGTCTGATATCCTTATCACTACTTTTTGATAACAACAATTATTATTATACAAATACAATAATATATCAATACACTCTTGAATAATAAATTATTTATGAAATCATAGAAAATTACATGTCTATAAAATTCTAGGGTGGATGAACCACCCGTTGCTCACCTCATATACGCCACTGGAACCGATTCGGAGGACTTTGTATATTGAATTTTAATTTTTTAATTTTGAATACCCGAAGTCCCGAATCGGAGAACCGTGGGATGAAAAATTGGTAACTAATGATACATACGCGTGGATTGATTCGAGTGGTTGACTTAAAGACGGCGCTAATATTTTCAATCTAAAAGCCACGCGATCAATTATCGTTTTCCCAAAAAAAAAAACGATTCTGCGACCGACATTCTGCAGTTTAAAATTTTTCCGAAATTCAAATTATTAAGCACACTTGAAACGCAATAAACTGCGGAAAACGAATTTTCTTATTTTGTTTCAAACGTTTAAAAACCTATCATTATGCGGAGGATTGAATTGGAAAGAAAAATCAATGGACAGAGAAGGACGGAGGATCGGGTGCGAAACGGTGCGAGGTCTTGAGAGGCCTTAGAACCAGAATAATAATAATAATAATAAGTTTGTGAAAGATGTCCAGGTCTTAAACACGTTGAGACGATTTATTTTATTATAATTTTTTGAAAATGTCGATAATTTTTCCTTACACACTGCTCTCTTGTACCTTGTATATTTACGAGTAATGTAAATAACATATACGCGACATTCAATACACCTACCATAAAAAGAATTTCGCGGAGATTATATTGTGTAAATTATTAGAACTCAAATAACCACTTTATTACAATACACGCGTTTTTCCTTTACGCGTATCACACGTTTCCGTTTACTTTATGTGTACAAATACGACCACCAAAATCGAAAGCATTTTTTTTTTTTTTAGTTTAAAAATTTTGCTCCCGTTATTGTACGTCGTATGTTTTCTACGCGTCCAGAAAATCATCGTGTCCATTAAATATCGTGTAGAACGCTTTTTCTCTCTTTCAATTTCCTATATTTCTTAACGTTTTCGTTTTTTTCTTTCAAAAACTCGTTTGAATTTCGTATATTATCGCGGAATTTATTAACGCAAATTGTTACGCATTCTCTCAGCGAACGGTGTCCTTACTGGCTTGCTACGTGGGTGTATCGATTTTCGTATTTTTCGATCGTTGTATAATTTAAATTATTCGGGAAATTATTTTGCGTACCGTCTCTGTCCCTGTTTTGTTACGTGGAGCTTAAAACGGCAAGCGAAACAAAATTTAATAATATTCTACGCGCTCGGCGCGAAGAATTTCGCTAAACCACTGCAGTCTTCCGACAAACCGTAATATGTGCGGAGTTATGCGCGCGCGCGCGCGTCCCAGCAATGTCGTCTGATGAGACGAATTATATTCACACCTCGACGTTTATATAATGTCATATTATTTGGCCACAAGTGAAAATAACACGTGAATATTATTAATGAAATCCGTCGCGCGCTTTTAGCGTTTTTAACTCTTTAAAGGGATTGAAAGCTGGCATTTTCTCTCATCGTCTTATACGCACCGCGAAACACAACGGAATAGACGTTTATTCCCAGGGGCGTATTTAGAAATTTTTTTTTTTTTTTGAGGAGGCATTGAGTAATTATCATTGTTGAATTATTTCTAAATTCTAATCCAAGACTAAATCTTAAAAATAGGGCAAATTACCAAATTCTCAACATTTTAAAAATATGGAATTTATTAAAAATATTACATCCTATATGCCATAAGGCATAGGAATTAGTAAAAAGTTCCTGAAATTTCGGGGGCTGGAGCCTCGTCAGCCCCTCTCCCATAAATACGCCCCTGTTTATTCCTACTTCCAACGTATATACCGATCCGTCAAGTGATGCGATAAGGATTTTGAAAACAGATTTGAATTCCTCGTGAATTTTATTACGGAACGATTTTCCGACTTCTGTCATTTTTTTTTTTTTTTTGACATGTTTATGCCTTATGGCTGGGGTCATTCTATAAATTTGTGCGACACCTAGAGCGTTATCATGACGTCATGAACCCGGCTCTACTCACCACCCGGACAGGTCCCCACACTTCTATACCGTCGTTGCCAGTTACATTAGAACGGCGACGACAGCAGGATCTACGTATACGAGTATATAATATACATATATATATTATTATGTCTATAGGTAGGAGGAGACGAGGACTAAGCTATAGGTAACTTTTTGTCACGTGTAAAATATAAATGAGATGTATTATACAAGACATATACATGTACCGATGTATCTGCATGCAGTGTAGATACTCCTGTCTTTTTATCTTAAGACCTTCAAAAATTGATTATTAGCGATTTTTTTTATTTCATATCGGTTCGATTAATTTTTCAAGGATTTACGAAAAAAAAAAAATTAGAAATGTGGGAAAGTCGATCTCAAGTACACTTCACGACGAATTCAAATCTGTTTTCAAATTTCTTGTCGCATCACTAGATCGATCGGTACGTTGGATGTAGGAAACGTCTATTTTTGCTGTGTTTCGTGTGTGTATAAGACAAAGAGAGAAAATGCTCGCTTTCAATCAATAAAAATAATAATCACGTTCGTAATCGCCAAAATTCAGAAGCTTTCGGATGAGGTTTTCGCAGACATTTTGCTTTTTTGTCTAGTTTTCATTTCGTCATCATCATCCGACAAACGAAACCCAAAAACAACGATTTTTCCTACAATACCGGTTATCTTCGGAGAAATTTTGAAAATATTTTTTTTTTCTTTCTATGAATTTCGTATCTATCGCTCTATCGGATTGCTTTTGAAAATTGTCATTTCACAAGACACACGCGGACCAACACTTGAGGATAAAAGAAGCGGTAACCTTTCTTTTTTTTTCCAACATTCTTTTGCTAAATGTTAAGCGAGTACTTTGATCTAGACATCGCGCCTACACCCGTTTTCGAACTACACGAAATGTGTGCGCGTAATTCAGTGGAGTTATTTTTCCCGATTTTTTTCAAAATTTATTATTTAACGTAAGAAATAATATAAATACCGAGAATCATCTGAAGGGAAGAAATCCGTAAAAATTGTCGAAACGTTCATATATTTTATTCGGTTTTTTTTTCTTCTTTTGATGAGTATAATAATTCGCGGAAGATTCGACATTTTATTCGATTATTAATTATTATAATCGTATTACAGAATTAAATTTCGAAACTTTTTTTTTATCAGTTCTTTTTATATCCTGACAAGTATTTATTATGATAAACAAAAAAAAAACAACTGATCCGCAACTGAATTGAGCGGTTAGAAGTTTATAATTTCTTATAAGTTTATAAGTTTTTTTTTTTTAGGTATTAACTTAACGTAACAATCGAATTCAAAATACGTTTATTATTACTATTACTTGACGCTGAAGCACTAAAACAATTTTTATTAAAAAATATTAAACAGAACAAGAGTTATTGCACTCTCCACGGGACACCGCATATATATATATATATAGTTTACCACTACTTAAATTTGAAATTCTTTTTATTAATAATAAGACGTATTTCGAGTATTTATATATAGACATCCGCACAAAAATGCGAAAGCTATCGTTTTTTCCCCGGAATTTGTATTTATAGAATATTTTGTTGAAAAAGGTAAAAAAAGAAAAAGAAAAGAAATTAAATAAATAAATATAATCGTTGGAGTAATTTTTAAATATTAAAATTTTTTTTTTTTACTCTGCAATTATGTTTATTTTGGTATCAATTATTGGAAAAATCATCGAGGGCGTATTTTTTTTTTTTTTCGTACGGCCTTTATTTATTTTGATTTATTTATCGTATATTATTTTACGGCCAGAAACAATTTTTTATCATATTTTTTATTTATATATAAAAAAAGTTGTTTGTTTAACATTTTTATTATTTCATATTAACATCGTAATTTATTATCATCGTAGATCGATTTCAATATAGTCTAATATTATCAAACGTAGCCTATTTAAAATAATAATAAAGTAAATGTAATAATTTTTATTATAAAACGTATATCATATATAGGCGTAGCTAGGAGGTATAAAAATTATTTTTTCAGATAGGCCAAAAATACATTTTACATGCATGGATATTGAAATGAATGAGTTTTTACGCCCTATTGTCAAATAACGTATAGTTATTATTGATCTTTAATTATTTTTATAATTATTAAAATTTAAAAAATATATACGTTTTTTTTAATGTAGAAATTCAATAAGTACTTCATTATTTATTATTATACTTATATCAATATCGAGTGTCGTGGGTTTTCAGCAGATCTGTTTTTTGTAGCAGTTTTTTTTTTGACAGCTATTTTTGTGTGTAATAATGATCAGTCATCACTTTTCAAATTAAACGGAAAACGAGATGATTTGTTTATTCATTTTGTCAGAACAATTATAGATATCGACGATAATGTGTAACTATTTTCGAATTCCCGTTATATTTTTATTAAAGTTTTTGATAAAATTTTAAAAAAAAAAAAACACAAACGTCTTATATATTTTTGATGAAATTTGTAAATCCGTGTTTTTATCTTTATCGTTATTTCGAATTTTGTTTTAAAAGCAAATAAGAGTATAAACGTGGCCGATCAGTAAGGTGGAGTGGGCGATGGCCCACACCTGCTCTCCTCCTTGAACACTCCCATGACAATTAATATTCGTCGTCAGTTATATATTTTTTTCATAATAACGACCGTCAGCTCGTTATTGGAATCGCTATCTAAAATTCTTTTTGCATTCGGCCTCAGGGTGTATATATTTTCGAGAAAATGATCCATTGATACACACACACATATATATATATATATTTTTTTATAATAATACGTATTATAGTTTGAAGCTTTGCGAATTTATTATTATTAGAAATTTTCGTATGACGAAACAACGTTTTACGGGTCAATATTTTGAGTTCAGATATGGATAATCTGGTATATTGTGTAATGCCTATAGGCAAATTATGTAAAATGTCTAAAATGCTTAGTTAATATATATATATATATAATATAATTTGTTCTTTGACCGTATGTGTGCTATGGCACACAATCGAGTAGTCAATAGGTATGATAAAAATAAATAATACCACCAGCCGCAATATTAGCAACTTATCTGTTAAATTGAAATTATTCGATTAATGCTTCAACGACTATGGAAAGTGTTGTCTGTTTAACAAAGTACGTGTTGTAAATAATACTTTTTAAAAGTATTGAAAATACCGCATTAATAATATGGTACTTTAAAAACTCAAATATAAAAGTACACAGATTACAAAATTTGAATTTTTTTTTTCTTATTTTTTATTATAGTTGTCCGATATTCATTATGATCAGGGCTGTTGGTCAACGGTTATGTGAATTATATTTGTAATTACAGGAAATATTTGAAATATTGTCTAAACTTAGTAAATAGCCCACTTTGTAAAAAAATCTGTGCCGTGTTTTCGGTCATTACGCGGGTATTGAGCTTATTACATATTATATACAACGTATATATATATATATATATATAATATGTAATCGGTAATATTATTATATCATACCTTTGTTCGATACGAACACGTGCTTAAATTAAATTCTATTGAAATTTCTTAGTTAAAATAAAATAAAAATAAAAATCAGCTTATTAATATAATAATATATACATTACGTCCGATGCGTAATAAAGATAATTTTTTTTTTAATAATATATTAAACGCATAACATTAGAATAATAATATTTGATGATAAAATGTAATTTATTTTATATTATATTAAAGAGGTGCGTTATTCGTACAATAAAATAGACTAAAATATGTATATTATATATATTAAATATAATGACAAACAAATTAATTTCTCTCTCTCTCTCTCTCTCTCTCTCTCTCTCTCTCTCTCTCTCGAACGAAAAAATGTAATATAATTATATTTTTGTCTTGTCGGCGTTATAATATATATATTATTGTGATTTCGCGTGTCTACAAAACGTATTTCATCGAATTCGTCAAAAGTTAAACACAACGGGCTGTTAATAATATGGATATTAGTTGAATCGCTCGGATTCAAAAATTAAACAAAAATAGAATAGTACCTACATACTACATAAAAACAATTAATATATGTTATTCGAGCACACTATAAAATCTGCGAATAAACTATCGTATATTATTATTATTATTATTATTTTATTAGGACTGTGCTTTTGTAACAAATGCATATTTTTTGTATTGATTGTCATCAGTGATGGACATTAAAGAGTTAAATGTTAAAATCAAGTTAAAAATTTAATTTAATTTGAATTAAGTTACTCAACACTGTTTTGAAATTAACTTTCAAACTCGATTATTTACTTTATTTTTTTTATAAATATTTTAAACTTTACGCGATAACTTCAACTATATTCCACTGTACGGTATTTGGATTTGAATTAAATTTCAACCGAAGATGAGCAATTTTCCGAACGCGGTGTTTACAGTTTATAGTGCAGACAATTTTTATAGACGTAAACAATATTTAAGAGGATGCCATCACGCGTGGCACACACGCGATTTTTAAGGGTTTCTGAATACGCCAACTTTTATGACATTTTAAGAAAAATACAAATTTATTTTAGATACTCGTATATTAAATACGCGTGTATACAAAAGAAAAATATTATTATCATTTGTTATTTTAATTGTGAAAATATTTGTATATAAAACACACGTCTAATATTGGAATTTTTTCGTATATTCGTCGATCCATTGCGGATTTATAAAATCGTTAAATAAGAGTGAACAAAAAAACCCGGGAGTCGGCTTAAAAACGCATTACTTCTTCCTATATACACTCGTATAAGACATAACGTATAATATATGTACTTTCATCTTCTCCACCTCTTCCTCCTCCGACATTTCAAATCGAAATATAAACGAAGAAATAATTCGCTTCATAAAAATATATTTGTCGAATAGATTTCTTCATTTTTTTTTTCAAACCATCTCATTTTTCTAATATAAGAGTTATGCACGATTATA
This sequence comes from Slavum lentiscoides, assembly GCA_032441835.1. Lineage (NCBI taxonomy): Eukaryota > Metazoa > Arthropoda > Insecta > Hemiptera > Aphididae > Slavum > Slavum lentiscoides. The sequence continues at coordinate 14,817,322 of CM063714.1, read as the reverse complement.
TTAAATATTTTCAAAAAAAAAAAAAAAAAGAAGTTTTTTTACAATAAAAACATTCTCGAATACCCACAAAAATAGTATCTATAGAAAGTTTAAAAATACATTTATCCGAATAATCTAATAAATAGCAGTGATCAGTGTGTATAGTAATCGAATTTGTTAAAACGTTAATTTATTCATTAAACTTTCGCCGTCTGTTAATCAATTAGATTATATTGTTTCGCAATATTTTTGAATTAGCGGCGTTCGAGATGTTATAAGCTATATGTATATGTCATATAATAAAATATTTAAAAAAATAAAATTCCGGGTCCTAAAAAACGTTACATAATCGAGTGTTATAAAAAATTTAAATAAGACGCGACAGTATCAAACGCGCAAAAGAGTCGGGAAAATGGACCTCGTAGTACGTGTGTGAAGTTGGCCCCCCACCCAAACGTAAACACTCCAAATTTTTTTGTAACCTCATTGTTTTAATTTATAACTATATGTAACCAAATTCTGAAAAGTTGGTTACAAATAGTTACAAATGAAAAGGAATGTAATAAAATTTGTTTGAAGCGATTTGGACAAATTTAAGCTCCCATTGAGAAACTCGCTATAGCTCGAAAACGGTGAGGTTACAAATTCTGAAAAGTTGGTTACAAATAGTTACAAATGAAAAGGAATGTAATAAAATTTGTTTGAAGCGATTTGGACAATACGGGGGGGGGGGGCTACGTGAAGTAAGCTCCCCATTGAGAAACTCGCTATAACTCGAAAACGGTGAGGTTACAAATTCTGAAAAGTTGGTTACAAATAGTTACAAATTAAAACAATGAGGTTACAAAAAAATTTAGAGTGTTTACGTTTGGGTGGGGGCCAACTTCACACACGTCCTCGCAGCCTGTGACAAATGTTTATATGTACCGCATTTTAAGTATAAATTTCACGTGGCGGATGGAGTGGCATATGAAAAATGTGTACACTTTTTTCCCATACAAAATACACGATAAACGCCCAATTTAACTTTGATCGTATTTCTTCGGTACGAGACGAATATTAAATTTAAAAGTTGTTTTTTTTTTACTCGTTTTTATTTCCAAACAAAAAAATTTAAAATAGGTAGCGAGCCACGGGGTGTTGTGGATGTCGCTTTAGTGAATTACTCGGATAATAGCGATTCTGAGCGGAGCATCGGTGTAATATTATTAGTATTATTTATAATATAATGTGGTGTATAAAGCACGCATAATTTACGATTCAGTACATCATTTTAATATTAATTTCTTACAATAAATCTAGTTAGCTATAAACATTTTCAAAAATTGTTTTCGTTAATACTTTAGTAGGAAGTTACACTACGTTCGGTAAAATGTCAAGACTCTAGGAACGTTAGTTTTGTACAAAAGTATAATTGTACACAACAAACAAAATACGCTTTGTCGAAAAACTTGAAATGTTTATAAAAGAAAATATCGTGACTAAAGATTTTCAAGATTTATTTATTTTTAAAGCGTAGTTGAAGTAACGTACGTCTGACATTGTATTTAAATTTTAAGCCTTAAAACCAAAAATTACCTGTTTTTTGGATTAAATAACTGAAAAAATCTACAAATAGCCCTAAATTGAAAGAAATGTTTTTGACCTAACATAATATAAATAGTTACATATGTAATTGGTGAGTATTTTAAGTTTTTATAACCATTAGTTTCAAAATGACGAAGAAAAAACCATAATTGGTGTAGACGAAATCGCGTTTTTACGTAACTTGTCGGTAGTTTTTGAGGGTTTTTAGGCGCTTTTGAGAAAATCGAAAAACGTCCTCTTGTGGCAGTTAAACATGATGCTCAAGGGGGGCGAAAATGGAGCCAACCCTCTCTGCCAATGAAATATCCATATCGACGAGTAATAACTAAGAAGAAAGATCTATTTATATACCGAGACGAAATACAGATGTAGAAAAAGAAAGAACAACGTGCATGGAACGTAAACGAAATAACAATAAAACGGGAAAAAGAAGAACTCACCAGATAGCGCTACGACACAACATAGAGGGCGTGGCAGAAAGGCGCATGTACATAGTGGTCAGTCCCGAATACACACATACACAAACACACTACGTTGTTTACGCCTGACCGCCGTGATTACACTGAGCGGTCCGATTGCTTCGGACCGCTATTTATATGCGCCTTTCTGCCACGCCCTCTATGTTGTGTCGCAGCGCTATCTAGTGACTACTTTCTTTTCCCGTTTCATTACGGTCGACTGACGCGCTATGTCGGTATATGCGGTTGTTTAGTTTGACGCTGACCGAGCGACTGATTGTACGCGCGTATGCAATCTTTATTTTTAATAATAATATTATTTCGCGTATGTCAATGAACTGAAATGAACGTATAAGGATTCATCTCGCCTCGTTGTACACTCGTTTACACGTTTACTCGTTTATTTTACACGTTTACTTTAACACTTTACTATTTAACGTTTACTCGTTTACACTGTACGTACACGACCAATCGAGTTTGTCGTCAGCCAAGCATTAAACGCTCGATCACGATCTATGATCAGCCCGTAAAAAATACACACAATGATAGTATTTCCAATATGTATAGTATATTCGTGGATGGTTTATATTCAGTAATAAGTTGAAATGACTTAACAAATTTTTAATTCCGTTTGACTCCTCAATGTGCGAACTCGTCTGGTTAGATGATATAGTAATCGCGTGATTAATGTATTTTACCACCTGAACTTGCCTGAACTCGTTTCAATATTATTGTAAGCCGATGTAGGTCGTTTTAAGATGGCTCGTTCGTTATGGATCCGACACCACATGAACGTTACTCGTTAATGGATATTGGATACAACGTTAAGTCTACAAACTTTTTTTTTTTATCGTAACGCGCCGCATACATTTTCGCAATATCGCACTGTGAACCTGAACGAGTTGTGAGAACAGTGCAACAGCAACAACATCACTTGGGCTTACAAGACGCGTTGACCGAGATACGGTGGGGGGCGAGGACGGAAGTCGAAAACAGGTACTTGTAAAGTTTTAAACTTAGTTTATATAACATGTAATATCGCGCGTCTACGTTAAATGGAACAATATGTTGATAAAATAAAAATACCGCGTAGGTATATTACATAATAAAATAGTAAAACCTAAATGTACGTATGTAAAAAACAAAATATGCGAAAAAAAAATTAATACCCGTGAATAATAATTTTGTGTTTATTTCGAACCGATTTAGTGCTGCATTCCGTATTTATATATGCGAATGTACGATCAATAGGGCTGCAAAGGACCCTGCTAAGGACCCTGCAAAGGGTATTGAAAAATATAAAGAAATACGTATTAAATTTGGTTATATTTACTGTACTGCGGTTTCCATAAAAAAACATCTCACGATTATATATTGTCCACTAGAAGAGTTAATTTTTTTTTTAGGGTTTTCGTACGGTATTGGGTTAGATGAGTTGAGGTTTATTGACAATGCAATATTGCGGAAAGCCAATATAACAAAGGGAATCGAACTACTTGAATTGGCCCGGGACTTGGGGGGACGGCTTGTACGTTTCTTTTTTCCGATGATTTTTTTTCCCAGCGTCCCTGTTCTGATTTTTCGGAATAAAACGTTGGCCGGCGAGTGACAGCCACTAATTTTTACACGTTTATATTATAGTTTTATTGCGCGAAATATTGTAAAAAACGAGAAAATATCGTGTTAAATTTTTGTGTTATGGTGTGACGGAGACGGAAAAAATAATTTTTTTTTTTTTTTACTAAATAAAACGCGAGTGAAGATTTATTATATATCAATTTTTTTAGTAACTATTAATAAACGCATTTGAATACCGCGAGCGACGAATGTTTTTTTTTTTTTTGTTATCAGTCGTTTTTAATCTCGTTCGTTGCGTTATCACGTATTATATCGCAATAATAATAATTATTGATTTTCCTTTACGTTTTAGCCGATATTATTTACTCGAACAATAATAATTATTTTACCGGTTGTAAATCAAAACGAATTAAAGAACGTCCAAATCGGCTATGATCTCGCATATTTTTTAAACGGTTCAAATTAATAAGAAACAATTTCCTTTTTTTCCCTCCAAGCCTATATATTTAAAATGTTGCGGTGAGAATACGGTACGAACAGTATTCAGATTTTCTCCGAATAGGTATAACTATACATATTAACTGACATTATATAATGAAACATTTTCCGTTATCGTACCTGTTATAATAATTAGAGCCGACTGCGAGAAATCGATTAATTTTATTATTGTTGAAGGTTTAAGAATAAATTGTTTTGAAATTGTCGCGTGAAACGAGCATAAAAAAAAAAAAATTCCTTTTTTTTTTTAAATTGCTATTTATCCACAGCGAATAAGCCACTTATCTCGTTTGTACCGGCCGATTCGGCAAATCCGACACAAATTAAACGACCGTCGGATGCGTCTCGCGCCAATAATTTATTTAAAATAGAAATTTCTCGACGGTTTTTTATTCGATTAAAACGGGTCTACCGAAGGCTTGTGGTCCGCGGTCCTCGACCGATGTAAGCGTATAGAACTTTAAGCGTCACGGCGCGGAGTTTACCGACGCGCGTGCCGCGATAAAGACGAACGAAAGTTTTCGCCTTAAGTATTTCGTAATAATATTATATTATTTGTCGCGTTCGGAACGATTGGATTTCTATAATTATCGAGCGCGTATTTGCAGCTGCTTCTTTTCAGTCTATATGATAATTATAGGGCCCGGATGTTTATTGTTTATGCCATAAAAAAATCTATAAAAATACCCTTGAAAGAACGCATTTATGATTTAAAAAACACAAAAATATACCCTTAAAAATCTACAAAAAAAATGCCCTCAAAAAATGTATTATCTAAAGACATAAATAAATATCTTTAAAGTCGTTTAAATCGCGTAAATTGTTTATTAATTTAATTATTATTTTATTGATAACAATATTAATATTACCATTATTATACGAAAAAAAAAACAAATTACGTAAAATAATAGTAGAAAAAACCGTAGTAAATTAGTAATTTTTCTGTCGATAATTGAAAAATAGTTTTAATAAGACTTTAAAGTGTCAAAAAAATTCCCGAAAAAATTTTAAAAAGTCCTAAAAAAAATGCAAAATAAAAATTAGTTATTCGCATTCGTATGATATCGAGAATCACGCGTTTTTATAGCTAGGAAAGCATATATAGCCGCTAAGACGTTCTAAAAAAAATACAAAAAAATCATTCAACGTCCGGGCTCTAATTATAATATAGATACTGACGACATCGTTTATACCATATACTCACGATTATATATTGTCCACTAGAAGAGTTAATTTTTTTTAGGGTTTTCGTACGGTATTGGGTTAGATGAGTTGAGGTTTATTGACAATGCAATATTGCGGAAAGCCAATATAACAAAGGGAATCGAACTACTTGAATTGGCCCGGGACTTGGGGGACGGCTTGTACGTTTTTTTTCCGATGATTTTTTTCCCAGCGTCCCTGTTCTGATTTTTCGGAATAAAACGTTGGCCGGCGAGTGACAGCCACTAATTTTTACACGTTTATATTATAGTTTTATTGCGCGAAATATTGTAAAAAACGAGAAAATATCGTGTTAAATTTTTGTGTTATGGTGTGACGGAGACGGAAAAAATAATTTTTTTTTTTTTTTACTAAATAAAACGCGAGTGAAGATTTATTATATATCAATTTTTTTAGTAACTATTAATAAACGCATTTGAATACCGCGAGCGACGAATGTTTTTTTTTTGTTATCAGTCGTTTTTAATCTCGTTCGTTGCGTTATCACGTATTATATCGCAATAATAATAATTATTGATTTTTCTTTACGTTTTAGCCGATATTATTTACTCGAACAATAATAATTATTTTACCGGTTGTAAATCAAAACGAATTAAAGAACGTCCAAATCGGCTATGATCTCGCATATTTTTTAAACGGTTCAAATTAATAAGAAACAATTTCCTTTTTTTCCCTCCAAGCCTATATATTTAAAATGTTGCGGTGAGAATACGGTACGAACAGTATTCAGATTTTCTCCGAATAGGTATAACTATACATATTAACTGACATTATATAAAGAAACATTTTCCGTTATCGTACCTGTTATAATAATTAGAGTCGACTGCGAGAAATCGATTAATTTTATTATTGTTGAAGGTTTAAGAATAAATTGTTTTGAAATTGTCGCGTGAAACGAGCATAAAAAAAAAAATTCCTTTTTTTTTTTAAATTGCTATTTATCCACAGCGAATAAGCCACTTATCTCGTTTGTACCGGCCGATTCGGCAAATCCGACACAAATTAAACGACCGTCGGATGCGTCTCGCGCCAATAATTTATTTAAAATAGAAATTTCTCGACGGTTTTTTATTCGATTAAAACGGGTCTACCGAAGGCTTGTGGTCCGCGGTCCTCGACCGATGTAAGCGTATAGAACTTTAAGCGTCACGGCGCGGAGTTTACCGACGCGCGTGCCGCGATAAAGACGAACGAAAGTTTTCGCCTTAAGTATTTCGTAATAATATTATATTATTTGTCGCGTTCGGAACGATTGGATTTCTATAATTATCGAGCGCGTATTTGCAGCTGCTTCTTTTCAGTCTATATGATAATTATAGGGCCCGGATGTTTATTGTTTATGCCATAAAAAAATCTATAAAATACCCTTGAAAAAACGCATTTATGATTTAAAAACACAAAATATACCCTTAAAATCTACAAAAAATGCCTCAAAAATGTATTATCTAAAGACATAAATAAATATCTTTAAAGTCGTTTAAATCGCGTAAATTGGACGACATCGTTTATACCATATACAGTTTGAAAATATAATAATTATACGGCTGACTGTATTATATAAACGTATACGCTGCAGGGACGGACAGTGTTTCGAATATAAGGTGCCAGAAAGTTTCTTATTTTAAATACATTTTCGCGCGTATTTCGAGTATTAAAACGCTTTCCATTCTATATCCTACTGCAATATGCGCGTATAATTAATAAAAACATAATACGGTTTAAGATCAATTTATTTCACGAAACAAAAATCACGTTCGATATGAACTTATTTTTTTCATTTAATTAATATAAAAATATATCGCAATTACGTATATTTATTTTTAAATAAATACACGAATTACTATACGTTTAGTAAAATTATTCGTTGAAAAAACAAAACGCTTTTTTTCGAACGTATTTTTTTTTTTCCGGAAAGTGATTTAAAATATATAGGCACGTGTTTTGTATTTCGAATACTCGAAAACCGACGTGTTTTCTAGTTTGCATTTAAAACACTTTGATTCGTGTATTTTTGTATTTCAAACACCTCAAACGATGTGTTTTGCCCTTGTATTGTACTCCATGAAAATCTAATACTTCCAGCGTTTGACACCGAGAATGACGCGGTATACGTATTATAATATTGTATTTAAAATAATAACTCGTACGCTCGTTATACATATATATATATAAAATAAATATGATTTTACTAAAAAAATTCGATTTAGAACCTTTATTGACACATCGCGTTATTGAAGACACGATGTATCTTCAGATAAAATTATATTATACTCGACATTGTCTTCCAATAAAGTGTTGTGTGCCAAATGCGTATAGATTCACGATCAAAAAAATGGTTCTGAATTAAATTTTTTTGGAAAAGTCGTATTTATTTTATACACAATAAACAAATATGACTTGTATATAAAGAAAATATGTAATATGCAGTACATAATATGTGAATATAATCGATATTGTAAAAAAATACATATTTAATTTTTGTTGTTTTTACTATTTGATTATTACATTAAAATATACAAATTATAATAAATGTATATATATATATATATATAACTATATATTTATTATAAGTAATATATATATTATATTACGCGAGTAAAGTGGGAAAACGGATAATGTGTACAATGTACATTATTATACTTGTTTAAAGTAAGTAATTAGTAAAATAATAACTCACTAATATATCTGTTATTATATTATCGTTAATAATTAATTAAACGTTATATATATATATATTTTTTTATCTGGTTGTGTTATTGAATTCGTCCGGGGCACTAATCGTGTTATACAAAAACAAATTTATAAAACTACCGCTGGTAATGTATGATGACGTATTTTCGACTGAATGTAATATTAATAAACGGTAATATTTATTATGAGTATATAATAAATTAATAAATAAGTAATGTAGTATCGAGAAAACGAGCGCGAATAATGATTAATTGAATACCTATTAGTTTTTTAACGAATATTATAGGATTCGTTATATAAATTAACTAATTGTTTTTGCTTGTGTAAATAAATTAAAGAGGAAAAACTTTGTAGCTAATTAAAAAAAAAAAAAACTGATAAATGTATAATTAGTTGTTTTTCGATTTTGAGCGAAACGAAAAATATATCGGTTTTAAAATGATGTGTATTTTTTGTCCGTGAACATTTTTTTTTTTCCTAGAGAACAAGTGCTCCGTCGATCGTTACTAGCGTTAATTTTCAATACATTAAATTCTAATTGGTACTTTATTTGACACGCGTTGTTACATTCTCTTAACAGTTTTTTTTTTTTGTAAGCGCACAGAAAAAAAATCACCGAACATTTTCGCAGAGTTCCGTTCTGGACACGTGCAATTTTCGTATTTAAGATAATTTATTACAAGCGCGGACGTTCAACAATATTTTTTTAAAAAAAAATCGTTCGCCATAACTCTTTTACGTACGAGTGCGCTAAGTTTGAATTTCTACTAAACTAGATCACATAGATCGTCTATAATTGTAAATCATAAATTTTATCAACGCATACACATCACCCGCTGAGCGGATAATGTACGAAATATAGTATTTTATAAAAATAATGTGGTCAACGGACTACGTGTTGTATATTTATATACGTTAATCGCTTTTCATAAAATATCGTAATAACTTTACGGGATAAAATTTCCGAATTAAAATAATAATTATTAACGACGCGATGCACTTAAAGTATATAAATAAATCTTAAAAAGTTCGCAAAAAAAAAAAATTATAATAAAAAATAAAAAACTATATACCTATATAGTAATAATAATACGGATACAGGCATAACGAACCGATAAATAATACGTTAAAAACCGATAATTCAATATTAAACGATTTATTCTGAACGCGATATGTGTGTAAAATATATATATATATATGTTATATTACTATCGGAAAAGTGTATACTAACAGAATTTCTACGACTCGTCAGTACATTTTTTTCAGGCAACAGTTACGCGCGTGTGCAGACCAGATAAAACGTTTTCTAAATAAAAATAATTTTTTCGTGTCTATTCACTCTTGTACGACTACAATTCATTGTTGTTAATTACTCTGGACATGTAACTATAAATTATTTAATAACTATAATAAAAATATTAAAATTCATCTTTTTTTTTTTTGAGTTTTAAAATTTTTCGTAACCCGAATACTATGCGGTACTCACGGCAGCCATACTTGTATATGAAAGAAATCTAAAATATTTTTTATCGTTTTTAAGTTATAGTAATCAAACCGATGTTATATAGTTTTCCAGAGGAGAGATGCATATTATTCGAAATGAAAAGGAATAACTAAAGAAAAATATTGCCAACACAAAGCTATAATTTATCTTTCCGATTCCGTTTAATAATTCTTAAATACTATCGCTATAGTGATTTATTCTTTATATATATATATATATTATGTAATATCAAGCACATCGATTAAACGTTAATTATTACTATTATAGACCGATGCAGAGCGAACATCCATCCACACCGATCATGGGCAATCCCAAATCTTTAACGACTGGCACTTGAATTCAGTAGATGCAGTATATAATTATTTACTCCGGTATATCTGCGTCGGCTGTCTATAACAGATTAAAAATTAAAAATGAATTAAAAATAGCGAATTTTTTATTTTTATTTTTATTTTATACGCACGGAACATATACACGTAATTTATATTTTCGATGGGAGTGGGTTAATAACTGGCAAAAAGTACAATTTATATGATATAATTCGAGAATATGTACCTGTAGAAATTTGGAAAAAAAAATTTGTTTCGCGCTCTTTAAACCTGCAGCTTATATGCTCGTTTTCGATACTTACATAAGTATAGTAACGAAACGAATTTTACACATATATAAAACGTCGAATGTCGTGTAATATTCGTATTTGGGTTATGTTACAGGGCCGTTCAAGGGGTGAGGGGCTTATGTATTGAAGGGTTCTCTCGTTAAAAAAAAAAAAATTAACAAATTACACGAAACCGAAAAACATATTTTTATTAATTTAATTGCATACAGCTAATAAAAGGCCCGGGTGTAAGTGGCCCGATGTTAGAAACGTATTTAATTAAAAATGGTAAAACGCCAAAATATTTGTAAAAAATTTTTGATCTCCCACACTATGAAAACGGAAGACAATTTTACAATGATGCGTCAAAATAATGTAAAAGTACTTAACAAGGCTATTATGTATTCATATTTAGAAGATAAATTATTTTGTTTTCATTGCCGCTATTTATCCGATTTAAACTCTGGTTTAGCAACTGAATAGGTTTTATTGCGATTAGAAACATCATTTTGTGTTTGTATTTTACTTTTGATAAATATTTGAATTATAATATACGAGTATATATTATATATATAATAAAATGATATCATTTTTTTTTCCTTTTTCTATGTCGTATTATTAAACAATATTGTAGTCATGATTTTTTTTTGAAACGTGCGGTGTCTTAAATCTTAAATACAAAAATATAGCAATTTATATGTATTTTATTACAAAAAAAAAAAATATTTAATTAAAACGTTGGGTTAAGGCAGTGGTGGTCCGCGGTGACCGTCATTTATTAATCGGCCCGCCAATAAGTGTATTAAATTAAAATCGAAAAAAACTACATTTAATAAAAATTAGACATATATATATATATATATAAATGAATATTTCTTTTTTTTTCCAATTGCTTTTTATTATCGTTAAATAATATTTTTATACTTTATGTATTTTTTTCATTTATATGTATTTTTTTTATAATTTAAGACTCGATAAAAGATTAGATATTTTATAATTGTGTAATTAAGATGTACAACGAAAAACATGATTAAACTGCATGATGTGTTTAAAATGCCTATATATATATATATATCTATTCTATTTTTTTTTTTTTTTTTTTATATAGCTTCTAAATAAAATATTATTACAGCTCAATCATTATACTGCAGAAGGACGCTTAAGCGCCGATTAATAATTAATGTTCTTCATTTTTTTTAAAAATCCTACAATTCCCGGGCCGCCGAGAAAATTTTTTTTTATGGTAAAAAAAAAAAAAAATTTGGTCGGTCACCAATAGCGCGTAGCCAGGATTTAATTTTGGGGGTCTATTTGAAAAATATTGGGAAAAAAATTTATAAATATATTAATAATAATATCAATATGGAACAAATTTCGGGAGGGGAGGCTCCGGACCCCACGGATCACCCGTCCCCCCGGGATAAGTCACCGTCTGCGTCATCACAGCGTTAAGGCGAATAATTAAAACGGCCTCAAAACGATATTCATCCTCCGCCGGGCCTCGAAAATCCTAAGAGCGTTATAATACGTTTTATTATTGTATATATACCTATATACGCGTATTTCGTATAAACGACGACGAACGCATGTGCGAGACGCGATCGCCGCCGCCGCCGCCGCCGCCGCCGCCGATTCCACGAGCGTGATGTGTGCTGCTGCTGCTTCGGGGGCCGGATTATGACGCAGAACCGTTACGGTACTTTGCTGGAAACGGCGTCTCCAGCCCAATCTAGTCTAGTCCCGTTGTCGTCGTCGTCGTCGTCGTCGTCGCGTCCGTTCTCTATAAGCCGCTTTCGGATATTTAAAAAAAAAAAAATTCTCTTCTTTTTTTGTCTACGTAAAACTAACGCGACACTCGTGTGTGTAACGGGTATAAAAAAAAAAAATTTTTTCAGTTTTTTTTTTTAAAAAAATATCCGTAAATCGCGGTTTTCCGACATACGCGCGGTTTCGTTATTCGCATTTTTATCCACTCGGTTTTTGTCGCGACAAAAAGGTACGTGCAGATAATATATAACATATACTGCAGTAGAACCTCGATTAACCGTCAGTCTCGGGACCAGAGCTTTGACGGATAATCGAAAAGACGGTTAAGCGAGCAACAAAAATTTAAACATATGTACAAACATATTATTTATTATTATTTTTTTTTTTTTTTAGTAATTATGACATATACATATTGATATAATTATAGGTACTATTACTTATTGGTACATTATTATTATTTTTCAATTTATTAAAAAGTTTTATTATTTACAATTACATATACGTACTATTAACAATTAATATTATAAAAATCGGTTAATTTTTGTTGTTTTAACATATATTATACGTGCTTTTTTTTGTCTGCCATATCTCTAATTCTTCGAAGCAGTATAATAGCTGAGTCGCATCATCAGCTTCAGTCTGTTGTTCAAACCGCAATATAAATATTATTATTATTATTATAACCTACTCATACACAATAGTGGCCTGACGGTTAACCGAGAAAGACGGTTAATCGGGGACGGATAATCGAGGTTCTATTGTATATATATATATACGCAACGAAGCGATAATTATATTATAATATTTTATCGTTACGAGTTACAATTTTTTTTTTTCTTTAAATTACAGCTCGGAATCGTTACGAACATAATACGTCCGTTTCGAGAGAAACCGAGTTAATCGCACGTGTCGTTTATCGTCGTATACAGACGAACGGGGTTTATGAACGGCTGCAGCACTGCGCTCGGGGACCTCGTCGAAAATTAACGGGCCGCGCGTTTTATTAAAAATTTTTTTTATTGGCGTTTCGTTATGACGATCTTTCGGGAAAGCGAGATAAAAAAAAAACGACAATTATATTCGGGCGAATAAAACTGTTAAATCACTCGATTTTTATCGCGAAATTTCTCCCGTTCGTTTCAACGAACGTTTCGCGTGCACTGCAACGATTAAAAAATACGTTTTAAAACGGCGGCGCCGGAAAATTCGAATTTTTTTTTTTTTCCCCCCGTTCCGTCAATTGTGATACGTTTCGCGGTGGACGCTGCTCGTGACGCTGACGGTTTCCCGTCAGAATTTCAATGAAAACCCGTCGGGACGTGGGTAGGAACAAATAGTCGCGGCACAACAGCCGTTTTCTCGGTCCCGAGATAATTCCACCTTGTTTTCTCGATAAAGGTACGAAATCGTAACATTATTATCGACAAATTCGTGCCTATTGTTTTTCTGTACATAAAAAAAAAAAAATCAATTAAATATCACTTTAAAATGTGTATTATTGACGTATATATATATATATATTAGATAAGCAGCCCGGAGTTGTGAAAAAAGGATGACAATAGGAGATTGTGAAGAGAGAATGTGGTGTGTATATTAAAAGGAATTTTGAGGGAATTAAAAAAAAAACGTTTATTATTAATATACAATTTTAATAATAATAATAATATTTATTTCTTTAGGAAATAAAACGGGCCAATTAACATAGGTAAATATACGTAATAATGTAGGGGGAAAAATGTGTACATTTCAATAATGTTAACTAAAGACAAAAAAAAAAATTATTTATTTGAATTTATTAATTATAACGGAAATAAATATAATAATAATAAACATAAAGGGAAAGATTTTTTTAAGTATATATGGTGTAAAACGTTAGTGTTACTTAAAGTAAGAATTAATGATTTTATTTAAGGAGTCCGAGAAGAAATCTAAATTAGGGTGATGGTTGCGAGAAGAATCGTAGCTCTAGGTAAGGGCGAGTCCTTTGAGAAATTCGCGTTCTGAGACGTGACGCAAAAGAGTGTTTCAGATCTGTATGGTGATGAAGAGGAACTCTGAATTGAATGAGATCTAGTAGATTATAAAAGTACATTTAGTCTGACTTTAAATCGGGACAGTATATTTATTTCCTGTTTTTTTTATTTTTTATTAGAGGAATTAGATTGCAAATATAATATATAAATTTTTTTTTTTTTGGGGGAGGAATGAAATTTGAAAAAATCGATTGCGAGAATTATTGTCGTATGATAACATTGTAATGACGAGCAAACGGTTTAGATCCCGACATAGGCAAAAATCATTTCGGGAGATTTCTGCAAGAGAACCCGGAACAAACTCGATTGAATCATGACCGTATTATACGAAACGAAACGGATTAAAAACGGAAAATTTTTAAAAACGTCCGAGAATTCGCAAGATTATATATAGCGAAATTAGTTTTCAATTAAACCCCGAACGGGTCTCGGTCACCGGATTAGATACGTCGTTCGTATATATTTTCAAACGGGCCGCGAGGATTTTGACGAAATCCTGCGCGATTATAGGAAATAATTGTAAATATAGCTCAACAGACCCGTCCACTGTGCAGAGGGGACACGGTTAAGTCGAGACGAAGACGTAAGACGAAAGCAACTGTTCGTCACTATAATGCGAAAATTCGATTTTTACTTTTTATATACGGATATTACGATATTATCCGGCGACAAAGCGAGATCTGAAATTGTGGCGTGAGAGACGACGCGTTTTGTACATTGCGGGCATTAAGTAAAACGTATTGTAAGGAATTGGAAAATTGAGTTATAATATTACCACATTATTTAATACAGGTCTATGAAATTCAATTGTTCTTGTTTTCAGTTGTTTCAAAACGAATTTTCCGTTGAATTCATACTGATTTTCGAAGAGAAGCGTACTCGACGTAAAGTACATTATAGAGTTTTATAAGTTGATTTCCATTATTTTTTACTGTGTCGGGTAAATAAAATTAATTTTTTCAATATCCTAAACGTAATCCCCCCAAAAAAGAACGATAAAACTGATGAGGGTGTATTGTGCAATACGAAAAAACGAAAATTTTGGTTCTGTGTTAATTAGAAATTATGGGCGACAACGCCCGGAGACGATTTCCACGGTCCATAAACACTTTTTACTGTCGCCTGTAAAGGATTATATTTTTTTTTGGGGGAGAATAATTAGAACACTGGTATGAAATAAAATACGTTTTGGATTAACGAGATCAAGTACAAAAAAAAAAACAAGTCGATGACAATAATATCGCGGGGAACAAGAAAATCAACACCGAGTATTATTGTGGTCTCCTATTTTTCTATATGCGTGGTCTTTTTTTCTCAATTCACACCATATCGTCTCGAAAAGTATAAAACTTTTTTTTTTTTGATTGTATAAAGACTTAATACAAAACATAAGGAGACAACAATATTGTCGTTCCCGAGTCTAGGTTGTTCTGCGTGTGTATAGACTATATAGGTTTATATTAAATGGTCTAATTTTCGAATTTTCATAATTTAATTTACCTGCAATTTCAAATGAGATTTTTTTTTCCTTTTGTGAAGAAATAATTTTTAACCAGGTCTAAAAATCGAAGAAAATAATTTAAAGAGTTTTCCCGGAGATGCATAAAATGTATGTAGAAACGAAAAGTGAAACAGTAAATTGAACTGTTTTTACAAGATTTGTTTATTAAAGTCGATAGAGGAATTATAACGTCTTCGAAATTATTTCTCAAGTATATGTAGAAATAAAGTTGCGAAATGCGTATTGTAAAAGCGTTGTGCATGAAATTCAATGGTATTAATTATATAGCCGCGCGGTTGACAAATGGATATTGTAATAATTCGGTACAAGAATACAATACGAATTTTCATACCTAACGAACAAATTTTTTCGTTTTTTCTTCTCCTCTTTAAGCCGATTTACTTTTACGAATAAAAATATGATTTTGACATTTTTTTTTTCTTATTAATTTAATTTAGACATTTGTATATACGTTTCCGAAGAAATGTTCGCCCGTTTTAAACGGATGATGTATTAGATCAAAAAAGTTTCATTACAACCGTGTAATTATATACAATCGTCGTTGCGAGACTCGAGTTCACTGTATCATATACTGCAGGTATACTATAATAATATTGTGTAACTAAATAACTTGTACTTCAACGCAATGCGTAAGCGTGCCATGTTTCGTGTTCACGACTGCGAATTCAATTAAAATCTTTAATAATATAGTTTTAATTCCTGAGTATTGTTTTATTTGTCAAAACAAAACGAAAAAAAAAAAAATCATATCGCTTTCCCCGAGTAACAAACATAATCGCCACACAAAAACGTTTCACGAATATACGCCTTCGTATTAATACTATATCGTTTAATATTTTATTACTCGTTTTTCGAGTCTTTGTAAATATTTTTTACATTATTTTTTTGTCGTTTTAATTTTATTTACCGCGCGCGTTTTATTAATCGTAAGTGTTATACATATATAAAAAAAACTTTATTATTTTCTAAATAGAACTCGTAATTATTACATTTGGAATTTTTATTTTATACAATTTATATTATTTTAGATAATATCAGTGCAAAATATTTTCCATAATTTATTTTAATTTATTACGATATAATTAATAACGTTTTATTTCACATAAATAACAAAAAAAAAAAAAAAAAACAATTTCTATTTTATTTTACGGTTCAGTGAAGTTTCTTAACCTATCGGGAATAAACAATTAATTAATGCACACGTACCAGTATATATATATATATATATATATATGTAATAATCGTCTTCTATCGATTTTATTTCTAAACAATTACAATTATTTAATATAGGTCGATTTACTGCAGAGGTTTTTTTAAGTTCAATGAGAATAATGGTAGAAAAATCAACGTGTACGCAAATCCGATTAAATTAGTCGAGAAACACAAATCCGTTTATATCGGATACAAATCTATTTTTATAAAAATATTATAATTTTTTTTTTTTTTGGTTTCGCATAATGATTAGTTCTTTGATATATTATTATATAGGTATATATATGATGTCGAATTTAGAGATTTTTTTTGAGAGAGAGAGAGAGAGAGAGCGCGTCCTGACAATACTCAACAATTTGCAGAAGATAATAATTTTTTTTGAAAATTCCCATGAACTACCTATATGAGTTGTGATCCAGTCTACTATACAGTAACTGAGTATAATAATTCTGTGTATAAATATATGTAATAGTATTTATAACACGATAAGATAATTACCCACCTTATTCAGTGGTAATTTTTCTTTTATTAAAATATTATAAATATTATAATTAAAACGGCAGTGTAAATTTTAATAATATTGTGAACGACGACTTTAAAATATATCTTTTGACTGTTTCCGGTGACCGATAATAAAATAACGGGAGGAAAAAAAATTAATATATATCTGACATAAAAAGGCGTTTGTTTACACTTATGTGTTGTGACAATAGATAATGGAAAATATAAAAATATCGACGGGACCAAAGTCGGGATTTGATTTTATACGTTCTGGCAGCGCGAAAAACGATAAAAAAAAATATATACATATATTCTACTGTCTGAAATATACTATTTTATTCGAATTTCGAAGCAATATTAAAATATTTGTCATACGATATGCCACGTTTTATGATTTCATATAAGCCAGATCTCAAAAATAAATAATAATTTTATGTAAGGTTTTAACTCCCCAAACGTACGCCACTGCTTTTTAACATTTTTAAATCATATAAACGAGAGTGTAATAATCGTATGCCGGCATATGCGTCATGATATGTACCAAATTTTAACGATACGAATATATAATATAATAAATCGAAAAAATATTTAAAATTATCCGGTCGTTACGATCGATTAAGTATGATAAAGAGTAATTGAAAAATAATAAAAATATTCTCGAAATTGGCAAAAAAAAAATTACGAATTACAGGGAAGTTTTTTTTGTATTTACGAGCGATAACGTGTAAATCTGTCACGGCGGTATTTCGATAAAGTCTGTATAATTATATGAGCGTAGGCGGTATAAATATTAATATCCAAACGCGTTTTTTTTTTTATTGGAAAATTTTCTATTTTTAATTCACGAAATGGATAGAGTACGCAGATTTTGTTCGCGTTTCAACGGGCGTAATTCGATTAAAGTATCTGTATACGATATTTTTAATAAAATTCTTCTTCTTTCGACCGCCAGCTCTTCCCGGCCCGCGTATGCGTTTTAAAAGCAAAACATAATTTAAAGTTTGTTTCGAAACAATTCGATATGCACGCGTATAATGTGTACGTATTCGTAAAGAAGAATTCGATTAAAATTTCACGGAACGTATAAAATATAACGACTAGTGAGCGGCTGGGATTAGTCGAATTTCTTTCTCTCGTTCCGTTAACCGGTTAATACAGAAAAAAAAATATATATAAATTCAGTGTTATACGCGTATAAATTTTTTAGCTCCGAAAGTTTAAACTAGAAAAAAAAAAAATGTACGTTACTCGATTGGGACGAGACCGCGTACCGTCTTATTTTACAATATTATATCGATATGGACAGGGCCGTATACAAGGAGGGGGGATGTGGGGGTCAGATCCCCCTCCATGATCTTTTTTTTTTTATAAGGGTTTTTTTATAAGGTTCCTTATTAAGGCCCATAGGCATAATTCCGCCCAGATAGACCACCACATACCTAAATCCGGCCTTGATCCCCCATTGAAAAATCATGTATACGCCACTGGATATGGATTTGATTGAAAATTTAAGGAGAAAACGCAATTTTTCCATTTAATTCGTTATTTCTACTTTATTTCGCGTCGTAATAGCTGGTATAGACGAAGCGAATTAGACGAAGACGAGGAGAAAATTAATCCGTTAATTTCATTTTTTTTTTTTTTTTTGCGAGAGGTGAGATTACATTTTCAGGCGTAAACATGCCGGGGTTAAGAATCGGGTAAAAATTAATATACGGACATATATTGTTATAGATTTAGTTTGGAAAACAATTCGGTTTTCACGTACATGTATAGGCCGTTATGTACACACTATATCATATATATTATATACTCGCCTGATGTAAACACGGATTAAACGCTGCAGTGTATAAACAATTTTTAAGATACACGTAAAATAAAATAATATATTTTTTTTTTTTTGTAGTGTATATAAATTTAATTTATTTTGTAATTGGAATAAATGCGAATAACATAAAATATCGACGCAATTATTTGTGTACGGAATTATTATAATAACGTGGGGAGGAATGCAGCTGGTCGTATATATATATTTACGGTGATTTTAATTAATCCGATTGCCGTAGGAAAAAATGTTGGATAATTAATATAGAATTAAAAAAACAAACTGAATTGAAGTCTTGAAATTTGTTTTTTTTCCCCCAAGTAGCATCCCGCGTCGATTACGCATTAATTATACGAAAAGTAAAACATTTTTCTATAAGATTCATATTGCTTATTTATTACGCCGTGACAATATATATAATTGCGTTTAATTTAAATATACGAGTTAAAAGTAAAAATATGTATTTAAAAAAAAAAAAAATTCATAAATTATATATATTGTTTTTTACGACTATTTTTCTGTTTTTTTTTTAAATTGTTTTATTAAAACACTTTTAAATTGATCGCGTTACCCACCGGATCGAATTTTACGCAAGCGTTTAAAAAAATACAAGATTACGATGTAAAAAAAAAAAAAATCTGTTTGAAAATAATAAAAGTCGACAATTTCCTCTGGAGGTTTCGACTTTATTTCGTAAGTATAAGTACGCGGTATATAAACTGATTTTTTTTTTCTCCGACAACCGTACGTAACGACGCATTCACGTACCACAAAGACCGCGCAGCAACAAGTGGCTATTAAATTAACGTCGCCAAACTCACAATTTATAAGTACATAAAAATATATTCGGATCAATATATTATAACGTCGTTTTCGGCTCGCAATATTTACATGTGCGCCGGTGGCGCGTATTGATTTACGTCGTACACATGAGCGGACATTATTATTATTATTATTATTATTATTATTTTCAAGTAATAATTATGCATATTATGCATGTATGAGTCGGGCCTACGGGGGAGTTTGCCGGTCCGCACGTCTCGACGAAACATATGGCGAACACGTCGCGAATTATTTGCAAGAATTTGCAAGTCGCCCGCGAGCCGATGTGTTTCGAGGGGTTTGTAATTATTGCTATAAAGGTATAAAATAGAATCTGTTGATGAATCTGATGAAAGAGGGTCGGAAACGATTTTTTGTACTATTTTAGACTTGAAAACTATAAAAAAAAGTCTAAAAAACAAAAAAAAAATTACATTTTTATAGTAGGTACCCATTACGCGCGGACTTACAATTAGTATTCGCAAAAGTCCATTACAATCGTTTCTCGTCCGCGGATTCGTCAAAACCCATACCGTGTCCATAGAATTGTTATAAATTCACCTTAAGTACATATTACTGTTTTTAAATCTATTCAGAAAAAAAAATCCTATACGGCCGATCGTTATTATTATTATTATTAAATTTTATTTGTTGTTCGCGACGTATTTATTTATTATAAAGTAGCGTTTTAGAAACGTCATGCAATAGAATACGCATAAAAATAACGTATCGAAATATTTAGTAGTCCTTTAGGTTATTAATTACACTGAACTCGATACACGGAACGCTTATATCAATCAAAATATGATCCCAGACAGGAGGCCGCCATATGCATTCTATGAGATATAAAAGTCATGGAGAATACGATGGAATATAGTTTTTTCCATGATATTTATCGCATTTTTATTATTTACTTTGAGATAACAGGACACAAAACGACGTGCTCGTAGTACCAAAATGTTAGCACCAAAATCGGTTATTTTTACACAACAAAGTTGGTAACAAAAACAGGAAAACAGAAACGGAATGCATATGGCGGCTCACTCTATAGTGGTCCATTTTTCATATACGACAATTATACCGTAGGCGCGTTCCATGTATTGAGTTCAGTGGGTTATTATAGCAATTTCTATTATTTTTAACTATTTAATATAAATCATATGTATTTCTACGCGTCATCAGTGTGCGGGACCGTAATGCACATGTATACGTGTTACTGATTTCTGGTTTTGCACGAGTAAACATATTGCATATTTTCGGGGGAGAAGGATTTTTCTACGGAATTCATTCAATTAAAGATAAGATTTTTCCTTGGAAATTGATACTTTTCTTATTCTGCCCGGGATTTTTCTTTGTTTCAGTCGATAGATACGGTGGTTCTGCTTTAATTAAACGTATACGGCTTCTGAGATTTGAATGTTTGAAAATCGTAGCCACCTGTAAAAATGTCTTTCATTTTCAAATACGAAAAAAAAGAAAAATCATCTGGCGATTCCACGAGCTGCGAGATTTTTTGTCGCGAACAAAAAAAAATTTAAATAATAATACCAGGCCATAGATATTTACACGTAAAACATTACTCAGTCTTAACGAGAAAGTGATTTTTGTCGTTTTTTTTTTACGGTTCACAATAGACGAGATTATTTTGTAACAGTACGTCGTCGAACTGCAAGTAAATCCGATAATATTTCGGTAGCGGGACAGTGTTTTCAAACTGATTACACTCGAAGACAAAATCGATAAACGAAAAATATGATTCGTCAATGCTATATCTACGCGCGCCAACGAACTTTTCTTTGAAATTTAATACTCGGATTATATATTATTAACAATATTATTGGATTCATATAGAAAATCCAAAGGTGATTTGATTAGAAAAATAATAATAAATCGCCTTTATCGCGCAGGCACTAAATGGTAGAAAAAAAAATGTGTATTAAGAGAAAAACTACCGTTTTTTCAGGGGGCCCAATGCGACGTTTTCTCGAGAAGCATATATAATATCCAATAGGGTTTTAGTTACTTCAGAAGCACTTGTTATATTCACTTCGGATGACTTTTTATATATCACATTCATATATATATAGGTACTTAGCGAAATCGCTCTTTTCGCGTACTGATGTCGATATAGGAATTTATATTTGTTGGCGATCAAAAAAAAAAGCACGTGTGCAGGATGAAAAGTATATTATGTAAGACCTATTATACGACATAAAATTGCGCAGTACGAACAGTAAATTATGACGTTTATTCCGTTGACTTCAAAGCTGGTGTCGTTATAGAGTGATGGGATCATTCAAATAATTCCCTGTAGTCTTCGCGTTGGAACGCGTTGTTCCGAAACGATGTTTTGATCGGCGAAATATTTCCGAAAAAGGAATTTAAAAACGTTTTTATCTTAACTCGTTAATTTCTATATATCAGTCGGTAAATTAAAAAAAAAAACAATTGTTATTAATTTTAAAACCTATATAACCGGAAATTGGCTGAACGCGAAAAAAAACGAGAATCAGACGGGTTTTTTTTTTTTTAGAGAAAATCTGTCCGAAATAGATGAAACTCGTGACAAATCGACGGGAACTGTAACGAAACGCGTTTTTATCACGAGCATTTATCGAACAAACTGACGTTGACTCTAAAGAAATTATCTACCGTTTTGTGCGAGGAATTACGTAGACGTTATTATTTCGCAGTAAAAATCGTTTTAACTCTCGGCGTTTGCATAATACGTTCTGATTTTACGAAGTAATAGCTTAGTTTAGTTTTAAAAAAAAAATCTATAATAACGCGTCTAAACGCTTTTATTATTTTTTTTTATGGATCGCGAACGCCATTAAAATGGGTGGAAAAAAATTGATAAAATCGTATAGCGCGAATTATAGCAAATACGTGTTATAAACATGTATGTATATATTTTTTTCTATAAGAATTCCGGTATAAAATAAAAGTATTTACTCGTATTATTAAATAAAATAAATTCCGTAATTGAAATAAACTGGTATTTGACGAAAAGTATTGTTGAACGAATAAAAAAAAACGAAACGATTGTTCGGCGTTTTTATGTGGCCTGCAAATAGCTGTTTTTTTTTATAGTTTTTTTGAAAAACCTAAATACGGAAATGTCGTTTATCGTTCCGTGAAAATACGGCCGGTTTACTGCGAAAAACTAGAATTTATTATTTTTTTTTTCGTACGGCATATATTTAATAAACGGCTTAACTCTCGAGAAATCACCGGATATTTCGTATTCAATCCGATGAACGCGCGAGAGTGACCCCCGTGAAAGTCTGTATACATTTTTTTTTTTAAAATAAGAAATATATAAATTACTTATAAAATATAATAGAAATCGATAAATTTTGATACATTTATTCGAACTTAGAAAACAGAAGAGAGTGCAGCGAGGACTCTTTTCAATTCGTATTGCGTATATTTCGCCAATATTCCGAACACAGCTAAGCACGATTAAGTCTTCCGTGTTGAATATACAAAATTTTGCGAATCGTTTTATTCAATAAAAACGCGAACAATAATATTTATTATATATATCCGGTACTCTTGACGTAGAATAATTTCAATTTTCCAAATTCCTGCAGATTATTTTTACGCTATACTTTACTCGTGACACTGATCAAATCTTCATCGCAGGGCCGGCGCAAGGCCGGGGCGAGCGGGGCACACGCCCCGGGCCCCGCGCCTGCTATAAATAATATTATATAATAATATTATTGTTATGTTAGACTGGGGCCACACTATGCGTTTTGTCGATTACCAATTCACAGGAACCGATCGGTAATTTAACGAAACACCCAATATAGACTATATTTTAAACGACAAACGCATTATCGCGATCACACTAGACCGGTTCTCCGTAATAACGATTAACGACCGTCGTGAGACGTCACGATTGCGCAGCTTGTACATTTTTCTTTTTTATTATTAACCAATGATCTGACAATATCACCACACGAACCGAAAATTTGTAAAATTTATCGCAACAATGTAATACAGTGGATACTGGTCAACTATAACAACTTTATTATTCTGTAGTTATTTTTTAACAATTACCTAGTATACAATAATTTTAAAAAAAAATTTCTATATGCATTTTTGTATTCTATGCCATACTGTTAAAACCCCTACCCCATGATATATTTCCTTATAAGTTGTAAGTATAAGATACTTATAGACCTCTAATACATATTATATTGTTATTATTATCATTATTTTTAAAGTCAAAATAAAGAAATTTAACTTTAGAAATGTGTAATGTATAGTTTTTCACTCAGTATTTTGTAACTTGGGGCCCCTTCCATTATAATTTGCCCCGGGCCCCGCAAAACCTAGCGCCGGCACTGCTTCATCGCAATCGTATTTTAGAGTACAGGAGTAATAAAGATTATTGTCGACTATATATACGCGTGTCGAATGTCGAAGAAGTGTTAATATAAATAATATTGACCAATGCGCAATAATATGTATTAATTCAAACTCAATATAATATATTTTGTAGTTTTTTTTTAGTTTTAAGTTTTTTTTTTTGCTGGTTCTTGCGATTGCTCAGAATTAGAGTATAATTTTTTTACTCGTTGAAATAATATTTTACGCGCGCGCGTCCAAAAAAATTGTTATTATTTCTAACGAAACGGCGTTTTCAAGAAACAACACGTCGGGTTTCAAAGCCTGAATTTATATGTGCCCAGATAATAATAATATTTAACGCGTTATATTGTGTTCGGCAACTACTGATTTTTCAATATTATTATTTTATTAATACAAAGTCGAATATCGTTAACACAGTTTTATCAAACGCAAAATATAATACACACACACACGTATAGTAGGAGATTTAATTAAATATTGAGATAGGGTTTAAGACGTGTATTCGGTGGCAGAAGGAGTGCGCCTACGCTACCGATAAGTTTAATAATAATTATTTTAACGAGTATATATTATCTTTATTATAGTTGTCTTAAATTTTTACTATAACAGAAACACCTACACGCGAGATTGTATTCGAATAAACATCTCGCGAAAATGAGATTTTCAATACTGAAAATTTCGTTTTTCACTGTTACAATAAGACAGCATCTTAATAACACAATCTTCGTATCGCCGCGTCGGTCGTCATTTTTCATTTAAGACGATATAGTATTGCGTGTGCACGACATCTCCAGAAGAAGGATACCCATTTCAATGGGTTCAACGTAAATTAAACGCGAAATTATCGCGAATTTATTCGTCTATTACTGTTTTTAGAAAATGCTTTCAGCGACTTTTATCTTTTTCTGCGCACCTATAATAAATGCGTATAGAACAAATTCATTTATTCTATATAAACGTTCTTAACAGTGTTTCATTTTTCCCGTTTTCATACGTGTGACAACAACTAAATAAAAAGTGTTTTGAAAACAAGTCGGAACGTTTGATGAAAATTAGTAAATACTTATAGAGAAAAAAAACCCTCGATTACAAGTCACCGGTTTAGTTTTCGGGTTTATAAACAATATTTAAATATTTTTAAATATACGTTTTGCGGAACGCGTACTTTATGCACTTACCGGTTTTGCAATTAAATAACAATATTATTAAAACAAACGTTAACAAAGTAGAAAAAATTAAATATATATATTAACAGAATTTTTGTCGACATAACAAACGGTTGTTGTTGCTGTTTGTTTTTTTTTTTGTTTCATAGAAATATAATATTAAAAACTGTACGTGCGACGGTCCGGAGGCATATTTGCATAATAAATGTAAACAAATTATAAAATTGTATTTAATAAAAAAAAGTTTTAAACAATTTTTTTCGCTTTCTCGAACAAATGACTTCATACGAATGGTTTTTTTTTTTGCATAGGCTGTCGCCCACAGTTCTGTAAAATGAAAAAAAAATTACCTATTACACATGTCCTTTTGGGCAAAAGTAGTAATAATAATCGGTCCGACGAGTGTTTCAGTACTTCGTAATGTCCGAATCGAAACAGATTTCTGGCTACGGCCGCTGCAATATAATATAAAATAATGTTATCATAACATTTGATGACGAATCTCTACGCGTATAGTTTATTACGCGTGTTTTTATATATAGTCGTAAAATCGATGGAATTATTCTTGCACGAACGATCGAGGAAAAACGGCAATTAAATCAATCGTTTCGATATATCCGCGTGTGGAATCTACGTTTTCTTTTACGTATATATATATAAAAAATAATAATAAAAGCGCGTTTTTATGTCGTTTATAACGTAATGTAATTGAACGTTTATTATATGCATTTACCGCACACTTGACCAGAAACATACGAGTTCACTGTAAACAGTTTTTAGTGTCTCCTGTAAAATTTACTTTTTGTGACATGTCCCCTTTCTGAACTCAGCCATTCATATATGTATATATATAAAAATAATAATAAAAGCGCGTTTTTATGTCGTTTATAACGTAATGTAATTGAACGTTTATTATATGCATTTACCGCACACTTGACCAATAACGAGAATAAGTTATTATTATTATTTTTTTTTACACCAATCAGATTAAACGATCTGAAAACTATAGTATACGTGTATGGTAAATATTTCAAAAATAATACGGAAATGCGCGAATATTGTTTTATTGTTTCAAAGCGAACGGCTTGCGAAACAACGACGATATACGAAATATATGTGTACTTAATATACTCGTCCGCACTTATGTGTGAAGAGCGAGATAATAAAACGTTTCTCTTCGATAAAAAAAAAACTGAAAAACGATCTCGTAACGTACGTTCTCGCGCGCGCGTTTCCCTAAAGTCCGTTTTATTCGCAATGTCCCGGCATTCGCCCGGATATATAATATTATAATACGGAGCAGTCGTCTCGCACTTATTCTCACAAGTATTTTTACAAGACTCGAAATTGAAAATTTTCGCTTTAGACTACCGCGGGTTTTTAAACGTTATTTCTCGGGGTTTTATTTCAAAATATTATTATCGACACGAGACTGTGAATACCGACCGATCTATAGTGACGCGTCGAGGACTCGAAAAACGCGTATTTCGTTAGCGCTTTATTTTCAAAAACCGATTATTTTCTTTTTGCGTTCCATAAACAAAAAAAAAGAGATTTATTGGGAAGAAACACTCGATGACGGTCAATCACGTCCGGAGTAGAAAAAACGACGAATACGTTTTCGTTTTTCTCTGCTTCGACTGCGTCGGCGGTAGAAAATGTCTAAATAGGCGCGCGCGTTTCAAAGGCAGAATTACCAAAAAAAAATCAGTTACCTTTACAAAAACAATTGCGCAGCCTGCAGTTCCGCGACATTCCACGTTAAGTTTTTTATGTTATATTAAAAACGGCCGTGAAGCGTGATAAATTATTTATGTTTCGCGATGAGATTTCGGAATTTTATTGTTCGACGCTCGCCACGCGTATAATTATTGTTGCATTCGATTAAACACGTGTATCCGAATGAGAAATATTTAATTATAGCATTACAATATAATATGTACGGAATCCCGTCGAAATATCGCATTATTATTATTATTAAATAAAACGCCAACGGTTTCGCTAATACACACGACGTGGTGGGCGGAGAACGTCGAAATAACTGGCATTTAAGTCGAATAATGTATTATTATGTTTTTCCTACGTTTTAATATCGCGAGGGAGAATTTGAAAAAGACGAAAACACACTAATTTTTTTTATAACAACGCGGTAAAAAAACCGATCAGTTCTGACACGTACGTGGCGATTTTTTTTTATAAACGTAACAATTTTCGCTGTTTTTTTTTCTCAAAAACGTTCTTCGAATAAACCGTAGGCTTTTCGTTTCTTTTTTTTTTTTAAAATTAAATTTCCGCGGTAATAGTGGTATGGATTTTCGTCTAAACATATTGCGTAATCGCTGTATTGAAACAAAGAAAATCACCGTGAAAAACACCGATGGACCCGAACAATTAATTGTCCACGCGATATTCCGTTTGGTTTAAGAAATATTTATATAAAAAAATTGTAAATCTGATCAAATAAAAGATTTATTATTTAACATTTTTTTTTTGTATATTACACTTTGATTAACCACCGCAGTGTTATTTATTGTGAATTTTTTTTTTTCCAAAATTAATAACCGCGTCAGGTGTATGGCCGAACTACACTAAATTATATTATGATTTGGGTTACGTCCGTGTCATATCGTCAGTCGCGCACATAAAGTGTCCCTCCCCCTCACACTGCGGTTTGCTGGTCTTCTTTTTTTTTTTCTCGTTTTGATCCGTTTGAAAACCGTTCGTTGAATATTGTGATCAGGGTCGGCCTGGCCATGGCCGCTAGGCCACGAATGCGGCCGGGGCCCCGTCTTTTCTTTTTTTTTATACCAATATTTTTGAACGCTATGTCTCCAGTTTTGAAATCTTTGCCTTGTATTATTATAAGGTATAAAAAGAAAAAAATGCAAAAATTGATTTGAGAACAGCGGTTCGAACCCCGAATCGTACACGTCAAACCGTGGTATTTACCCATTGGACTTATTATAGTACGAGCCGAAAGGCGAAAAAAGTAAACCTATTATAAAAAAACGCGGTAAAATTGTCCAATTTCAAATCGCTTTAACTCAAAAACTAAACCCGACCACCAAATTCTGATTTCAACATAGGTTCTTTTATTAACCTGTATTAACTCTGTATGGAAACAAAAGGCGCTAGTCCGAAAAAAAAAATTAATTTTTTTTCATAAATGGCCCGGAAAAATCTTATTTGCCCGGTAAGAATTTTAGAGTCACTCCGCCGTTGGATCTGGGACGCCCTATATAATGAATTGTTTTTTATCGATATGTATTTTTTAACTTCATATTAAGCAGGGGGCCCCAGAATAAAAAGATCCAGGGGCCTATGGTGTGCCAGGCCGACACTGATTGTGATTTTGTGTCGACGATTAATTTTGCACGCTTCTAATTGTATAAAAATCGTTTGTTTTTATTCGAAAATCACTGACTTCGACCGCGTTACTGCGCAATTTATCGAACGAGACAGCCGTACACACAATATTTTAGGAACGATTTTCGTACGGTAAATGTCTCTCTCGAATTCTTCGCGGAAATTCAAACGCTAAAAACCGCGAGACTTTTTTTTTTTTTTTAACGCGTTAAAAATTTTCGTAAGCAATTTGCTGTCGTTTTCGCTGTCGAGTCCGGTGCTCGTAACGTACTAATAATGGGTGAAAACAGTCACGCGGACAGTGGGATTTATAAAAAAGGGGGAGAAAAAAAAATCATGTATCAAAAACACATACATACTCCGAAAAGTATTTTAATATTGAGATGAATAAGTACAGTGTAAAGACGAAGGAGGAACTGATGGCATTATTAATGTGCAAAAAAAAACGAACATTTTCGATTGAAAATAATTTCGACCATTTCGAGTCGGAATAATTACGACGTTGCGGGAGTATCGTTTTAGCGAGCGACGAAAATCATCGTTTCTATACAACAGATTAGAACACCGACATTTTTTAAGTGTACAATATAATTATTAGGGCTGTGAATTTAATGCACTAAAAAAACCTTAAAAAATGCATTAAAAAAGTAAAAAATGCAATAAAATATGCACTTAAAATGCAAAAAAAAGGAATATAAAACGCCAAAAATTATAGTATAAAATTCGTTTAAAACGGTTTTTAATTTAATTTTCATATTTATATTAATATTACATTACATGCATAAAAAAGTGTTTATTTAATAAAAAAAAAAAAATAATAAAAATGTTGATTGAATTTGAATTTACATTTGCATTAAGTTAATGCTATTCACCTGAAACGTTAAAAAAAAAATTTTTTTTGTATTTATTTTATTAAAATAATAAAACAAACATTTTTTTTTTCAAACATGTCAATTGACGGAATTTGATTAAGAATACCGGAAAATGAACTAAAAAAAGGAAAATATGACCTGAAAATGTAATAAAATGACCTAGAAAAAAATTAAAAACGTCAAAAAATGCAAAATAAAAGTTTCATAAATGTATTCGTAGTTACACAATTCAAATTATGTACTTACATATATAGCTACGTTTCACAATCACCAGAAAAAAAAATGCACTTTCCTACAAATTCACAGCCCTAATAATAATTATATTTAAAGTAAGCCTGCACTATATTGTCTTAATATTCTCCGTCGCGTTCAATTTATATACTATATATTCGATTTCGACACGTACGTTATCGGATATTTATACGCAGTTTACACAATATTATCCTTGTTAATTCAAAACGTCCTGTTAAGGTTTTCGAAGAGCTGTTTTCATATTTTCTATTAATAAGCCACAATTTGGGTCCGTACAAAGAGATTCCGGTAACATTCGAGACGTTCATATACAAATCCAAAGCAAAAAGTATTTAAACGATTCGTGTTTTAAACGAGAAACGCGCGTTGTAAATAACCGGGGGGAAAAAAAAAAAAAAAAAAAAAAAAAAATTATTGTAAAATAAGGCCCGCGAAATACTGTTGAAAATTCCGACGGGAATTGAAAACGAATATTTCGCATTTTACTCTCAAAGGATATGAATAATAATAATAATAATAATTTATTGGTCCTTCGTTTCCCCGTGCTGCAGATATACGCGTTTCGCCATGTCCACCGCCGTCGTCATCGGAAGCCGGACTGTGTGCGACTTCTGAAGCGCAGCCGCCGCACTGCGCACCGGTGGTGGCCGGCCCTTGCGGGAACAACGCGGACACCCGCAGTAACGCGAAGACCATCATTACCGCAGCCTCCGTCGCCGTGATGGAAGTGATGGACTCGGACGCGAACAAGGTGTTGCAATCGGTGACCAAGGGCGTGGTGTCCGCCGCCGGTTCGGTGCCCGTGCAGACGTGGCCGGGCGTGGACAACGTGACCAACGCGTCCGTGTTCGACGAGTCGAATTTGCCGCAGGAAATGCGCTTCAACGAGGGCCACGTGGTCGCCATCGTCACGTACAGCATCCTGATGGTCATATCCGCAATAGGCAACATCACCGTGCTCACCATCATACTGAAGCGCAGGCGCAAGGCCGGCACGCGGATACACGCGATGCTCATGCACCTGGCCATCGCCGACCTGTTGGTGAGAATATTATATATAATATTTTTTTTTTTTTTATTAGCTTCTAGTCTAACTATTACAGCTCAACAATTACATAAAAATATAATATTTAATAACATTATTATTATTACCTATATATTGGAATTTTTGAAAACCGATGCGATTTATTTATTCGTTTTACAAGAAAACAAAAAGCTCTCTTATTCGTATATAGTTATATTTTTTTTTAAATAAAACTCTTACTAAAAAGAAATTATAGACGACAACCTTTCGATCTTTTAATATATATTAGGCTCATTTCAAAATATTGAGCGAAAACAATAAAATAGTTACGGGGATTAAAAAAAAAAATACGTATACTTTTCGCTTCCGTCATATCGACTCGGTACCGGATTTAAAGAATATTGTGGGCCGTATTGTGAAAACGAGCCCCGCCAAACATAATATATATATATAACTTTCCAAAAAAAAAAAATTTCTAAAATACGAAATACTGCGAAAGTATCGGTATTTCAGTCTTTAATATTAATTTTTATAAAAAAAATGACGTCAAGTATACTTCATTTAATATCGTTTAAAAATTGAAATTCTAAAACTATACAAAATACAATCGAGCAATTCCGATTAAAATAAAGCGTTGCACGATTGTACAATTATTTTTGACAAAATATAGTTTGCAGGTTAAAGTCAAGCTGAGCAGATAACGTTATACAGGCAGCCGTTTCCGAACTCGGTACCGTAAATTCGTACACACACTCAATGGGGTTACCCAACGACGAAAGTTTTTGACATTTTTCTTATTCCGTCATTAAAACCCAAGTTTTTACACTTTTATTCGTAGAATTTTGATATAAATGTAAAAATAAATGCACAGTGATATTTCCTGCACGTTTCTCATACGAATCGATATGTCACATAATATATTTTCGCTCATCTCTGCCCGATTTTGACGCACGCGAGACGCTCTAGGTGGTCATGACGTCAAAATAGGTTTTGATAATGACGGAAGAAAAATGTCAAAACTTTCGTCATTATTTGGTCGCCCCACTGAGTGTGTGTACGAATTTACTGTACCGAGTTCAGAAACACCGTGTAAACGATTTTACGGAGTCTTATTGTGTTCGGCTATAGTTCTAAACTCATTTTTGTGGGCTCCTCAATCTCGTGTGAGGCCCCTCTGCCAGGCCTGTATCGACTTATATATTATGCGAAATGCAAAACGCATATTATGAGATTCCTTCGAAAATATCCTCCTCCGTCTATTTAATTATAGGTTTTTTTTTTTTTTTATCTCTTAAATCGCATGACGGGCACTTTTTTTTTGTATCTTGCGGGAACACACGTTTTTTTTTTTTGTCGTTCGATTCTGTTTTTCATCAATCACACGCTGCCACCTCTGCGACATGCGTGTATACTATACGGTACTGTTTTTTAGTGACTTTTTAAAAAAACACTATACAGTATAATTTATCTTTTTTTTTTCGTTCAATAATTTCCGATTATAACGGTAATTTTTTCTGATTTTTTTTTTTGAAATTTAAATACCGACCGTTTAACGATAATAATGAAAAAAAACCGTTTATCGTTCATAACATGTACGTTGAAAATTTCAAACTTCCCCAGTGGCGGTTTTGACGAAACTTTTAGGGGGCGATTGAAAATATCAAACCCCTTCTCACATGTATATCTCTAGTGTAGTTTAGTTCATTAGTAGAAAATGGGGGGCTTGGAGGACTTCGCCCCCTAAAAGTTTAGTTAGCCCTTCAAAAATGGTTTGAAAAATTATTATTATATTAAAATGTATTTATGTGTAGACACATATTGAGCGAAGCGAGAAAAAAATTTTTTCAATGGCAATTTAGTGTATTGTCTTATAGCGAATTAGACCTCCCAATAATTTAACCCGATTTTCGCTAATGCACCGCCAGTACTCCTCAAATTGCGGAATCGGGCATTAGCTTCACTGATTAAATAAAATATAGACAAATGTGACAAATTATGCATAAATATGTAAATTTCAAAATAAAATTTTTTGGGATTTGTGATAGTGAAGATGACTTATTCTATTGTTTTTGAATTTTTTTACCTTTTGTCATAATAATATTAATTTTTGTGTACTTATTTAAAATATAGATATTATGTGTAAAAGTAACGTCCAGGGGGGGGCGATCGCCCCCATCGCCCCCCCTAAAAACCGCCACTGAACTTCCCTGCCGATTTTATTTAGAATATTGAAACGTACAATGCACTTGATGAAATTCCATTTGTTTTCCTCGTCGTGCAGTTTAGATATCGATTCACGTATACGGACTGGATATAAGACAACCTGGTTAATTTATTGTAATTTATTTTTGTTTTCTCCAAAATCGACGAACGTCTAATAAAGCGACGCGCAACACGTGTCTAACACGAATCGTATTATACAGTTTATATTACGTTCGAATGGGCCCGGATAAACAAACACCGTTTCCTCGTAGTTTTCGCGTTATCGTCCCCAGTCTCCGTATTCCGTCTTCATTATTTACTGTCGCCGATAAATCACTGCTTTCGCATTTTGTCCGAATTCGTTCGCATACGTTAAGTGTGTACACGAGAACACAATATCGGTCTGTTGGGTCCGAGATGCTGGAAACTCGAACGTTTCCTAGGGTCTTTCGATCGAATAGATAATTGAAAAATAATATCCGGCGGTCAACGTTGAACCGAAACTTTTTTTTTAGTCCAGCTTTCGTTATTATTATCGTCTTCAAAACACTCGGATTGTATTTAAAACAATCGGTCTGCCCTGTTCGTCGAAAACTCGGTCTCTGAATCTTTGTGCTGCGTGACGTTGCGAATTCTTCGCATGGAATCGTTCGAATCGCGAATCGCCCGACACAATAATATTATAATGGAACGTAAACGCTCACTCGTATTTCGTATTCGTTTCCGAAATTAAATGTTAGAGTTTTACAAAACGCAAGCGGAACGAGACCGGGGGAAATAGAGGAAATCGAGTTGTTGGCTTATGGATGTGGTAATAAATGAATAATGTTTTTTTTTTTTTGTTCTATGGTACATCGTTCTACGTATACGCACTGTTATCGTATCCTTTTTGCATATTATTGTAAATCGTTTTTCGAGAAAAATCGCCGTCGCCTATTAAAAAATTCTCAGTCCTTCGCCCGAGGCGATATACGGGTAAAAAAAAAAAAAAAAACAATGAAATTTCACGACGACTCGTTCATATTTTATGCGGAGTGTAGGCGTATTACGTTCTCGTTTGGTACTACATTATACGCGACGACCCAATGGTTTTACATATTATTTTGTTTCGAATAAATAAAACACATTATTTATAATAGGTAACGGCATTACACGCGGTATTATAGTCACTAGGAAATAATATTAGAGCACCGAGTATTGATAAACGACACGAGTAAAAATCAATTTGTAATTATTCCGGCAACTTATATAATATTATGCGCTCGTGTACAAGATACTTATATATTTCCCCCTCGTTCTCCCACCCCTCCTCACTCTCTCTCTCTCCCTTAAATTAAATGCAGTAAAATCGTATACGCATATTCGGTTAGGCCGACGAAAAGTTTGACCGAAACGCATAAATCAGTTTGATAATAATGACTTTGAATACAGTTGTTATATAGGGCTATATTATAATAACCGTTATGAATCGTTTATCATAAATATACGAAAAATGCGCGTATAGAAAACTCACAGAAATTTCAACTCGCCTATTATAGGAATTAAACTTTTAAATTTTTATTTTAGTTTTTCGATTGACATTTATTACAGCGTGTAATATGAGTTACGAATATCTTTTTTTTTTTTATATTCCTACGAAACGCGAAATATCGCAGTGCGTAAAGTGTTCAACATACAAAGCGAGGCACAATATACACAGTTATAGTTACGGAACGCTACGAGTCAGTATTTAGAAGTACATTTAGTCAGTAATTTTATAATTTTTACACGCATATTTTCGGCGCGATTAATTGTCGACATTGTTTAATGCCAATCACTGCTAGACATTAATCAGTTGAAAAGTTATTACTTTTTATCATTTTTTACTCACCGAATTATTATTTTTTAATGTGTAAACGAGTAAATGAGTGTACGTTAAATAAATAGTAAACGTACCAAACGATTGTACAACGAGGAAAGGCGAATCCTTACGTTCATTTCATTTCATTAAAATACGCGAAATAATATGATTATTAATAATAATAAAAATTGCGTACGCGCGTATGATTTTTCATACGATCGGTCGCTCGGTCAGCGTCAAACTAAACGGCGCGTTAGCCGACCGTGATAAAATTGGAAAAGAAAGTAGTCGCCAGATAGCGCTACGACACAACATAGAGGGCGTGGCAGACAGGCGCTTATAAATAGCGGTCCGAAACCATCGGACCGTTTAGTGTAGTCACGGCGGTCAGATGTGAACAACGTAGTTCGCGTCTGACTGCGGCGTGCACTGTGTGGTGTTCGAGGCTGACCGCTATTTATATGCGCCTTTCTGCCACGCCCTCTACGTTGTGTCGCAGCGCTATCTGGTGAGTACTTTTTTTCCCCGTTTTATTGTTATTTCGTTTACGTTTCATGCACGTTGTTCTTCTTTTTTCTACACCTGCATTTCGTCTCGGTACGTTAATAGATCTTTCTTCTTGGTTATTACTCGTCGATGTGGATATTTCATTGACAGAGTGGGTTGGCTCCATTTTGCCCCCCTTGAACATCATGTATAACCGCCACTGCTCTCGTGGAATATGGTACAAATTACCGCAACGGTATCCGTCACATCTATAATATGGACGTTAATATAATTTTTTCAAGTATTTCGACATTCGGTTCTACTATTAAACGTCCCCGAACACAACACATCGGATTGAAAACTTTTTATCGAAATCCATTTTCGAAAATACTAGAAAACCATTACAATATGCATAAAAATATAGTAGCTACGATTATATAACTTTTTCACAACAGACACCGTCATGATATGTTACATTGAAATGTACTAATAAATTTGGTTTTATTCGTGATTTTTTTTATAAATTTAATTTGTATTTTGTTCAGGTCATTAAATATGTGGACAAGTTTAAAAAAAATGCAGCCATTCAAAACGCGAACATTTTATTATTATTATTATTTCTCTAAGTGGTTTTCGTTAATAACCCCGCCGCTGTGATTTTGCGAATCCGTAAGACGGATTTAATCGAAAAACAAATAAGATTATATTTCAAAAAAATATCGAAGGCTATGAATATATAAAATCTTAAATCTCAATTAGTGTTAAATTTAAACAAACAATATTTTATTATGCAGTATATCTTTTTTAAACACTTATAATTTAAAAAAAATCTGACATATTTTCAAAATGGGATTTTAATAATAATAATAAAAACCAAATGATTAATAAATTATGATAATATAGTGTCTTCAGTGGAAATCCTTTTAAAATCTCAGAATATAACAAAAGTTTAGCGAGCCGTGGGTGCCGTGGACGTGGGTTTGAGTGAGACATTAATACATCATAGACAGATATTTTAGACATTTATTATTAGTCGTTGTATCCAAGAAAAAAGATTCCGAGTAAAAAAATAATAGTTTACTGTAATAAATAGATATGATATGGTTTTATTCTTGGATTTAATTTTTAACTCTTAAATACAGTAACTGCCTTTGTTTAGAATTTTGTTTTTCAATTCCTCGTTTTATCCAAAAATTTCATAATTCACACGAAATTTGAACTTTAAACATCTAGACGAGTAAATTTTGATTTTAGAAACTATCTAAGTTTATCATATGATTAACATTCTGTGGAATTTAAATTTTATGATACATTTATTAATGAATCTATAGGACATTCCCCCTTGATATTATCCTGGATATAATTTATTTTTATGATTAAATCATAAATATAATTAATTTTAAATAAAATATATGTAAATAACTTTATATTATATGTATATAAAAATATATGTAACAAAGATATAAATCCTTCGCTTTTATTAATTGTTATTCATGTATTATTTTTTTGTCCACTATGTTTATTGCGTAAACGTGAAGTAAATATAGCCGAATTATTTATTTAGCGCTATTGACATAATATGTTCAATCGAATTATAATAACAGTTCATCAGTTTCCGAACATCTGTAGTCCTTTGACAAAGTATACAAAACGGGCATAACTGAATAAAATAAAAGTGTAAAATTAATATATAATTACATTTAACAATTATTCACAATTTTTTACGTACCTACATTTTTTTAAGTGTTTAAGAAAAAAAATGTTACGCCAATTCCAATTATTATTTGACGAACATTTTCATTTTCACTTTTTTTTTTTTTAATTTTTCTTTTTATACTTTGAACTTTATGCCAAATAAGTCGAGCAAAATTATATTAACAATGTTGACATTAATATCGTAAAAAAAAATAATAATTCAATCGCTCCAGTTAATTATTCGCAGCAAAATGCGTATAGTTTTTAAATTCAACTCGGAGAATTTATTTTTAAAATTCGATAAACGTTATACGTATTGGTTTCTTTATTTTTGCATTGTGATAAAGCGTAAACGCATCGGTAGCGATGAACAGTGGCATTTTTTGTACACGCGCATAAATTATACAAGAACTTGATGGAATTATTTTGAACACGTGAAAAATTTTCAATCATATCTCTATCTTAAACAATTTAGATAATTTTTGAATTTCTTCTGGAAACGCAAAAGTATTATTCTAATATTGAATACGTTTTTTTTTTTATCGTAAATATATTAATAACGGTTTTTGTTCGGGCCCTTCCGTAAATGCGATATATGTTTTCAATTCTGATTAAGGGCATAATGTTGGATATATATATTTTTTTTAATATTAATTCTCCTCGGCGATCTTTTGGTAGAATTTTTATTTGTTAGAGAACCCATTAAATTCGTTAATAAATGGGATATTTTTTCATTGAAAGTGTCAAGTCTAAAAATAATATAATATATCTTTTTCGATTCCTCTAGAAAGAAAATTATAACCGTTGATTTTCGACATTTTTCAAAAGAAAATTGCAACAGAACAAAAAAATAACAAATAACGAAATTACATGGAAGAAATTACGAATATTACCACAAAATACAATTAAAAAACATAGAGATTAATAAATAAAAAAACAGCGAAAAAATTGTGTACATAGTGAATATTAACACAGAATACAATTAAATTGTTAAATTTAAATGTTATTTAATATAATATATTGATATAAAAAAATATTTTGAAATCTTTTCGGACATATATTTAACATTTTCTCAAACTATTCTTTTTAATTTCTTTATTTATACAAATATTGTTTAAATTTAAGATTTCTGTTTCGCAAAATTTGAGTTTTTAAAATTTTATTTCAGAGATGTGTTTTTATATCTTAAATTTCTATTCATTTTACCAAATACAAAATTTATTACAATTTTTAGGTTTTAAATTTAAAAAAAAAAATCGATTTTTGATATAATCTAATCAACAGCAAAACCTAATCTAACGTTTTGTATAATATATTTTTATCCGTATAAAAACAGCCGATATTTCATTCGATACAATTGTTACTGTATTCGTATATACTTCACAGGTGACGTTTTTGATGATGCCGTTGGAAATAACTTGGGCGTGGACTGTACAATGGGTGCTCGGCGATCCTCTTTGTCGCATCATGTCGTTTTTCAGAATATTCGGATTGTACCTGTCTAGTTTTATATTGATTTGCATCAGCGTAGATAGGTAAGTAAATCTAATGGTTTATATTATTTTCATTTTACTCTGTAAACAATCCTGTAGAGAATACGTTTGAATAGTATTCATAATTTTTATTCGAATCATAAATATATAGAGAAATAAGTATATATTAAATATGTATACGTACGAATAAATTTACAAAGATATACTTCAGAAAACTTCAATTTTTTTTTCCTGCCGAGTATAACGTTCAAAAATAAAAATATATTTTTTATTATTATTTTTTTTATTCAATTTGTGCGATTTAACTTCCGAGGACTTCAAAACAAGGGAGCGGTAAAGGTTCGTCTTGGAAAGTATATAAGTAAATGTATATACATATTGTATATATAATGGAAAAATAAATTACATATTGCAAAACCGGAATCGCGTTCTTTATACATTAGCAGGCAGGGTTCGGGTTCATTTATAATGACAGTTCGCATTAAAAAATATGCACTTAAATAAAGTTTAAATGTGTTTCGTTGTCAAGTATATTATATAATATGAGCAGTCAAATACGATCTCACACTTTTCACCTCATCCTCGTTGAATATATTTTTATAATAGTAAAAATGCTATGGAAATCCATTTCTATATTAAAATTTAATATATTTTCTATTAAAACGAGAGAGAAAAAAAACAATGACATTTTTACGTAAAACAAACATTTTTTTTTGTCAGTAGACTTTTACGGAAGTCTTCGAAGCTGAAGTGTATTTATGAAATTATTGCAGTGTTTTTCATTGTCAACGCGTCTTTTACTGAATATTATATTGTTAATTTTATTTAAAAATTAAATTTTTTTTTTATCGATATAAATAATTAAAATGAACGCGAACGAGTTTTTTTTTTCAAGCGAACTCTCCAAGCACAATATATATATTGTTGTTATTCGGCACGATAATCGAAGCTCAAACCTTTTTTTTCCTTATTTCCAAGGTCTGTTTGAAACGACCGCGTTTTGTGCTCGTTTCTCAGATCGCTTCCGGACAATGTAAACAAACTACTTAAATGCAAATATTACATTACGTAGGAATTTCCTCATTAACGCGCACTGAAGAGCCTGCAGAGTTATAAAATATCGAAGTACTCTTGTAAGTGTTGTTATACCATTTTAAATACTTTTATTCCCAATAGAGTTCAATAGAGTGTTCCGAGTAGAATTTATAGCGAGCAAAACTTTTATTTTTCGAATTTTCTTTAGCGTAAACCGACCGCCGACTGGTGCAGACAAATATCATTATCATAATTATATTACACTAATCCGAATTTTTCCAAGGCAGGTCATTAAACAAGTTAAAAATTTACAAATCAACTTTGAAATTATTTTCTTTCGTAATTTTCGACTTAACGAGTTATTCAAATTGTTACGTTACATATTGTGTTTAATATATTAACAAATTTATTGAACGGTAGTAAATAAACATTACCATTAGTGCAGTTTCGTCGAATTTAATAACCTGAGTTTTCTTTTTTTAATATAAAATTATAACTCAAAAGAGTCACATTTTTTTCTCAATTTTCAAAAGTAATTTTTAACTAAACTATGTTAGAGGTAATTTTTTTTCTTTATCTTAAACTTGTTTAAAATAAAAGAAAATCTAACGCAGCAACGTAATGAATTGTAATTAAAAAAATCGTAATATTTACTCAATTTAGTAATTACCAAGGTGAATATTTATCAGACGAAAATCATAATATTATACGCGTATAACTTTCAATTTATTATTCGAGTAGTATTTTAAGAACATTTTTTTTTTTTGTAAAACTGTATGGGCTTAAATTTTAAACGCTTTAAAACATTTACACTTTTCTCGTTTGAAGCGAAGTTTCAGGACCCGATATACTTATCTGTATGTTTGTTTTTTTAATTGATTAATTTAATCAATACGCTCATTTCAGATACTTGGCAGTTTTGCAGCCAATGCGATTGTATCAGATGGATCGCAGGGGAAAGCTAATGATCGCGGTGGCATGGATCGCATCGGTCGTGTGTAGTTTACCGCAGGTAAGATTCATTAAATTTTCACTTATTTTCAAAAAAAAAAAAGAGAATTTCTTCTTTTTTTTTTTAAAAAAAATACAATCAATCGCGTTCGTCGAATTTCAAACGATAAAACCGATATTTAATATTTTGTAAGTACTCGACCATTGAGCGATTTCGTGGTTTTGAGCATTAACACGTCATATTTTTGTACGCGTAACAATACATTGTACGTTTTTTCGAATTGTACGTGCATTTTTTTTAAAATTACATTACTTTTTTTTTA
Source organism: Slavum lentiscoides (assembly GCA_032441835.1). Classification (NCBI taxonomy): domain Eukaryota; kingdom Metazoa; phylum Arthropoda; class Insecta; order Hemiptera; family Aphididae; genus Slavum; species Slavum lentiscoides. The sequence goes on along the minus strand of CM063714.1, from coordinate 14,776,435 downwards.
GCAAAAAAAAATTCCCGGACAGCGTGAATCCGTCTTAAACAATAACTGTATACATTTCAGAGCAATAACAAAATCGTGTTTTTAACAATATTGTTGTTTTGCTTTCGTTAGAGTTACATATTTCACGTGGAACGACATCCGAACGCCACGTGGTACGAACAGTGTGTCACCTATAACGCTTTCCCGTCCAAACTGCACGAGTTGGCTTACTTGTATTTCGGCATGTTCATGATGTACTGGTTGCCTCTAATCGTTATACTGTTTTGCTACGCCTCGATCATCGTCGAGATTTATAGAAGGTCCAGAGAATCGATTTGCGGTCAAGGTGAGTCCGTAACAAACTATATTATAATAAGATCAAAATCGCGTGTAAAGAGATACACAATTATTATTATAACGTTTCGTTCCGCAGTATTTTTTGTCGTAATTTTCATACAATTTTTTTTGGTTGTCTTTCTCTCTCTTTCATTTGCTTCAGTAACAATATCAACATTCGGGTCGCCACGTACGATTTCGATAATTATAAAAATTCTTTAAGGAAAATATTATTTTTTTATAGAAATTCTCAGAGCGTTGACTTTTAAAATCCAAACGTTCTCCGAGTAATAAGCATAATATATTAGCGTTTATGACATTTCGAAGTGCGGATGCGGTACAGCGGTGTAGATAATATTAAATACGTTATCTCTCGGTGACCGCCTAATCTCAGATATTTTTAAGCCCGGCATGTCTCTTGAATGGTATCTATAATTAATAATACTAATAAGAGGATTGGAAACGGCGTGCCATTTTAGACCTAAAAGCTAGACGAAAATTCAACTACTTAGAGAGAACCAAATTTAATTCTGAAAAAAGATTTAAAATTTTCAACTTTTTTTCTAAGTTATGTAGGCAGTCGATTTTTAATTCGTTTTAAATTTCTTAATTTTTTTTTTTTTTTTTTTACGTTTGTCATAGATAAGAACCGCTGGTAATAGGTATTCACACACTCACCAACAACTATTTATTACTCACACACTCTCATATGCTTATGTATTTAAAATTGCCTATACAAAACTCCTTAGAAACGGACCGTTTCCGATCTCCTTAAATGATTTAATGACGAATAAAATACACCGAGATAAAAAAAAAAATTGTTACTGATAAGCATATTTTATTTATGTGCCTATAAATGTACAATAAACAAGTCGGTTCGATCGGTGATAAAAATTGTAATTTTGTCTCTGAGCCAAAAAAAACTTAAATTTTAAACAAGGCCAGAAAAGCAAATAAGAAAATTGGAATAAAAAATGTGTACACTGATTTACTATTGAAACAACACCTACGATTAATAATATACGATTTCTGATTTCATAATATAATAATAATATTGTGTATGATTAAAAATACAAAATACATCGAACATTATTAAAATGTACAATATCGTTGCTACCGCGGTAATAAAAAAAAAACAGTGCTTTAGAAATTATCTCACTGAAAACGAGCGCATCTCATGTCAGACATAATCGAATACATAATATTTTCGTTTTTCAATTCAGTAAAAAAAAGTTTCGCGCGCACCAACGTTACTATTTTACACATAGATACAGCGAATTTTATAAGAGTTAATAGAACACTATCAGTGATGTAATGGTATTTTTATTTTTTTGCCAACTCGACTTAAAAAATTTATTTGAATTTAACTAATCTTCACTTAACAATAGTTTAAAATCTGTTTATGTCGTCACGAAAATGAAAACACCACATCACAGACGGAATTCTCGTACATTAATTCTTAAAATGGTGTATATGTACATTTCAAATATTATATATTGAATTGGTTCGCGCACAACGTGTTTTCGCTCTCTCTCAATATTGGAGTCTGACATCCTCTTAAGGGGCCTCTATACTTATACATGCATTTTAGACCCCCCGCACTTCCACGTTTTGAAGGTGATAATCGAGTTCGATTTTAATGCTTGAAACATTAATGGATTCTTTGATAAGTCTACATTGCTTCTATCGGGAGATTTTCCGAAATATTAACTGAAAAATAAACTATTAATTATTTAAGTTTTTGTTTTTGCAAATTTTTCAACCGCTATAAAATCGAGTAAAATCGATATTTCGTAAAATCATCCGACTAATGCATAGCTTTACTCTTGAATTTTTGTTCCAAAGTATTTTTCACCGAAATTATTCTAAGCAGTATTGCCGAAAGAAGTACGGATATATTATTATGTTCTTTCACAAAATTGAAAAACGTTATTGGCTATATGCTGCTCTCTTATCGGTAAAAATAATAATAAAAGTAATAACATAAACCCCCACCACTATATCTACAACCCGCCAGTCAAAACTATATTAGGACTATTTATAAACTGCTTGTCTGGTTTTACCGCTCGCGATGGCTTGTCTCGTCGTTACGACTACGAAGTACGTACATAAATGTTACAGTTAAAACCCGAAATCCGTCAAAACTAGTTTTAACTAGTCAAAACTAATTTCCACAAATCCCTTTAGTCAATTCTAGTTTTGACAAGTTATTAACAGAATTAACGGCAGATTTAAATAAGTCAGTCAAAACTGATTTTAAATTATTTAAAACGTATTTAGCACGTATTTCCCTCCGTGCAGCCGCAACAAAAGCATCGACGGGGTCAAGGCAAGGCTTTGTAAGATGCACATGTAAAAAATCTTGTGGAACAAATCGTTGTTTATGTAAGAAAAATAGAATATTATGCAATTCAAAATGCCGTGACATTTTGTCCTGTCAAAATAAATATAACACAATAAACGCCTATATAAAGTATCGTAATATGCATTTATTTCTACTTTTTCCTAGTTAAAACTAGTTTTAACGGTGAGGGTCTTAGTTAATTCTAGTTATTAATACCTAGTCAAAACTAGAATTGACTAAAGGGATTTGTGGAAACTAGTTTTGACGGATTTCGGGTTTTAACTGTAATATATATATATATATATATTACTGCATTACTAGATATTCGGTGAACAATAATATGTATGTATATATAAATTTATTAATTTTCGGGTAGTGTTTGTCGTTCTCCTATACGACAACGAGTGGAGTTTCCCGTATAGGAGAACGACAATAACAATACATTTTATCATCATATATTATTAATATAAATATAAAATTTAAATATAAAATATAAATTTAATAAATAAATATAAATTTTATATATACGTAAATTCCATTACAACGCGTGTGCAGCAGCACGACCGTTCATGACGTAACAAAATGCGCTGCCACACAACAGCTACTGTCGCGAGGACCCATTTCACGCGACCAATGGGCGTGGTTACGAATTGCCGCCGCCAATTAATAACGGACAGCAACGCCATCTATGGAATACGTTTTACTTTCGGTGTGGCGGCCCCTTAACGAGATTAACATCGTCAATTTCTATGTTTCGAGTGTTGACGAATTTCTTTTGAACACGATCCTCCTACATGGCTTCTTTCTATACGTGACTGCCCTTCGGCACAGTTGTGGTTCTCGTCTATCACTCGATTCTAATTTTTTTTTTTTTTACTGGTATTAATCGCGAGACTATACGCGTAAGTTCTTTTTTTTTCACAAAAAGTTTAGTGAAAATCACGTGTAAATAATATACGAAACGAACGGGCTTTGCGATGTAAAGCCGTAAGTATATAAACACGTTTTTTTTTTTTTTACCTCAAACGCTCTTATAGGTGAGTTGTCACTACGGGTGAAATCCAGTTCGAACTGATTTCGTGTATTTACGGCGACGCGAACATTACCAGATACCCGTTTTCCATCGCCGTCATTTTCAATGTTTTCAGTCCAATAAACATATACGAAATTATTTAATAATATATATTTTCCTTTTTTTTTTTACATATATTTCGTCGACCTCGGGGGAATTCGTATTTTTGCTTTTTTTATTTACAAGCAAATATAAAAGTAGTTTCTTTTTTTTTTGTAACTTCGTGTTATCTTTACGCGCGACCGTTTTCTCGACGTATTCCGTACTTCGCGTTATCTTAACACGCAAAACCACGACGTCAACAAATTCAAGACATGTATAATGTATAATCTTTTTCCCGGCCGTATAATGTTTTTAAAGCATATATATTATTATACTTGGCGAGTTTTCCGAGTATATATAAATATACACAAAACCGAAAGTTCAAACCATCCTTTAGAAATCCGTCGACGCTATAACTATATTACGAACGTAGTAAACATGTTTAACTGACGAATACGGACAAATTACAGGCTGTGCGCGGTGGTTCAAACACGGATTTTAAATGTTAATTGTGACTTGGGAGTTTGATAAGGTATACCTATACGTGAAAAAAATGGCCGAAAAGATTTCACGATCTTTTCTTCTTTATACGTTTTCATTTAATGTTTTATACGGCGAAGAGAAATTTTCGTTTGTTTTCCTTTGATTTTGACGGTTCGTACAGCGCGCGTCCAAAATAATGTATTTGGAAAAACGGTAAAAATGTCCGAAAATACGGAATATAAGTTTGAAAATTGAGCGATTTGTACTGAATAAGGTATTAGAAAATAATAAGCAAAAGCGTGTCAAACGTCGAATAAAAATTCGAGGGACGTTAACGAGAACGTATGAACGTAAGAGCTTGAGGCCGCGAATTAAAAAAGGAAATAAACGGAGGTTTTTTGAAAAGTCGGGAACATCCGAATGGGACAGTACTTCGAACGCCATCCGTTCATAAGTGGACGCAGGGAGTATGCAGCTGCATATTCTAATCAAATAAAAATATTTCGTATTAGGCAATTATTTTCAAAAAACGTGCACCTTGACTATTAGTAATTTGTAAAAACACCCACATATTATTGTACAAATTAATTGTTAAAAGTTGTTTCTTAATAAATAATTTAAAAATCAAAGTATTTCACTTTTTCCTTTAGTCGGCCTAGAAATATGGCCTCTTGCGTACCCTAATCATAAGGTCTGCGTCCGCCTATGCGTCCGTTTAAAAAGTTTTTTTATTTTACCTTGTCTACGGGCATTTATATCGAACACACCTCGTTTTATTTTGCAAGCCGTTCGAAAAAAAAAAAACATAATATATCAAAGAGAAAACGAGTATAAACGAAATCATACTAGGATTTCGAATACGATCCACACGAATGTATAGCGTTTCTATATTGTAGGTTTTTGTACATCTTTCGAAAACGCATGATAAAATCAAAACGAATTGTTGAAAAGTTTTCGCGCGGATTAAAAATTATACGTTTAATTTTCAATCCGGTATGGTTTAAACAGAAATAAAATGTACAAATTCTATATGATGCGTATACAAACGCAAGATTTTTCACTGTCAGTTTTATTGTTGCCACAGGTACAGATAACGTGCGTCGCCTGGGATTTTTGGGACGTGCCAAGAGCAGAACGTTGAAGATGACTATCATCATTGTCATAGCGTTCGTCGTGTGTTGGACACCTTACTACATTATGGCCATTTGGTGAGTACTTTATAAGAAGATAGCAGCGCTTTGTCCGTTTCGTTTCAAACGTTTATACCTCACCGTACCGATGCCAATCCGGTATACGTGGCCATGTCGATTTACAAAAAAAAAAAAAATTGTTATCTAAAACAACAATGTTCGAAACCTGCTTATATATAATATTATGCACACTTTCGGTTGAGGTAAACGGTGTATTTGTGGACGAGACTGTCGAAAACTCGCGGTATCACACGAATTTAATTCGCGAAAAAAGATTTCACCCGCGGGATTGTTGTGGAAATCGATTTTTTTTCTTACAACCGAAAAGATGTTAATATATTTTTGAACGTTCGTTTCGGTACAATAAAAAAAGGAAATGGTCGATCGAAAATCTACTCTCATCACAATATTTATAGCCCAGAAAAATACCGATCGAATCTTTTGTCAGAATATACGTTTTTAAGCGCTTACCCAATTTTCACTTTGATTTCAGCTCTTAGCATTGCCGTGCTATTGTGTGTGTGTGTGTGCACAGTGCACACGGTTATTGAAATCTTTCTTACACGACGCAAGTCCGAGCAAGTCGATTAGAGTAAAAAGTTAAAAATAAAACTTTCGCTAAATTGGTAAATTTGAAAAAGGAGCGTAACTCAACTCTTTAACTCGTCAATGTCCAGCCTTGCTACGACGATTAGAAAATAGAACTGTTTTTTCTGCGAATTTATTCGACTGTCTGCGGTGGTGTTCGTCCAAAAGAGACAAATTATTTATTTTAGTTTGTTTGATTATCGTGCAGTGCATGTACAAGTATATTATAAGTACGTGTCGGTAAATATCGAACATACACATTGTGTGTGTGTATGGGACAAAATCGATTTTGACTCTTATAAAACGTTTATTATTCTGCTCGATTGTTAAGAAATTCTGCATATATTTTTATTTACTCGAATGCTCTCCAACTCGCATGTCAAACACGATTGGTTCATCATAAACAGCAAACAAAACAAAACTATTTATAGTTTCTAAAGTATACGTATGAGTACGACCGCATAACCTAGTCGGTGGTTTTCTCGCGAAACGATATCAAACGACTTTGCAGCCAAGACGTGTACCATAATCCGAAATTCCGTTGTACGCGCAAAAACGTCGTCATTTATATGTATATATTATTATTATTAGCCACTAGCAAACACTATGATAGCTCAACAATTAGAAAATTAGTTAATACAGAAAACGGAAAAAGAGAGAGAGAAAAAATGACAAAACCAGCATCCGGTACGAAGGAAATTACAGTTTTTATCACATATTCGGAATTAGTATTTAAAATGGACTGGAGGTTAGGGGAGATAGTGAAATTTTTTAAACAATTAAACAAATTTATTCTTTTAGCCTGCAGAGCAGGGAAATCAAATATAGGATATGGGACAGGTCACAAATACATTCATATCGTTGATATATTATGCGTCCCGAAACGAGTTCGTTTAATTTATCAATAAAAATTGTATTCGAAAAGGCTCGCGCCCAAAGTCGACATTAATTAAGGAAAAAGAATATTTTTTTTTTTACGATTTTACGCCGGGAGTGATTTCATTACCTGCCAATACCTATTCTAAACACTTTTTATTTCGGTATATATGCATTTTTTTATTACATTAAAAAATAACATTTAGGAGAGGATTATTCGTAAATTATTGTTTTCAAAACAATATCCGCACTCGTCGTTATACTTTAAAAAAAAAAACGTAAATTTTTGATTTTGAAATGGTAACTCTTGCATCGCATATCGTACAGAACTAAAATAATTACACGGAGATTTGTTTTCGAATTTGAATTCTGAGCGAAGTAAACGCTTTTCGTATAAATACTCTGATTTTTAAGTGCGACTCTAATTTCCAATAAAATATCGTATTTAGTCGATTATATTCGATACTTTTTCAATTTTTTTGAATAGAAAACTACAACAAAAAAACTGTACAATTATTGTGGACACGCAAGATTTTCACTTACTTCACTTTTCGTTTTTTCCTTATAATTCCAAAAAATAATATTTCAAAACACTTGAGAATTTTACCAGTTGTTTATTCGTAAAATATACGCACAGTGTTTGCATTGAATTAAATTAATATTTAACAAAGACGGTTAAATTCGAAAAAGTACTTTTTCTAAATGATATTGGTATAAGCAATTTTCAGAATGCGTACAATTTTCGTTGTTTGTGAGAAGTAAATTTGTACGAGTGTCATTGATTTAACTGTAAGTAATGTATATACACGTGTTAACAAAGTCAATAAATCGAAAGAATTTAATAAAGTTTTGCGTTGAACAACACGAATATTTATAGATCTTAAATGCTAGACAAAGTTCGACCGCTCGAGATTAATAAAAACGAAATTCGAATAAAACAATTGGACTCATTGAACATTTTTCTAGGTTATCGTAGGAATAAATGTTCGAATTTTTTTTTTTACTCTACTATTATAATTCAAAGATGAAAAATATTTTATTTAAAACATCAACCATGTAGAGTTCACTGTGACTGAACGCAACGTTTTATAGCTTTTGGGACTGATGTACAGTTAATTGTAACAATTTCCTTATTAACAAATGCATTTTCATACGTATAATGGAATATTGTC